>CM050407.1:17662882-17718741 GCA_027580255.1 Therioaphis trifolii
CATCCTTGACATCCTCGAACATCCACCATTACGCCTTAAGTCTAGAGCTCCCATATGCATGCAGAAACTCAAAGCGAATCAGTTGAGTACCTATGGACGAGACGCTGGGAACAGTCAGAACCCCGTAATAAAGACCTGATCAAAGAACCATTTAAAAAAGTCCCTGGCTGGGATAGCACAAGAGCTATATGGACAACGCTTAATCGAATAAGAACGGAACAAGGAAGATGCAACTACCTACTTCACAAATGGGGAATGGTAGACTCTCCACTTTGCGAATGTGGAGAAACGCAGACAATCAAACATATGGTTGAGTCGTGTCCCATTACAATGTTCAAAAAAGAATTGGCAAAACTACACGAGAGTGGACCAACAGCTATAAAATGGCTTGAAGAACTAAATACTCGTCTATGGTTTTTATTGTTATTAGTATCGATGTTATTATAATTTACTATACCTACTATAACCTACCATACTAACATTTTATGTATTTTATTACTTGTTTTTAAATAGTTGACTAGTTATCTTAATTATCATATTTATTTATTTGTTTAAATTTTAATAACTTTATCTATAACATTTCTCACGTTATCTAAAGTCGAATATGTCATATGCAAATAATAATAAAGACTTTTATAAGATATTACTTGAAGATTGAACAACATCATTACTCGTAATCTCAATTCATTATCATATTATTCGTTACATTTTTTTAATAATGGGTTTGATGATTAATAATGTTTTATTTTTATACGTACTTTAATGTTAATAAATGTATTCAGATTGTAATATGATTTAATTTCATTAAAACATCAGTAAACTTGAAATAAATTATATAAATTACACTATGTGTAAAAATAAATAGTTAAAACATAAAAATTAGCCTAGAGTATTGTAATTTTTGGTATTATACCTACAGTATGAAATATCATTTAATTATTTGTTATATTGTATTCCTTGGTTAGGTAGAATTTTATTATTATAATCTTCAGTGAATATTTTTAATATTATTCAAGAATTTCAAATTTAACAATATAAATGTACCTACATAATTTTTTTTTTTTTTTATTGGAGATTATGTATTGTCTTTTTTTATTTCTATAATTTGATATAGATTGGGTAATTATTAAAACTTTAAACACCCATTCCTTCGAAGCATACAGACACACCGTGATGCCTTAGTGATTTTTTATCATATTTATTAGCCAACGGTCTATAACATCTCGTCAAGTAACTAAATTTATTTTAATTCATCGTTTATTCATACGAGCTTACAAGCTATACGCCATGCCAGAGGCTCTCAGAATAAGGAAAGAGTTAATCATTTAATAAATATTTGCATAATTCATCGTTTATTCGTACGAGCTTACAAGCTTTACGCCATGCCAGGGGCTCTCCGAATAAGCTGTAAGGAATAAGGAAAAATCGTATCTTTTAACGAATATTTACAGTTAATTTGGATATGTGTATCATGAATCGGTAGTGAATAATATTAATCAATAACAAAACGTTTATCCATAAATTTAATTAAAGTATTTTTTAACTTTTTTTTTAAATTCATTAGGCATGCATTTGTCTAACCATTATTGGACGTAGTCAATAATTTGAAAAATAATCCAAGTTTAAGTCGTCATATATCTGAATGAAATACATAACTACATCGGTATAGAAAAGTAAAGAAACATTATTTATAATAAATTATAAACATTATGTCGTCAACATTTAAAGAATTCATGTGCGAAGATAACATTAAGAATAAAACACATTTAAGGTTACGAAAACAAAAAATAGAGCAACTATGGGAAGAATTTGATAGTACAAAGTTGAAAGCTAAGTGGCATAGACCGGACAAGGCTGATATCAGGATAAGAACTGTGGTATTGCTAAAAGAAACAAAATGTACCACCTCTCGATTGGCTCATGAGGGCGAGTCATATCAGAATATCCAGGACGGGACGGAGTGACAAGAGTGGTGGAGGTCAACACGCGTGGCGGTTTTAAGAAGAGGACGGTAAGATTGGCGTGCCCATGACCCGGGCAAGACCTAAATGAAAATTAAATTTTTAAAAACAAAAACGTATTTTTAGTTATTTTTGTATTCAGTATATTTATTAAACCTATTTATTTGTATGTATTGGCGGTGTCAGACGTTAATTATTTAATTTGTATTGTATAAATGGTAGTATACGTTTTTTTTCAATGTTTATGCGTAAATTTGAAACTGCGCTCCAAGGGGGTTGCATGTTAGGGTGAGCGATAAGACAAATAGCGATAAGCTGAAGTGGGCATTATTTTTGTATGCGTTGTTCAGTTCTTCGGTTGCCGTCCACCACGACGCATTTATTTAAAACATTTATTATTTGAATTAAAATTGATACTATAAATAATTGATTAATTTGATTACATACTGATAAATAACTCTAAAATAGCCAACGTCAAACTAATATAAAGATATATTATCATTTTTAAACATGTTGTAAAAATGCAACAGTATGTATTTAAGGGATAAGTTAATAGCTATTTTCGCTAGTGTAAATTATGTCGACTGAAACATACAGACGGACAATACGCACGATGTGAAGCCCGTGTATGCCAGCTGTGATAAAGAGGAGAACCTAAATTAAGGCCGGGTATAGGAGTAGCGGATGGTAGTAAAGCATAGTGGACGGGTAAAGAACCGGAAAAGCAGTGGCATGGCTTCAGAACCAACTAAATATATTTAATTATATGGGAGAGACTGTGGTAAGTTGACGAGTCGGTAAGATGAAGAATCGATTGTATTAATTAACAAATCATGATAACAATCAATATTAGTAATCAATGACATGTATAATGTTATATAAGCAACTTATTTTCTTAAATTTATTATATTTTGATAATACTTAACTTCGTCAACTCACCACAGTCTCCCCTACATTATCATTAATTTACAAGACATTATTTTAAAATGTAATATAAAATAAGTTAAAACTTTAATACAAGCTATTCCCACTGAAGACAGATATGATAATGAATTGAGATTACGAGTAATGATGTTGTTCAATCTTCAAGTAATATCAAATAAAAATCTAAATCAATAACTTATATCTATTTTAGGGTGACCATACGTCCCGTATTATACGGGATTGTCCCGTATTTTCACTTTGTGTCCCGTTGTCCCGACAAAATTTATACGGGACGCATTTTGTCCCGTATTTTCAAGTAGGTCCATATTAATCCCGTTTTTCTCTTCATTGTTTTCAAAAAACTCGTTGCCTATCCTTATTACCTGCAATAGCAAGAATTATTGATATTTACCCGGGCTTAAAATCATACTTCGAGAAACAGGAAAAGTGTCCTACAATATTAAAATCGTTTTTTAATGATCCTATGTCTATAGTATTGTTTCATTTTTTGCAAAGCCAATTAAAGGTTGTTTGTGATACTGTAACAAAAATAGAAGTAGATAAAATATCAGCCTGTGAAGTTGCAGAGGAATTAGAAATTTTAGTTGGAAAAATGAAAAATAGAAAAAATCTCAACTTCCTTAAAACAAATATTTTATCGCTTTTAAATGGTTTAAAAAACAATAATATGTATAATGAAAACTCATTCAAAAAATGTACCGATCTACTTTATAATACTTTTTTATCTTACGTAGAAAAATGGGGTTTCCACTTTGACCAGTTGAAAATATTTCGTTGGGTCCAACTAATAAACTGTCCTACTTGGGAAAATGTTCAAAAATGTATTAAATTTCTTATGGAAAACAACCGAAATAATTCTAACATAAAATTAGATGATGATAATTTATTTGATGAATTCAGTCATGTAGAACAAATTTTTAAATCACGATTTCACGAATGGCAAAAAAATTCAGCTAAAGTAGAAGTTAAGTGGTGTGAAATATTTGTATACACTAAAGCTCACAACATTGATACAACTAACATATCAAAAATTGTAGAATATTCTTTGGCAATTCCGGGTACAAATGCTGCAGTAGAACGGATATTTTCAACCATTAATATGTTGTGGACAGATGAAAAAAATCGATTTTTGGTTGAAACTATCAAATCAATTTTAATTGTAAAAACACATTTTATAAACTTATCTTGTAATGAGTTTTATAATATTCTATTAAAAGAAACTAAGTTACTCGATGAAATCAGTTCAGCACAAAAGTATAAAAAAAGATTAAAAGAAGAAATTTACCTGCCATCGTCTTCAAAATAACTTTTTTTTGGATTTTTGTGTACATGTTATACTTATTAATATTTTTATTTTATTTGTATTTGAAAACTATTATACAGCATACATTTAATTTTTTTTTTTTTAATATATTCAGTTAAAATTAGAATTTCTTTTTTTTTTTTAGTAACTTAGTGTCCCGTATTTTTATTTTATTTGTATGGTCACCCTAATCTATTTCAGTTATTGATTTCTTATTTTTCATAAAAGAAACATTCATCTCAAGGAGCCTCACTTTAAAAGAATATAGTCAATGACTTCTCGGCATGTATTAATTCATTATTTATATTTTTCATCTAAATGAACAATTTTATGAAAACTTAAAACACTTATCAGAATACCCTACATAAATACATATTATGTATATAGGTATATATAAATAGATAGAAATAACTAAGAACATTATCATAAAGCAGTTGAGCTCTTAAAAGCACATTTGGCAAATAAAAAAAAAAAATTTACAAGACATTACTGTAAAATATAATATTATGGAAGGGCAATTTCTACGACCAGCTATTCCAAATGCCTGGAGGCAGATTCCATCTGCATAGGTAGCGAATCCCAGTGGAAGATACAAGCCTTAAGAATACGTGAGTATGTATACTGTAATGATATCGAATGAGAATTTTGGAGCGTTCAGTAAGTCAAATGAACCCTAGGTCCTCCAATCCTACTAATGATTTTTATATACCTAAACTCCACTTGCCTCCCAAACATAAATCCATTTAAGTCACCACTTAAGACATGAGTGATGTACCGAGGAAGAATTCTCATCCCCAAAATTTAGATATGTGATCACACACACACACACACACACACACACACACACACACACACACACACACACACACACACACACACACACACACACACACACACACACACACATACATACACACACACACACACACACACACACACACACACACACACACACACACACACACACACACACACACACACACACACACACATAAACGAAAACAAAATTATTAAACTGAAGTTAATTTAAAGAAGACACATTGTCAATGAAATTTATGACATACAAAATGAGAAACTAAATATTCGAACTAATTGAATAAATAAGTATTTAATATTCTAAGAGACTACGTTTTTAGGAAATGTCTACTTATATCACTACCTTACCTTATCTTGAGAGTACTTGTTCTTCCCGGCTTATGTCCCAGACACGCCTCGCAGTACTTGATCATTGCATCATTAGACCCTGTTGATTGACATGTCACATTTAGAATCCAACTCATATATCAAAAATTGTGTCAGTAATAAACTTAACAAAAATTAGATATTTTACAGCTCTATTTTAAGCCCGAAATTTCAAATTTTTTTCGAAGCTTTTGTAAAGTATGTAACAATTTATCATATAATGAACATTCCAAATTTTTGGCAACATCATTTTGCGAGTTAAGATCAAATAACGAAAATCGATTTAGTGAAAGTGTCGTTTACGGGAAATTCTACCGCTTTTACTCAGTTTTTGGCAGCTTTTTCTCACACAAATAAAGAGGTGTAAAAAATTAAATTTTAACTACTATTAAAAAAATGAAATGCTTTATCCTATCTATAGAGTCACTCTAAGAAACGTTTGGACTTCTCAAAATTCTTGAAAAAGAGATCATAAATTTTAAATAAATTAAGAATACAACATAATTGTAAAACCCATATATCCTTCACATAACTCAGAATTTAAAAATTAAAGCGGAATTACTATTTAATGAATTTCATAGGAAACTGTGTTTAGTATTTACTCGAATGTCTACAAAGCTTCATCATCTTATAGATAACCCAATTTAAAAAAATGTATTATAAAAACGTATTTTTTTTATTAGGCCATGAAGAATTACATTAACATGGTAGTAATTTATTTAAACAGTTTTTAGAAAGCACATTTGAAAAAAATTAACCAAGTTTCAAAATAAATGCAATCATAATGATAGAAAAGTTTATTATATTTAATTATAACATATTTATTTCAATAATTTAAAACAAGTGTAAGTAATTTATTTTAATGAAAGCTTATGTTTGTGAAAAGTCTAGGGTATCACATTAAACAAATATGTACCGAAAATCAATCCGTGAAAATGTTTTAAATCAGAATAAAATTATAATGGAATACTATTAAAACAGATATTAAATTAATAAATCTAAATCTAACCTTTATGTGATGCTCTTTGGGTCTGTAGTACTAGTTTTCGCCGTTGTTGGGTTGCCAATGTCTTCACTAAAAGTTATAAAAAATGCAATAAAAACGTAATAGAATAAATACTAAAAACTAATTATTTCCATCAGTTATTTATAAAAAATAAATGCATCGAGAAAAAAAAAATATTTTGAATAGCTGTATTTTAATCGTCAAATAATTCAGTCACATACGAAAAATCAGCCGTAATTTTTCAAATGAGATTTTTACGGATTGTACAAAAGTAACATAGAGTTTAGATCATCCTTATTAAACCATAGATTATAGAATATGTTGTATACCTTTATTTCACAGTCATCGATGTAACGTACATTTTTATGTCATCGAGATCGTATAAACACCAAAGACACCTCTCTTTAAATAAATAAAATAAACGAAAAAAATCTCAAATGAATATAATATTATTTTAAATAGAATATGAAACTATACTTGGTATTATTTTTATACATTTCTATTTCAAACCATTTATGTTTTCAAGATAGTAAATAATACTTTGTTTAAATTTACTTCGTTGAAATTATTTTCATTTTTTTTTTTAACTTTTGTAAAGTACCAATAATACATCATTATTATTTAAAGTTTTTATCAACATTACTTCGTGAATTAACATCAAATTACGAAAATATTTCGGCAAGTTTTACCGTTTTTACTCGGTTTTTCGGCAGTTTTTCCGTAAACCCAGAAAAAATATTTGAGTGGATAGAAAAATCGATTATTTAAAGCACAATCTATATGAAATATCCAATCGTTGAAGTGGTTGTATGCAACTTTTGGACTACTCTAACTACGCGAGAAAAGGTTCACAGAAAAAAATATAAAATAAACATCATTGTAAAAACAATAAAGACTATGCATCACAGTGGGATAACGATCTAAAGAAATCTGTATTTCGTATTTACTCAAATGACGACGGTACTTTAAATCTTATTGAAAAAACAAGTTTAATATTATTTTTTTAAAATTACAAACGTTATAGTTTCATTAAACAATAATGAAATCATATTAATGGGTAGTGAATATTTTTAAACATTTCAGATATTAATTAGTATAGTAGTATTTGAAGAAACATAGTCAAGTTAAAAAAATAATGAAATCGTAATGATTGAATGGTTTATTGATTTTAATTCGAATACTGTTATTTCAATAATCTGATTCAAACATTTAAAAATTATTTTGATGGAAGATTTTGTTTGCGAGAGATTATATCACATTAAAGAAATATATGTATATATATATATATATATATATATAAGAATTATCAATCTATGAATATGTTTCGAATCAGAATATACGTATTGTGGAATTCAAGTTAACCAGATGTTAAATTATCAAATCTAAATCTAACCTTTATGCGAACCTATTCGGATACATCGTTCTAGTCTTCGCTGTCATTGGATTGTAAATTTCTCCATTGTAATTTATTCAGTAAATACTACGTACCTACTAGTGGTTTCCATTAGTTGTAGTTGAAAAATAAACTCGACGAAAAAAAAAATGAATAATAACTTACAATCAACTGTAATATAATCGTGAAATAATTTTGCCACGTACAAAAAATGAGCCGAAAATTATCAAATGAGATTTTCGAGAATTTACACGGATATCACAAAAGTGATTTCTAGTACTATTCATTTTTCTTAAACCATAGATTATAGAAAATTATGTATACCTCTATTTCACAATACAAACGTATTTTTTTTTATTAGGCCATGATGAAATTACATTGAAATGGGTAGTAATTTATTTAAACAGTTTTTAGAAAGCACATTTGAAAAAAAGCTGGTAAGTGAGATGATGGTGGCACAAGTTCATCCTTCGCCCCTTCGGTCCTCGGACAAGATAATGGTGATGAATGTATTAAGTTTTAAAGAAATGATGACTCATTTCTTTAGTATAAAACGATTCTGAGCAAAGCTTCAGTGTAATATAATATATTATTATATAAATACTGTTTACGTAATTTACGGTTATTTGTATAATTTTTGGTGAGTTTTTTTGTAATTAAACCCTTATAAAATATTCAATTAGATATAACTCATTTAAACTTCAATTGTTATAACAATTATAACTCATTAGAAATTTTCTCTCACGAAAAGATTCGAAAAATGTTTTCATATCTATGTTCCAATTTTTACTGTGATCAGATACACCAAAAAAGTTTTAAACAGATTTTAAGCAGAAAATTATCGTAAAAACAGCCAATATTTTCGTATACGAATTTATATTAACTTATTAAAATATGTATTAAAAGAAATTCTGACTAACGATTTTTGAATTTTTGTTAGGATAATTAGGTAGGTATATGAGTAAGGTCATATTAAATTTTCAGAACTTATTGTCAAATATTTAAAATTATATTACATAAAAAATTTCAAACAATTTGATAAATTAAAAGTTCTATATTTAAGTCAAAAGTGCTATAATTGTTCTGCAAATGTTGTCCAATATAAAAAAGTATGTATTTGATGTTGGATAAAACTTTCAAGTTTCTAGCTTCAATACTTTTCGATTTATGACTAAATACCTAAAATCTGAACAGTGAAAATCTCGTTTACCGCGGTTTTTTACCGATTTTACTCAGTTTGTCGATCGTTATTCTTGATTACTGGAAAAACTATGGAGATTTTGGAAGTACCATCTCAGTTCAATTTCGAATCTTAAAAGTTGCTAGACGAAACTTTTGGATAAGGATTTCTATACGAAAAAGTGTTTACAGAAAAAAAAAAAAAAAAAAAAATAAACATCATTGTAAAACCTTCACTCAGAATCTAAAATTAATCAAGTTTCAAAATAAATGGAATCATAATGATATAATAGTTTATTATTATTAATTATTACATATTTATTTCAATAATTAGAAGCAAGTGTTAGAAATGTATTTTAATGAATGTTTTTATTTGTGAGAAGTCTAGGATATCACATTAAACAAATATGTACTAAAAACCAATCCATGAAAATTTTTTAAATCAAAATATGCTTATAATAGAATACACTTTAAACATAATGATATTTTAATTTAATGAATTCAATATGAAAAAAGTTAACAAAAACGAAATACTAAATTAATAATAAAATTGTATATCTAACCTTTATGCGATGCCATTTGGATGCATCGTTCTAGCCGTCGATGCTGTGGGATTGGAAACTTCTTTATTGCATGCTGTAACGTCATTTAATAAATAGTAGTTACTATTAATTTCCATCAGTAGTGTTAAAAAATAAATCCATAGAAGAAAAATAATTAATAATATAACGATGAAGTTTATTTTAATCGTCAAATAATGTGGTCACCTACACAAAGTGGGCCGTAGTTTTTCCGATGAGATTTTTGAGATTCTACACGGATTGTACAAAAGTGACAGAGTATATAGTCGATTTTTTTAACCACAGATTATAGAATATTATGTATATTTTTATTTCACATTCATCGACGTTATGTTAATATGAATCACACCTAGTTCTTAATATTTAGAATAAGGATATTAGCATTTAAACCACTAACAGTACTTCCGCTTCACTCAGAATTTAAAATGATCAATCCCGTTTTGAACGGACATAATATGGTCGCCTTACTCTACGACAGGCATGGCACGCCGAGATAAAACTATTAGCCCTTTTCCTCTGGGTGACTTTTACTTCAATAATATTATAGAATTTGTTTCAACTAGTTTTATTTTTATTTTTTTTTTTTTATAATGCTACAATTTGTAAAATTGTATCAATTCCCCTAAGCAGGTATTGAAAAATTGGATCTTGTATAAAACATTTTAACGAAATCTTTGACTGTGAATTTGTTTTAAATGCGTATATTATAGGAACTTATTGGTTTTTTTCCGACAAAATGTAATTTTAAATTAGTGACCGATTTATTTCTTGAAAAGTCACACATATATTTTAATTATCATGGTATTTTAAAAGCATATTAATATCGAAAGAAATATTAAAAAAAAAAAAAAATGATAAAAAAAAAATTAAAAAATCAATTAAATATTAATTTATATTAGTATCGAAGGAAATATTGTTAAATTAATGATTGAGTTGTTCATCAATGTTGATTATAATACTAATATTTCAATAATCTTCAGCGAGTATTTATGAATAAAATTCTTTATAAATTATATTAAAGAAAGTTTTTATTTGCAAGAATACTACGGTAACGCATTAAAAAAAACAATTTAAATCAATCTGTGAAAACGTTTAGAATAAGAACAAAGTTATTGTAGTATACGTATGATTCAAAAAGTTAATCAATACGAAATACCAAATTAATAATTCTGCATCTAACCTTTATGTGATGCTTTTCGGATAAATCGTAGTAGTTGTCGCCGCTGTTGGATTCCATACATCTTTATTGCAAGTTGTAGTATCATTGTATAAACAGTAGCTACTAAAAATTTCCACGAGTTATGAATAAAAAAAAAATATTTTAAAGAACTGTATTTTAATCGTCAAATAATTCAGTCACATACGAAAAATGAGCAGTAATTTTTAAAATGAGATTTATGAGATTTGACACGGATTGTAGAAAAATAAATATAGAATATAGATCATCCTTATTAAACCATAGATTATAGAATATTTTGTATATCTTTGTTTAACAGTCATCGATGTAACGTAACTTGTATATCATCAAATACCGGTTAGACACGAAATGGAGGTGATTAACAAAATAAACGAAAACAATCTCAAACGAATATAATATTATTTTAAACAGGAAATGAAACTCTACTTGGTATTATTTTTATATATTTATATTTCAAATCAATTATGTTTTCAAGATAGTAATAATACTTTGTTTAAATTAACTTCGTTGAAATAATTTTCAATTTTTTTATTTTAAACTTTTATAAATTATGCAATAATACACAGTTAATATTTAAAGTTTTTAGAAACATGACTCCGTGAGTTAAGATCAAATTACGAAAATCATACGGCCAGTTTTACCGTGTTTACTCGGTTTTTCAGCAGTTTTTCCTTGAACCCGGAAAAAATATTTAAAAGGATAGAAAAATCACCTATGCAAAGTACAATCTAAATGACATATTATCCTATTTATGAAGTTGTATGAAATTTTTGGATTACAATAACTACCTGAGAAAATATTCACAGAAAAAAATAAAAAATAAACATCATTGTAAAAACAGTAGACTTCACTACACTCAGAACCAAAAAATCACAGTGGGATAACTATTTAATGAATTTTATTGAAAACTGGATTAAGTGTTTACTTAAATGACGACTAAGATTTAAAATTTTATTGAAAAAGCAATTTTAATATTATTTTTTTTAAATATAAAACGTAATATTTTCATTAAGTCACAATAACATTATATCAATGGGTGTGAATATTTTTAAAGAAAATCATATATTAATTAGTATGGTTATATTTGAAGAAACTTGTTATGTTAAAAAAAAAATGAAATCATAATGATTGAATGGTTAATTGGTTTAATTCTAATACAGTTATTTCAATCATCTGATTCAAATATTTATAAATTATTTTGATGGTAGATTTTATTTGCGAGAGATGATGATATCAAATTACAAAAAAAAAAACATGTTTCGAATCAGAATAAACGTATTGAAGCATTCAAGTAAACCAGATATTAAATTATCCAATCTAAATCTAACCTTTATGAAATATTATTCGGATAGATCGTTCTAATCATCAACGTTTTTGGATTGCAAATTTCTTCTTTGTAATTTGTACAGTAAATACTACGTACCAGTGATTTCCATCAGTTATGTTTGAAAAATGAATGCGTCGAAAAAAAAATTTGAATAATATATAACAATAAACTGTAATATAATCGTGAAATAATTTTACCACGTACATAAAATGAGCCGAACATTTTCCAATGAGATATTCGACAATTTACACGGATTATACAAGAGTGATTTGTAGTATAATTGATTTTTACTTAACCATAGATTATAGAATATTATGTACACCCATAGATTTTATACTAGTAGTATAAGGTCTATGTGTACACCTTTATTTCACAGTCATCTATGTAAATTTATATCAGATCGAGATCGGTTTATACATAATCGAATTAATACTAAGTACTTATAATTACAATCAATTGTGTATAAGCAAAACATGATTGAACAAAAAAAAAAAAAAAAATGTAATAGTACAACGATGAACTCCATTATAATTTGTCAAATAATATACTCACCGACATAAAACGAGCCCATAATTTTTACATTTATTTTGTGATTTCACACGGGTTGTACAAAAGTAGTTTATAGTACCGTTAATATTTATTAAACCGTAGATTATAGAATACTATGAATACCTGTATTTCACAGTCATCGATGTAACGGAAATATTTATCTCATCAAGATCGGTTATATACGAAGGAGAAGTGATTAATAAAATAAACGGAAATAATCGAAAATGAATTTATTATTTTAAGTAGAAAATGAAA
Source organism: Therioaphis trifolii (assembly GCA_027580255.1). Taxonomy (NCBI): domain Eukaryota; kingdom Metazoa; phylum Arthropoda; class Insecta; order Hemiptera; family Aphididae; genus Therioaphis; species Therioaphis trifolii. Next base: position 17,675,762 of record CM050407.1, read on the forward strand.
TTATAATTAGCATTATTTTTATACATTCCTATTTCAAAACAATTATATTTTTAAGATATCAATACTACTATACACAAACTATCTTATACACCTAATTCTTAATTTTCAAAATAGGGAATTTCACGAGAATTCAAAATTAAATCCACTAGTACAATTATGTCTACCATTAAACAATTAATACGGTATTTAATTAAAAACTAAATGATAATTATATTTTATTAATTAATATTCATTATTATCTGAGACTGATTTATATTCGTGTGTTTGGGTGTCAAATAAAAATTTTCATCGATTGCGCCTGCACTGACTACAATTTTTATGAACGCAAATACAATTCATATAAAATTAAACTGAAGTTATTTTAATGAAAACGTTAGTGTCGAATAATGAGATAGGATGTAAATAAAATAATTTAGGAGGCTTATCCAGGACTCGAACAATAAATGTAATAATAGTACTTTTTACGTAAAATATAATGAAATTAATCATTTTTCGATCTTACTAGAAAAATAATAAAAATATAAAAAAAAAATGCATTATTCTTACTGATAACCAAAAACATAATTAAAGAAATATTTGATGGTAATTTAATTTTATAATTATAGCTATTTAACTGAATATATTGATTATTATGTTTTAAATTTAGCCATAAAGAGTTTTATTAATTTTATTATATTAATCAATTCAATCAGTTTTTTCCCCGAAATTTTTAGATTTTCATTACCATGGTATTTTAAATGCATATTAATACCAAAGGAAATATTCAAAAAAAAAAAAAATTAATTAAATATTAATATCATGGGAAATGTTCAATTAATGATAAAGTTGTTTATAAATGTTAAATATAAACATATAATACAAATATTTCAATAATCTTCAGCACGTATGAATTTATATTTAATGGTCTGATAGCCAATTGATTTTAGCTTTAAAGAAATATTTTCCAAAAAAATAAAAACTAGACAAGAAGTTCTCCGACACCCGAGGGCTTTTTGATTTTTATTGTAATGAATTTATTTGAACAATTCAAAATTTGAGCAGAGATTCCCCGGCGCCCGAGGGCAAATTGATTTCAGTTTTAAAGTAACATTTTCCAAAAATATAAAAATTAGACAAGAAGATCCTTGGCACCCGAGGGCTATTTGATTTTAATTATTCAGAAATATATTTAAAATAATAAAAAGTGAATGAATCATCCTTGGCACCAAATAAATTAATGTTTGAGAAGAAATATAACGTTACCCAAGAAATTTTTGATATTTATTTTAAGGAATTAATTTAAACAATTAAAATTTTTAACAGAGGTTCCCCGGCGCCCGATGACTAATTGATTACAGTTTTAAAGAAATATTTTCCAAAAAAAATAAAAATTTGACAAGAAGTTCTCCTGCAACCGAGAAATTTTTGATTTTAATCATAAGAAATTTATTTGAACACTTAAAAATTTGAGCAGAAGTTCCCCGGCACCCGAGGGCCACTTGATTTTAGTTTTAAAAGAAATGATTTCTTAAAAATTTGAAATTAGACAAGATATTCCCCGGCTACCGATAGCTTTTTCATTTTAATTATTCAGAAATATGTTTTAAATAATTAAATTGAGCGAAATATACTTGGAACCAAGAAATATAAATAACGATTTAAAAATTTTAATAACTTAAAGTGTGAGTATAAATATCACGGCAGCCGAGGGTTATTTGATTTTAATTATTCAAAGATTAATTATCATATAAACAGAGAATACAAACACATCTGTTAAAATTAAAATAAATACCTTATTAACAGCTATAAATTGTAATTATTTATTTTATCATTATACCTATTTGGTTAACAAGCCTTGAGGACCTTTGCTTCTAAAAATAATTTTACCATTCTTGTCTTATGTATAAGCTATACTTATCCAATTTCCCTTTTTAATCTGGTTTTAACACCATCACATGTTTTTTTTAAACTGATAATAGCCTGACCATCTTTGCTATGGTCAATGATCTTATTCTACCTATTCAGTACTTGTGTCTTGTTTAGTTCTAGATTTGAAGCATATTTTGTTTAGGCAATGGATGGGTTAATAATTAAAAATAGGCGAAGTTCAAACATTTTGACAAAAACACAATTAGTATAATTTTTTGTTGATGATGTTGATATTTTAAGTAATAATATTTTAAATAAGTCATAACTGCAAATCATGTTATACAACAAAAACATAATTTATAATATAATCACTTTTTGTTTATTATAATAATTAACAAACATGTAAAAATTGTAACAAAGCACATTATTGTATTATCCTTAAAAAAAAAAAATAATAATAAATAAAATAAACATCTCTGAATATTTTAAAAATGTTTATATATGTTAATATTATAGATGCATCATTGTTAGATTAATATGCAAATGTTAGATTGTTCATAATCTATTAAAGTATAAAATAAAATAATTTCTTCTTTGTAATAATAATTAACAAAAAAAAAAAAAAAAAATTAATACCTTTTAATGTAATAAATACTTAAGAATTTAATGCTTATGAAGATTCTTTTTGTTGTTCTCTGCTATATCTTTGAGAGCCATGACGGAACCAATCTTTAGTATGTGCTTCAAAATTAGCTTCAGTTTCGGAAAAAGTACTAATGGCAACATCTAATAATGATACAAAATAGTGAGTTTTGTAAACAATAATATTAACAAAAATAATAATTTGTATATAAATAAATAACCTTTCATGATTTTTATGATTTTTAAATTTCTAAGCGCATAGTTATCTTTAAACCCTGTCTATGAATATTTTGTAGATAGTTGATTAGTGAATATTCTTTCCAACATCATTTTAATAAAATTTTTAAGACCTGTGCCTCCAATTTTTTGCAAGAAATTTGTCTATAAAAATAACAAAAGAAATAAATAATTATACTAATAACTTAAATGTTATTATAATATCTAAATACCAATTGAACAGAAGTGTTTTCATCCAAATATAATTTATTTTCCATATCATCCACAGATTCTACCTTTTCAAATGGAAATATTTTTTCAAAGGCGTTATTTACAGTTAAATTTTTTTTTATATTTTGATTGGTTTGAATTAAGGAATCTATCTTGCTGTCCAACCGTTTTACATATGCAAGTATAGAAATAACATTTTTAAATACATTTTGCATCATATTGTCATCATTCTTATTGATTGACTCTTCCCCATTTTCTGTTAATTTGCCTAAATTATAAATTATTTTACTAATAATTGTAAAGCCTATATTTTAAACAACTGCATGTTTTAAATAACAAATATAACACATACTTGACATGGAATGATCCATACTTGGAATGTTAAATTCACACAAAGGAATAGGCAAATTTTTTTCAACGGTATAACAATTAGTATCATACTGCAAAGTGTCCACAGATGCTAAACATATATTATTAATACTAATTGTTATCATCAGTAAATTATAACTAAATTTAATACATACAAGAAATACAGTTGATGGGCAATAACTGATGGGAAAATTGGTTATTTTGCAGTTCAATATAGTTTGAAGATCCACTTTGTTGTAAGTCCACTACATGATTGGTTTTCAACACTTTTATGGGAGTTGTGTGTGTACTACTACAAGCTGTAATGCAAAAATTAGTATATTTTAACAATAAGTACTAAGTAGATAATATGTAAAATGTACCTATGCATAATTTACCAATTTTGGAAAATTAAAATCATATGACTTACCACTGTCACTTTCTTCAACAGTTTGAAGACTTTTTTTTCTGGACTTTTAGATTTTGATGCAGACAAGAACAATTCTTTTTCTTTAGCATCTTCAAATGTATCTATAATTTTCAAAATAGAAAATTGTTCAACAAAGGAGTATATTAAATATAATTTAATTAATAAACATAATTTGCCTATATCGCATAATATTATAAATATTTTATATTTCTCACTAACTTAATTATATTTTAAAAAGAAATGACTACTGATTTGAACATAGAATTGTATTTTGAGCATTTAATAGTTAGTTTGTAATAGGTACTTACTGAAAATTTGTGAAACTATTTTCACAGGAAATGTTGACCAATCTAGCTCTGGATCACTTGCTTCGGTAATCGTTGTGTTTACTATGCCAGATATTGGCCATTTAGTAAAGTAAACTTTACCTCAGTTTAAAATCCAAGTGAATGGAATTACAGAATATTTATTTTCTTTTGCGAAATACCCTACGACCCACTGCAAAATTACAAAATATGCATTCAACTTATAGATATAAAAACAAAACGGTTAGGTGAGCTCATTGGTAGGTACCTACCTACATAAGTAATTCAATTTGAAAATCAACATTAATCAATTAGTCATTAATTTGTCCTGATAACTTAATACCAATCTAACTTGAATTAAGTAAAACATTAAAATATTAGGTATATTTCTGATATTTAAGCAATTGTAATTCGGCTTTTAAGTCCAAGAGAAAAACAAGAAAAAGTACTACCATTACGTTAAGCTTCTTTCTATTATTTTGTTTTTTAACTGCATATAACGCTCAACTTTTTTCTTATGAATCGTGTAGTCTACTTGACAAGAATCTTTAGGATTTACTTTTAGTTTTTGATCACATTCAGTGCAAAAATCACATACATCTGTTTTTGGAACACTGAAGCCAAAATTAAGAGATTTAAAATACTTAAAGTATGTTTTATAGGCCATTTTTAAGTTCTCACCAGTATTTTCCTCATAAAATTCTTGAAACAAAAGAAAAAGTTGTTTAATGTTAAGTTCGGAATTTTCAAAATAATTCATCTGGGATTTGTGCATAGAATAGTGACTTTTCTTAGACGGGATGGAGGTTAAGTGTGCTTTTAATAGATCCAATACGTCATATTTTAACTTATGGGGCCTGTTTGTATGTGAGCCTCGATTTTCTTCAAAAGAAAATCCTCCCAACACTTTACTTTGTACAACACGAATGCGTTTAATAGAAATTTGAAACAACGCCTGAATCATTCCACGACAAACTTTAATACTCATTCCTTTATCTGGTAAAATGTATTCCCAAACATTATCACGCAAAACTTTTGGACTTACTGTGTTTCGTTGTGTTTTGCCAACATATTTTTTCACGCACTCACCAATGAAACCATCTTGTTGAGGTTTATTCTGAAAATAAAACCAAAGAAACTTTTCCTTCTGCAAATCTGCGTCTACTTGGCGCCAACAATGCTTATTGTAAAATTAACATTTTTGTTCAACCTTAAATGATTTTTCATCGATTTGTTGACCAGATCTTGATGTATACGATTTTCCAGATTGCTTTTTAATTTTTTTCACTTCGCGGTTAATACTACTCTTTTTTTTTGCAACAAATAATCCCTAACATCCATTTCAACTGAATCCATACTAAATACGTAAAAGTAATTTAATGTTATAAAGTTACATTAAATACATTAAATCAAAAATAAAAACAGAACACTAAAATAATAATGCACGACAACGAAAACACACAGTATCAAAATTATTAATGATATTTTGAATTAAAAATAATATTTCTTTACTATCATAACTCTGTACAGTGTTGCCACATCAAAACGAAAATTTTACCATAGATACATACAACGTGGCGGTAAATTTAAAACAATCTCCGGAAAAAAGGCCTATCCTTCTATGAGCCTTTTGTCCGGAGAACGCCTCAATTATTATGAAACATTTTTAGATTCTGAGTGAAGCGAAGGATCTTATGGTTTTACAATGTTTTTTTTTTCTGTAAACACTTTTTCGTATAGAAATCCTTGTCCAAAAGTTTCATCCAGCAACTACTTAGATTTGAAATTGGACTGAGATGGTACTTTAACTTTAGAGAGGTTATTTTTCCAAAATCTCCAGTTTTTCCACTAATCAAGAATAACGATCGAAAAACTGAGTAAAAACGGTAAAAATCTGCCGTAAACATCTCGCGTTCACTGCAGTTAAAGCTTTCGTTAAAATTTTTTATGCAGGATCCAATTTTTCAATACCTGCTTATAGAAATCGATGTTACTTTACAACCAATATCAGTATAGAAAAAAATTGAAATTATTTTTAAAAATTCCATATTTTTATTAAAGTAAAAGTCACCCAGAGGAAAAGGAAAAGAGCTAATAATTTTATCTCGGCGCGCCACGCCTGTCGTAGAGTAGGGTGACCATATGTCCCGTTTAAAACGGGATTGTTCGTTTTGAATTCCGAGTGAAGCTTAAGTACTGTTAGTGGTTTAAATGTTAATATCCCTATTTTTCAAATATTAAGAACTAGGTATATAGAAGATTTTACGCAAATTAATATTTATATCTTAATAATATTCTTGGTTTGAAATAGGAATGTAAAAAAAATAAAACTAAGTATATTAGATTCTGAGTGAAGCGAAGGATCTCATGGTTTTACAATGATGTTTATTTTTTTTTTCTGTAAACACTTTTTCGTATAGAAATCCTTGTCCAAAAGTTTCGTCCAGCAACTTTTTATATTCGAAATTGAAATGAGATGGTACTTTAGAGAGGTTATTTTTCCAAAATCTCCAGTTTTTCCAGTAATCAAGAATAACGATCGAAAAACTGAGTAAAAACGGTAAAAATCCGCCGTAAACGAGATTGTCACTGTTCAGATTTTAGGTATTTAGTCATAAATCGAAAAGTATTGAAGCTAGAAACTTGAAAATTTTATCCAATATCAAATACATACTTTTTTATATTGGACAACATCAGAACAATAATAGCACTTTTGACTTAAATATCCCTAGTAGCACAAGGACACCAAGAGGATACCTGGAGGAGTCCTGGGTGGGAGATTAGGGATACCCAAGGGACTCCGTGTAGTGTCCCTCTAGTTTTTGAATGCATGCCACAAGGAATCCTGTTTGGGAGTCCCGCTTTGGACTCCTGAGGGTGTCCCTTTACTGTCCAATGTTGTTATATAGGGATTCCTTAAGGACACCTGTGGATGTCCTGAGCAGGAGTGAGGTTACCCTGGAGACTACACGAAAGATTCCTCTAATTTTGAATGCTAGCCACAAGACCTCTTTGGAAGTTAAATGTCCATTCAGTGTCCCATCAAAAATGTACCAAATTACTTACAATTTCCTATAATTGTCTCGAGTTGGTTAACACTAAACCGAGTCGGTTGGTGAATGTTACTACTTACATTACCTACTATATATGGTAAATACAATGTTTAAAATTTTACATTAAACAGATGACTATTTAAAATAACTCGCTCATTTTATCAGTTAATGTATGTATAGTTCATTTTCATGAAGTTGGCAAAATTAAAAATGAATAATAATATAATATTATAGTGAAATTGATCATTTACAAGTTCTTTTTAAAAAAATTTTAACAGCAACTACTATTTTTTGTGTATATATAATTCAATTAATTTTAGAGTAAAATATGGTCTCCTAAATATTTATTATTAAGTATTTTACTAACTAAATGGTTGTTAACTACATTGTCAATTAAAGAATTACTAAATAAATGTTAGCATATATGAATGCAAGATAAACACAATTATATTTTGAGTCAATTTTTATTCAAAATTAAGATAAGGTATAGTTGAATCAATAAACAGAACACATAAAGAATGTAACCTTTTATTATGTACAATCACTTAAAAAATAAAAAATTGATATCAATTTATATCATTGTTTTTCTAGAATATCTCTCCAATTTAAATATACATTGCGTACAGCTTGCATAGGTAATGGTAAAGTAAAAATGTTTCGACATAAAAAGATTTAGCCTTTAATTATCAAATGAGCAGTTTTCTAGTACGATTATACAAATTTATCCAAATACCAGATTTGCGGTCATACAAAAACCACACCCCATAAAACAACAATTTAAAAAGCGTTGGTTTTCTGTTCTCAATTCATAATTCATATATGAGTTTTATAACTACTTCAAATAGTCCATTTAAATTTTCCATGTAAACTTCAATAATAAAAATATCATTATTTTACTGAAATTAAAAACTTTAAAAAAAAACTCATTCATATTTCATATTGTCCATCGTTCCATTTTTGTTACGTTATTAGATTCAGCTTTACTTCTTCAGTTATACATATAAGTCTATGGCACATTGGCACATCGTCATTCAACTCATCGGTTAACCGTCATGAAAACCGTTTGTTGACTGTTATCAAAACAATTAAATAAATATGATAAAAGAAACAGAAAAACCTTGAGTATTATTTATGTCAGTATTGTTTTAGTAACAGCTATATAAGTTATATTATGTAGGTAGTGTTATCATTATATATATAATATTACGTATTGCGTTTGTATATTACGTTCAATGAGGTTAAATACGTCGCATAAAAATATAATCCGTAACTATCAGTGGCAAAACGTGTGTTCTTAAGTCGAGTAGAAAACAAGCGATAAAATTATGTTCTGTAGAACCATAACAATACACATATTTTAAATTAATTAAATTATAGGTATTCAAATGTATAAATTAAGGTATGTAGATTTATTTTTAAATTAAAATAAACACTCATATGTAAAAGTCGACTACTATATAGTAACTAAATACGTACATACATTTTATTACAACGGCTTTATTCAGTGGCGTAGCCAGGGGGTGGGCCAGAGGGGCTATCCCCCCCCCCAATAGGCCGTGTTTTTTTATTATTGTTTTTATATCGCTACGTCCATAGAGTATAAAAAAAGTAGAAATGTTATTCATTATCACGATTTAAGATAGTCTTCTTCAATGGTGTTTATTATCTATAGCTGCGCTGTGTGATACAAACGTGAGTGTATCACCACTTACCAACACGAAACAGTAAACACGTCTCAATGTTACCATAGTTTTGTCTAGGCGATCAGCAGTGAATTTTATGTAATATTTTATAGTATTAGATATTCCTTGCGGTAACCGACTGCGCTCACGTTTCCCTACCCACCACATTCCGCCGGCTTATCACATTCACACTGCCAGCTTATCACGCCACCAAACGTTACGGCTAGCTAGTTAGCAATTATTTACTACTCTGCCTGTAACATCCGCTACTCCAGAACGTACATTTTCAGTTCTAAAAAGACTGAAAACATATTTAAGAGCTACAATGAATGAAGAAAGGTTGAGTGGTTTGGCCTTAGCTACAATAAACAAAGATGAATTGGAATATGAAAACGTAGAAAAAGAAATTATGACTGCATTTATAAATAAATCTCCTAGGAGGATGAAAGTTGTAGATTGGACATAATATTAAAAATATTTACCGTATATTTATTAAGTTGTTTGCAATAAAGTTGTTAAATATTTTTTTAATTTCAGCCGTATGTATTTATTATTATATGTGGTCACATACTAAGTATACGAATTATCTCAATAATTTTTTATAATGAAAACAGTACAAATTTAATTGTTTAAGACTTTTTTGTTGCCCCCCCCCCTTTTAGAAATTCTGGCTACGCCACTGGCCTACTTTAATATAATTATTTATTGTTTAGGCATATTTTCTGTATTCATAGACATTATCTGTTTCAAGAAAAAATATTGAATAGGAAACATAGGTAGATAAACAATGATAACTGTTATACAACTGAACTACTCAAGAGTACTCGTCTGTCGTCATTCGATACATTTTATCATTCAATGCCTGGTCAAGCCCGGAGAAAATGGCATTTAGGGAATCGTCACAGCCCCTCTCACAATATAACACATTTTCTGGGATTTAAGATGATGGTGGTACAAGTTCGTCCTTCGTCCCTTCGGTCCTAGGACAAGATATTGGTGATGAATGTATTAAGTTTTAAAGAAATTATGACTCATTTCTTTAGTATAAAACGATTCTGAGCAAAGCTTCAGTGTAATATAATATATTATTATTTAAATACTGTTTACGTATTGTACGGTTATTTGTATAATTTTTGGTGAGTTTTTTTGTAATTAAACCCTCATAAAATATTCAATTAAATATAACTCATTTAAACTTCAATTGTTATAACAATTATAACTCATTAGAAATTTTCTGTCACCAAAAGATTCGAAAAATGTTTTTATATCTATGTTCCAAGTTTTATTGTGACCAGATACACCAAAAAAGTTTTAAACAGATTTTAAGCAGAAAATTAAAGTAAAAACAGCCAATATTTTCGTATACGAATTTATATTAACTTATTAAAACATGTATTAAAAGAAATTCTGACTAACGATATTCAAATTTTTTTTAGAATATTTAAGAAAGTATAGTTATTTAAGTAAAGTCATTTTAATATTTCAGAGCTTTTTAACAAATATTAAAAATGTTATAAGATACAAATTTTCAATCGAACAATCAAAATAAATTAAAAAACCGGTTTATTCTGTAAAAATCGTGATAATAATTTACTTAAATGCTTGGAAAAAAATCTTGAGTCACGATTATTGATATTTTTTCGGTGTTGATAGTTTAGTATAAGAGTAAACTTGTATTAAAATTTCAGAACTTTCTAACAAATACTCAATATTTCATTAGAAATAAGCTTAAAAGGAATCAGACAATATCGTAAAAAATCGTATAATAATTTATTAAAGTGTGTATAAAAAAAAATCCTGACTCACGATTTTTGAATTTTTGTTAGGATAATTAGGTAGGTATATGAGTAAGGTCATATTAAATTTTCAGAACTTTTTGTCAAATATTTAAAATTATATTACATAAAATCTTTCAAACAATTTGGTAAATTAAAAGTTCTATATTTAAGTCAAAAGTGCTTTAATTGTTCTGAAAATGTTGTCCAATATAAAAAAGTATGTATTTAATATTGGATAAAATTTTCAAGTTTCTAGCTTCAATACTTTTCGATTTATGACTAAATACCTAAAATCTGAACAGTGAAAATCTCGTTTACGGCGGATTTTTACCGATTTTACCGTTTTTACTCAGTTTTTCGATCGTTATTCTTGATTACTGGAAAAACTATGGAGATTTTGGAAAAATGACCTCTTTAAAGTACCATCTCAATTCAATTTCGAATCTAAAAAGTTGCTGGACAAAACTTTTGGACAAGGATTTCTATACGAAAAAGTGTTTACAGAAAAAAAAAAAATAAATAAACATCATTGTAAAACCATAAGATCCTTCGCTTCACTCAGAATCTAAAATAATTGTAAAATTAAAAAACGTTTTGATAAAGATATTAGGCCACTACCACAATATTTATTAGATTCTGAGTGAAGCGAAGGATCTTATGGTTTTACAATGATGTTTATTTTTTTTTTTTTTTTTTTTTTTTTCTTTAAACACTTTTTCGTATAGAAATCCTTGTCCAAAAGTTTCGTCCAGCAACTTTTTAGATTCGAAATTGAACTGAGATGGTACTTTAGAGAGGTCATTTTTCCAAAATCTCCATAGTTTTTCCAGTAATCAAGAATAACGATCGAAAAACTGAGTAAAAACGGTAAAATCGGTAAAAATCCACCGTAAACGACATTTTCACTGTTCAGATTTTAGGTATTTAGTCATAAATCGAAAAGTATTGAAGCTAGAAACTTGAAAATTTTATTCAATATCAAATACATACTTTTTTATATTGGACAGCATTTTCAGAACAATTAAAGCACTTTTGACTTAAATATAGAACTTTTAATTTACCAAATTGTTTGAAAGTTTTTATGTAATATAATTTTAAATATTTGACTAAAAGTTCTGAAAATTTAATATGACCTTACTCATATACATACCTAATTATCCTAACAAAAGATCAAAAATCGTGAGTCAGGATTTTTTTTTATACACACTTTAAGAAATTATTATACGATTTTTTTCAATATTGTCTGATTTCTTTTAAGTTTTTTTTCTAATGAGTTATATTGTTATAACAATTGAAGTTTAAATGAGTTATATCTAATTGAATATTTTATCACAAAAATTACAAAAAAACTCACCAAAAATTATACAAATAACCGTAAAATACGTAAACAGTATTTAAATAATAATATATTATATTACACTGAAGCTTTGCTCAGAATCGTCTTATACTAAAGAAATAAGTCATCATTTCTTTAAAACTTAATACATTCATCACCAATATCTTGTCCGAGGACCGAAGGGACGATGGACGAACTTGTACCACCATCATCTCACTTACCAGATTTTTCTGTTTGCACCCTTAACTAAACACCTGTAAATATGTTTGGCTAATAATAATGCTAAAAGTTATTATAACTATGTACATACGTCACTATAGATACTATAAATTGTTTACAATCATTTCAATTGGACACAAATAATTTTGACATTCATCGTAGAAAACGCGATTTATAAAAACGAATATTAATTTTGAAAACCTTAGCGGACTTGAGAATTGTTTTAAGTCAACTCTTTGGGAATTATTTAAAAAGCTTTAACAAAGAACCAATTAGAAGAATAAAACATACAGTACCAAATAAGAAGTCGAATATAGTGACTCCGACTCAGCAAGACCAATCACCGAAGTTCCAACGAACACAAGAGGATGGTAAGTTATTTGAAATATATCGTGTTTACGGTGTCGCCGCCGACGTAATTGATGATTTTACCATTGTTAGCAGCCAAGTCAGACAAATTTCAATCTGAGGCCACGATACAGTGGAAACACAAGATGGCATAACACTGAAAGGAGCCGTGAGAATAAGAGTACCGATAATAATCGTTACGGTGACAGAAATCAATTTTTTACCAATAACATACATAGATCGGTAAGTTGGGCGAATTATTTTAACTAAACATGCTAATAAATTAGGCCTCAGTTACACGAGCGTTGAAAGAATGGACGTTACGACGGACGTTATAACGTCACTACCCCCAGTCACACGAACGTAGAATAGAACGTCAGTCGTTGATTGCGCATCTTACATCACGTCATAACGTCCGTCGTAGCATGTATCGGACGTCGTCGACATCGACCGGACGGTAAATTCGACGGACGTCAAGTGTGTGACCGTCGTCGATCAGTATTCCATAATTCAACAACGGACGTTATGACGTCCGTCGTAACGTCCGTTCTTTCAACGCTCTCGTGTGACCGAGGCCTTAAAAGATACTACACATCGGTTAATAATATTATACGCCATGTAATTTATTTCTCACAAAAGAACAATTACCGCTTCGATAATACAAATTCCGGCAATATCTACTCGCACGCGGAAAACCGTATCGCCGAATTGAACACGTGCGAAAATGCCTGGGTTCCTTCTTGTTGGAACCCCCGAAAATCGACGGAATGCAATGAATTGGAGATCGAGGTATGCATTTTAGTTACGGACAATCGCTCTCTTTGATCATTTCACAAACAAAGAGTGCGTTTAATTGTGTAAGTGTAAAAAAAATAATTTCTAAAATTCGTTTTAAGGAAATGCAGAAAAAAATACGATCAATATTGAATAAAATAACACCGGAAACAATGGTAATTCTAACCAAGAGCATAGTCGATATGAAGATTTCTACATACGACAGTCTAAACGGATTGATTGAATTATTGTTTCAAAAAGTGAGAGAAAACGATGATGTACACATTTTTTTTAAACTTATGTATCAAATTTAAGACTTATTTCAACGTGAAAGAAATAATAAAACTAAAATTCGCCAAGATATTTACATTTCGTTAATCGATTAAATCAAATTTAGGCTATAGATGAACCCAACTTTACTCCACAATACGCATACATTTGTTCCCAAATGAAAGACGTCGAAGTGACGTCTGGTGAAGAGACGACAAAAACTACATTCAGACGTCTCATTTTACAAAAATGCCAAAAAACCTTTAAATTGATCAGTGAACTAGAAGAAAATGCAGTTGAAAAACTTTCAGAAATCGAATCATGCAAAGACGAAGTAAATATATTTTCGAAATCCGTTGTGATCATGTTTTGTTCCCAAAATCATTTTTCACGTTTTTTCAGAATTTGAAAAAAGAACTTCAATGTAAGTACGAAGAAAATGAAAGAGTTCAACGAAAACGATCCGTAGGAAATAGCCGGTATATTTAAAATTTTGAAAGGAGATTACGGTTATTTTTTTATAATTTATTTATCAATTATTTTCTAGATTCATATGTGAACTGTTCAAAGTGAAAATAGTACATTCGAAAATATTAGAAACGTGTGTTGACCATTTGCTGAATATACCAAAAGAAGAACCGCTCGAATGTTTGTGTAACATTTTAAAACACACTGGAAAGTATATAAATACAGTAAGTTGACTTAGATTTCAATTCTATTCAATAACGAGTGAATCATCCGGCATTTCGTATGCAATTTGATTCAAAACGACAACCATTTTTGCGCAAAATATTTGTTTCTAACCAATGTTATTGCAGGGAAAAACTTTTGAAAAGTTACGTGAATTATCGTCAAAGAATTTCAAACCCAAAATTTCGTCGAGAATCCGGTTTATGATTTTAGATATAATAGACTTGAAAAAAAACAATTGGATTCCACGAAACGCAGTAGTTGAACCAAAAACTTTAAATGAAATAGAAAAAGAATTCATGACGACAACAAATAATAATCAGGCGATCTCTCAATGTACTCAACCGAGCAAAAAAATTGGATATTATCAATATTCAAACACTCAAAATGTAATTATAACTATTTCGAATATTTACTTTATTTAAGTAAAAATTAACAATTTCGTTTTATTCAAAGTAATGAGTAATGGCAAATATTAACAAAAAAAGTATACCCATTTTAGGTTAACACAAAGTCATTCAATATTCAACAGAAAAGTGTATCATGTTCTAATACATCGCAGGTAATTGAATGGTTAATGGTTTGATTAATTATTGAAATTACCTAATTTAAACTTTACAATTATTATGTTTGTGTTATCCTTTTTCTAAGTCGTTGAGCAGATTTTGGGGTAGTGTACCAAATATTATAAATTACGTGTTTTCAGAACAAAATAAACGAGCGAAATTCAATAAACGAAAATATTGTAAGAAGGAAAATTGAAAATAGTCTGTCCACAACAAAAGGCGGAGTAGAGTCGAACACGCATAAGAACGCCTGGATTCAGCGATCCCTAAACTCACAAATGCCCACTGTTGTCACTGAAGGAAAAACCGAAGTAAGAATCTCGCAAGCAAACGAGACTGATAATTATTTTTCTTTAAATTTATTTCCTAATTATAATATAGTTATTGACTATAATTGTATATACATATACAGATAAATTTTACAATTCTTTTTTAAGGAAATCCAGAAAAAAGTCCAGGAGTCTACAAAACCAGACACATTTGTAAAAATCGTGACCGATAAACAACAGGTACCTACCAAATACATAAACTTATTTATTTTGATCTTATGATGTTTTTAGGTAACTTAATAGTTAATAGTTTCAATAATTACCATCACTTTTAAAGTTTAAGTAATTAGGGATAATTATTTCTTACTGATTTCAATAGGTTTATTTTTATAATGGTTATAACGAATAACGTGTTTTTAGGATATAACTAATGAGAATACTCCAACCGTCTTGAACCCCGAAACGAAAGAAATTGAACCTGATTTGATTACAAAAAATAGTGAAATCAAGCTCAATACGCGTAGATCCCGTGCCTCGAAAAAGAAGACCGTCGCAAATAGTGTAGAGATTGAGGTCTGAACACAGTCATGTTTTTATTGATTTTACTTACAAATCGTGTTGTTATTATTTTTACGTCTAAATTGTTTTTACAATTGTTTTAAGGAAATCAAGACGAAAATCGAGGAAGATAAAAAACCAAACACTTCGATAAAAATCACGACAGGTGACAAACAGGTACCCAATGCATTTATTTATTGCGAGCTAATTATGCTTTGATATTTAATTGATATTTAATGAGACGTAATCCACGTTTACTCAACACTGCTTGCAAATTAATAGTTTTATTACATTAAGACTGATGATTATTAATTATCAATTATTATGATTATTTTAAGGATCCCTCTGAAACGATTTACTCTGTCGTCTTCTCGATGACACAAGAAAATGTAGTATCTTCGGCAAATGAACTTATTTCTCGTATTTCGTCGATAGACCTGATAGAAGAAACAATTGATGTTTTATTCAAAAGGGTATGATTTAAATTTTTTTTATAAATACGTATTTTTCATAACTTATTTCGATTTTCGTAAGTGAATAAAACCGATTTCATCGAATTTCAGGCAACTAGAGAACCCAAGAGTATTTCTCTTTTAGTAGAAATGTGTAATTTATTAAAAGCAATCACTTTAAACACCAATAATGGATTGACTGTTTCATTTAAGAAACAATTGGCAATGCATTGTCAAAAACTTATGAAACTTCCAATAATATCCAAGGAAACTTACGCGTAATAAAACAACCCTTTTTAGTTATAGTTATAACTATTTTACTTTATCAGCTCTACAAATCTTTAAGGTAGGTATCTAATAAAATTAACATTGAATTTATTAAATTTAGAATGATTGGTGAACTATTCAACGTGAAGTTATTGACTTTAAATAATCTGCTGGAATTTATGAAAGATATACCGAATCGAATGACGGACGAATCTATTGAATACATTACTTACTTTTTGAAAATTATCGGAGCGGAAATTGAAAAAGTAATATACAATATACATAATTCATAAATAATTACATACGATTTTTCCCTTGATCACATTCAATGGTCATAAATACGTTTTAATGATCACAGGGGTACAATTTAAAACAAACGTTGAAACAACTTGATACGTTTGTGAAAAATGACAAGGAAGGATTGAGTTCGTCAAAATGTAAAGATGAAGTCATGGATTTACTTCGATTACGAAATAACAAATGGATTCCAGTGAAATCGATCGATCTCTCACCTGGGGTCATGAAAACCGATAAAAATGCCAGTCAGTCGCACGTGGAAAAACCTTCGTCGATGTATGTCACTCCGAAAGTGCCTGTTGAGCGGCGGACATTGCCGCCGTCACCATCTACGACCACCGGTCAGCCACAGGCATCGGCGACGCCACCGACAGCGACCGGTCAGCAAAAGACTTTGACGTCGCCGTCATCTACGGTCGTCGGCCAGCCACAGACTTCGGCATCGCCACCGACAGCGACCGGTCAGCAAAAGACTACGACGTCGCCGTCATCTACGGTCACCGGACAGCCACGGGCTTCGACGTCACCGTCATCTACGGTCGTTGGCCTGCCACAGACTTCGGCATCGCCACCGACAGCGACCGGTCAGCAAAAGACTTCGACGTCGCCGTCGTCTACAGTCGTCGGCCAGCCACAGGCATCGGCGACGTCACCGGCAACATCCGGTCAGCAAAAGGCTTCGACGTCGCCGACCAGACAGCCACAGACTTCGGCATCGCCACCGATAGTCACCGGACAGCAAAAGACTTCAACGTCGCCGTCGTCTACAGTCTTCGGCCAGCCACAGACTTCGGCGAAACCACCGACAGTCACCGGACATCCGCACCAGAGCCGATGGGACGACGTGCCCATGCGATCCGATCGGACGGCATCGCGGAGCACGGCGGAAATGTTGCGGACGCTGAATGCGTTGGCTGAAAAACTGTCGCCTACGCAGAAGCGGAAGAACGTCGGACGTGACCCGAACCGGATTGCCGCAATCGCCGCAGCCGCACCCGCCACTGCCACGTTGAACAACGGCAGCAACAGGTAGGAAATGTGTTTGTTTTTTTTTCATTCTCCTTTCCCCCAGCACGAGCGCACGCACACGCCAACACAAATTAAAAATACACACTCCCGCAAGCGTCTTGTTTTTCGTCACTCTACGACCCTCCCCGACGCCCATCACGAAGGATTTGCTACGTCCGCGGCTGATGTCAGATTATTCGTTTTTTGTTTTTTTTTTTTGTTTTTTTTTTTTGTGGGGGCGTCGGTTTTCGTTTCCTTCGTCTGACAAATCTCGTTCCCCCCCCAGCAATCTGCGTCCGCAGTTCTGTTCGCGTCGCTCACAGCTTGAACGCCGATTCCGAGTTGATTGTTCCAATTTCTTCCAATTGTTCCAAGTCATTGGACAATTTGCCGTACCTACTGCGTGCATTAGATTTTTCCGTTCATTATTACCGTTTTTTGACCAACTGACGACCAATCTCCTTGCAAAACATTTTTTTTTTTTTTATCGGCGTTACACTTATTTTTTCGTTTTCTTTTTCTGTCCTTTTTTTTTTTTTTTTTTTTTTTTTTGTCATGCAGAATATACCGTTTTCTCCTTGAAAAAACAATTTCTATTTAACTATACTAGACCTAACGATATAGATAATGTAAATAAGATATTGTTTTGTTTTCGACTTACAGTGATTCCGAAACGGGCATTTCCGCGTGCGCGAACTTTGTCACTGAGCGACCGGATCCAAACAACAGGACTGAACAGGACTTGGTGAACATGTCTGGTGAGTTTATCCGAGGGTACCAGTCTAACTTGCTCAGAGACAAATCCATCTGCGTCAGCAAAGGTAAGCGGTTCTTCCGCATTATCGATTTCGCATCCCTCGCTGTAGTAAATTTCAGCCGCTGTCTTCACCGCTACCACGCTAGACGCCGGGGGCACTAGCCAAAATTGCGTGGAATGTTCGAATACAGAGAGCGGAAAATCAGATTTTTTTGTCTCTGCGCTAACATGCCTGACGATAGATAGATCGAAAGGACAATGTTTATTAATCGCGTCCTAAATTCGTTTATTTTCTGAACTTTCTCTTTCCGAAAGAAATTCCTCGTTAATTAGTATCTGCTGTTAATTATTGCTGCGTTATTATTCTGTTTAGCAACTAATGTGTCCGGCAAGGAGCGTGAAGGTCCTGACGGTGCCAATCTGTGTATACATAATCTTCCACGGGATTTCGGAGATTCTGATCTTGTGGCGATGTTCTTACCATTTGGCAACGTAATATCTGCAAAAGTCAACATCGATAAAACGACCAAACCGTCCAAGTGTTTCGGTAAGTCATACAAATTCACAAACATCCCAAAAAATTGAATATTTCCAAGCCAAGTGGTTTGCATAAGCCAAGTGGATTTACTCACCTGTACAAAAAAAAAAAAAAATTAAAATATTTTGGTAAATTATAAATATTTTATTATTTATATTTCAAGCGTCCTCAATTCTTCCAGTGACTTACAAAATCGTTAAATTGAATAAAAATATACTAAGCAATCCTAATAAAAAGTATTTTTTAAATACTTTCGTGGTCTCGATTTATGACCGGAAAAAATTTAAACATGAGAGAACAGGTGATATTATATTTCTAAACATTATAAATACAGTTGTTAAACTTTTATGTTTTTGAATGGTAATTGTTTTATTTCGGAAAAAAAGCAAATATATATTCATGTTAGTCTTATGAACATCAATTTTAAAATGACGAGAGTTCTTGTGTATTCTCAACCAATATCGCCTGTTCATCACATTATTTGCCTTAATAAAATACTTGGGTAAATGTCATTAATGAATTATGTATTATCCTGCTTTTGCCTGTAGATATAATTGTTGGTTAGGTTAGGTTAGTTTTCTTCTTTTTATAAGTGAATCTAATGTTTATATAAAACATAGTTGTAAGTATTTACCGTAAATAATATGCTGATAATAATTCATTTGTTGTTTTTTTATAGGGTTTGTATCCTATGATAACGCATATAGTGCCCAGGCGGCTGTACAAATTATGAATTCCTATCAAGTGGGTGACAAAAGGTTGATAGTGCAATTAAAGAGACCTTGAAAAACCTCCGTTTATGTAAGTGTATTTTATTGTTTGAAATTTCGTATATTTCTCAGTCCTTGATAAATCTATTAGATTTAAACAAAAATCAAATTATTATTTTTGAACAAAGCGAGTGAAATGTAAGTTTATATTGACTAGTATAACTCTATAGATTTTATACCACGTGAAGCCATTATAATGCACTTATTATATAGCACGAGTACGTAAAATATGCTGTGTTTGTATATTTTTAGTCCTGAAACGCGCCGTAATCACGGTAAAATCGGCGTAAGATACATATGAACAAATATTTATTGAGAATTTTAAAAAACTCGGTGAAATATTCGAGACGAAAGCGGAAAAACTGTGATTTCAATGAAATGTGTTTTCGTTTTTCTTCAAATGAATTGTGAAATTTCATTTTCATGGATTTTCATGGAATTTCATTGATGCGTCAAACATTTGGTGATGTACAATTATTTAATTTAATATGATGTGTTCTAACCTCAAATTAAGATTTAACTAACAGAGCTAGGTTTCGTTTGTTTCATAGGCTTTTTAAAAATGTATGTGACTCAATTTTTATCACTTAATATGAACGTGTAAATAAATTAAGAATATAGGTAGGTACATATAGGAATTATAGCAGCATATAGAACGAATTTATGAATGATAAAAATTAATTTAATGTAGTAATATTAGGCGACCTATTTACTGTCTACCAAACTCCTCTTGAGCATCTAAATTAATTTTACTAAAATAATTGTTTTTTTTTTTATAACTTAACACATAAATAACATGTGCCAATTTGATTCACTTTTGGTTCTCCATGGTATTTTTAATTTCAAAAATACTTCTAGTAGTTTGAAAGCGTGCTATTGATCTACCTAATAGCAGAAAAACTTAAGCAGTTTTTTGATCTACAAAAAATAATAAAGGTGTGATTCCTATGCACGCGTCTGCAGACGCGCCATGCCGGATCACGGCGAACCATTTGCAGTAATTCTTCGTAAGCAATAAGACGTATTTTACAACATTCTTCTGTCTTTTTCAAAATGTCTTTGAACAAAAAAACAAAAGTCAATTTTAAATTTACTTCTTTTGCATGAAGTATAGATGAATAACAATTATTAATATGGTAGTGTTTAACAAACCCAACAAGGCACACGAGATGTTTTTTTTGCCAAACATTATCCCTCACTCTGTGGCTTTTATTTAATGCGTCTTAGGCATTAAAAATGCAAGGATGTTAATTTATTAGTTCTGCTAGTTTGACGTCTTCTTCTGGAGAAAACGTAACTTGCGATGGCCGTGGCATTTTTACAAAATTCGAAAAAATGTATAATATGTCAGTGGCGACTCGTGATGTTCAAAATGGGTGGTGTGCAATTATCGAAAATGAATATTAATAAAATAAAATAAAATTAGTCACATCCGAGTCAATATTAAAATATTTACTGTAATAAAATGATAATTAATCATAATTTTAGAAAATAATAGGTTTACTTAAATACATATATCATATAACCAGGTGTAAATTTTATATTCTGTCAGAACAAGCAACAGTGTCGTAACTAAAAACAATTTGAAACAAAAAAATATGAAAAAATTACATATTTTTATAAATGAAGTCAAGTCTTCGTTCTTTAGTATTGTCAAACAGTTCTATAACTTTATTATTGAAATAGCGCATACAAATTAAATGTGTGATCGAGTGTGCATCAGTAGGTGCACACCACGGTTCCATTTATTCGTCAATACCCCCACTCATCGATTAATCTTATTATACATGGACTCTCGGTTAGGTTACTCGGGCTGCACACCAGTCGGTGCGTATTAATTACATAACTCATCTAAATTGTAGGAGTGATATTTTTGAACTCAAGCGTTTCACGTATATAAAATTAATAATTTTCTGTTATGGAATAAAAATATAGTTTAATAGATATTGTAATAAAATTAAAACACATTTTAGCTGTTTTATCTTTAATAATCTATGTGGTGTGCGCACACCTGCACACCTAGGCACGAGCCGCCACTGTAGTCTGTAATATGTCAATATAATATGTGAACTAAACAATATGATATACTATAATATAATATTATATATTATAATATACAACTATATAGATGCATACACGGCCGCGCGCGTCCGCGATTCGACACCTTACAGAGCAGTCACTGATCCGCGGTCGCGGCCGCGCGCGCGACGGTTGCACGCCGCAGCGACTGTCATAGGAATCGGTTACTTATGCCCGGAATACACAAGGCTAGTTTTTCAAGCTAGGATAGTAAGCTAGCTATTCCCAGCGCCTATCCTGGCCTACTATTCTGGCCTGGAAGAAGCTAGAATAGTTAATACGCGATGCTAGAAGAAATGCTATACTAACATTGTATTGTATACATTTTTGTACAGTCATTTAAGTATACTCGTGAAGTCAAAACCTATACTTCGTGTATTTCGGGCACAGGTATAAAAGATACAGTGATGAATTTGATTGATATAGATATAGATTTAATTGTATAAGATGGAATACTGGCATTCCATAGACGTTCTTCTTCGCGATATAATTCAACAAACTTAAAATTAATATCACCACTTAATTTTGGCATTTCGACGTATAAAAAACCCTACAACAACAATACCGATTCACTTTTAACAAACCACGTGGCGTAGTAAAAATAAAGCGTCAACACTGTGCACTAGCCGATCATGTACTAGCTTTGCTGTCCACACGGAGATAGAACACTAGCTAGGATAGTAAATTCAGTGGTGGGAGGTGTGCTAGCTCAAAAAAAATAGAACGCAGTCCTATTAAACTAGCCTGGCTTGACACGCTAGCTTATTAGAATATTCCCTAGCTTGCTAGCTTAAAAACAAAGCTAGTTCTGTTTACACAGAAGTGTAGGTTCTTACTAATGAAACTTTTGTTCGGTGTTGTAAACCTCTAGGGAAATACGTTGTGGGTAGAACTGTACTTTAAGGGTAGGAACATACAATAATTAAAAACACGGAATTAAAGGGGAAATAACCGTTGGTAAATTCAATTCTTAGTTATAAAATACATAATAATTATTTGACTTGGGTCATGACTAAAAATCACAAAAAAAACCATTTTTAACCATACCTATAACTTTTTTACGAGTTAAAGACAGTCCTAAGTCTGTTAAATGGGAAGGAAAATGGTTTGTTTAGATATTAAATACATTACTATTTTTTTAAACTCAAACCCGAAAAAAGTATATATTTTTCATGTTATTAAATTGTAAATTCCACATTTCATAAAATTAAGAACTATATGAATAACTTAAAAAAATCGGATCAAAAATGTTACGCTTATTCTCAAACTAATATTTAATCAAACATATAAAGAATTTATAAAAATTTTGGTTTTTTGACATTTGCAGAATCTTTTTCTTTATGCTGTACATAATTTACTGTTATATGAATCGCCTATTAAATTACATCATTACCCGAATTTACGACATTGACGTTAATATATAAAATATTATTTATGATGTTAAGTTTTTTTAGTTTAAGAACACCCAGTACTAACTATATTTCTTATTGTCAAAAACGTCGTTTTAAGTAAAATATCTTTATAAGTATTATATGTTATATAGAAAATATGGTAACAAAATATTAAAATTAAAACTAAATAAACGAATGAACTTAATATCAAATATCTTCCTATTTAATTTTAAATATCTAGTGAAATCTAAATATGAAATAAAATATCTTTGGTAAATATTAATTATTATTAAGTATTTATTGAGTTATCATGTGCTATAAGCTGAATTATGACTTGAAAAATGTACGAAAATCCGGACATTACTAATAATCATAATTAAACAAGGTTTGATAAAAAAAATGTCTTTTTTGTATTCATGAATTTATTGTAATGATTTAATTAATATTGGTTCAAGTAAATAATTACATAACGTACAAGGAAGTCAACCAATGTTTAAGACAATGCATGGCGATGGAAAAAGAAAAACAATAACGTATATCATTGAAGTGGACCAAAAGAATCGAAACTCAAAAAGTATTTTTTAATTTATACTTTAAATTAATTGTATGAACATTAATTTTAATTTTATATTTCATAATCAGACACCATACTATAAAGATAAACTGAATACACTTGTATCATCGGGAAAATATAATAATACAACTAAAACAACTGACATCTTATCAATGAGACAGAGAGAAAAGATATGCACATGTATAACACCTTCGATAACTAGCGAAGACTATTGGGTATTTCAGAATAACATAACGGGAAACATTGTCAATTTTACACCGCTAGAAAGGTGATATTACATTAAATATTAAATCATAAATAATTGAATATTAACCGTTTTTCAAGTTTTTTAGGTGGGAAGGGTAACGTGCTGAATGTTCGGATGAAAACTCCTACTACTTCAAGCCAGAAAATCGAGGAAATCACTATTCACGACAATCTACATCGTAATTGAGATGATGGTGGTACAAGTTCGTCCTTCGTCCCTTCGGTCCTCGGACAAGATATTGGTGATGAATGTATTAAGTTTTAAAGAAATGATGACTCATTTCTTTAGTATAAAACGATTCTGAGCAAAGCTTCAGTGTAATGTAATATATTATTATTTAAATACTGTTTACGTATTTTACGGTTATTTGTATAATTTTTGGTGAGTTATAATAATTTATTAAAGTGTGTATAAAAAAAAATCCTGACTCACGATTTTTGAATTTTTGTTAGGATAATTATGTAGGTATATGAGTAAGGTCATATTACATTTCCAGAACTTTTTGTCAAATATTTAAAATTATATTACATAAAAACTTTCAAACAATTTGGTAAATTAAAAGTTCTATATATAAGTCAAAAGTGCTTTAATTGTTCTGAAAATGTTGTCCAATATAAAAAAGTATGTATTTGATATTGGATAAAATTTTCAAGTTTCTAGCTTCAATACTTTTCGATTTATGACTAAATACCTAAAATCAGAACAGTGAAAATCTCGTTTACGGCGGATTTTTATCGATTTTACCGTTTTTACTCAGTTTTTCGATCGTTATTTTTGATTACTGGAAAAACTATGGAGATTTTGGAAAAATGACTTCTTTAAAGTACCATCTCAGTTCAATTTCGAATCTAAAGAGTTGCTGGACGAAACTTTTGGACAAGGATTTCTATACGAAAAAGTGTTTACAGAAAAAAAAATAAAATAAAAAAAATAAACATCATTGTAAAACCATAAGATCCTTCGCTTCACTCAGAATCTAAAAAATGTTACAAAACGATTATGAAATTCTTTTCGTTTCCAGTGGTGGTTTGTATTTATGTGCACAAGGTCATTTGAATTACCTACTAACAGCAAAAGAAATTAAAAATATTAAATCATAATAATACTACCAAGTACCTGAGAAGATTATCAGAAACTCAGGTTATTAAAATGTGTTTGAGTTCGGTTAGTTGACGCGGAGTTGGTTACTAGGTAGTTCACAGTTTCACACAATCGTGCATCTCATTACAGAGTAAAAATTAAAACAAGTCATAACACGTTACGCACATTATAATGGAATAGATGTACACAGTTGTATCTTTGCATATTTAACCAATTGTTTATTTAAATAAATTGTAACCAGCCGATTATTTTGGACGCTCGGTTGGCTTTATTGTTTATTTTTACTTTTCCTCATTTTTGATATTTCGATTATGTTCGTTAATCATTGACTATCGTCACAACAGTCGTGTTTTTTCGTCTGTTTTATTGTATTTTGTATCTCTAAGTTATAAGTAAAACAGTTGTTTAATATAATTAAGTGTGTGTGAGTGTGTGTTCATTAAATTATATTTTTGAATGTGCACTACTTTTTTAAAAACCCACGAGCCGCCACTGATAGTTTCTTTAAAACCGAATACACCCATCCCCGTCATCTCGTCCGAGGGGCGAAGAATACATCACGATACGAAGTAGGTAGTAGGTACGTCATTATTTTATTTTTTTGTAAATTCGACACCATTCGTGCGCAGTGCGTTATCGCGTCGCGCCGTCGAATAAGCCGATTAAACCATTAGACGGGTTAGTCCGCCGCGATCTGCGGTTTACATCATTTTCGTGTCGTCACCAGTGGCGGGACCAGGGGGGGGATATAACCCCTCCCCCTCCCAAAACTTTTTCGGTAGTTTCAAGTAGCCTTGTTAATATTAGTTAAATTATTTGCAATAAGTGCTCTTTTGAGCAAATTTCTTCAAACTGAAAACTTAGATTTAGAATCCACTTTACAATTTGCTGATACAACTCAATCTGCTATAAAACAAATCCTTAAAAATTATAATGCTGAGTTTAATGACATATTTAAAAATGTTGAGTATATCTGTTCCAGTTATAGTATAGCTGTAAGTCTTCCAAGTCGTTAACAAAATCGAAATAATGTTAAACAAATAGTCCAGAAGAATATTATAGAATTTCAACGTTTATCCCATTTCTCGATAATTTTATTGAACAACAAGATGTACGATTTCTTGAACATAGGGCCAAATTAAAAAATTTTAACTGTTTATTACCAAAACCTGAAAAGCAAATATCTGAAGAAACTTTTGGGGACTTTAAAGTTATGTTTAATTTTTATGCTGACATATTAAATGACAGCAATAATTTGATAACAAGGTTAGAAGTATGCTATGGAATAACTTAAATTACGGTACAAAAGCTGTGCATTCAAATCATCAAAAACAACAATAACAGAATTATTTTTTCTTTGTAATCCTGATTTTTTCCCTACAATCTCAAAGTTGTTGCAAATACTTATTACACTACCAGTCACAACAGCTACTGGGGAGAGAGGTCTTTTTCCACTATGCGCCGACTTAAGACGTACCTACGAAATACTACTAGCCAAGTGAGACTAAATGGTTTGGCAATGCTTAATATTCACCGAGATATTAATATTGATCGATGAAATGGCGAAAACTTCAAAAAGGAAACTCAATATTAATTTTTAAGTTGTTCTGTTTGTTGTTTTATAATTAGAAGTCTGACATTTATTATTTTATCTGTTATAATAATTTTAAATAATATCTATTAATTTGTGAAGAATAAAGTTTAAATTTTTCAAACATCCTCTCATTTTTTGGTGAGGCCTATGCTTTAAAAACTCATTTCACATACCATTGGTATAGATGTATTTAATATACTAATATACATATATAATAATAACGTGACCCCCCCTCCCCAAAAAAAATTATTTTCTGGTTGCGCCACTGGTCGTCACTGATACGTACACAAAGTGAATGCGTACGCCGTGTTACGTACAAAACGCAGCGGCGGCAGTTGAGCAGTCGTACTCGTCGCACTGTCCACTGACGGCTGACGCACATTGCACGGTCGGTCGGTTTCAGTAGTCACGTAGGCCACTCGCTACCACCCATTGACGACTAAACCTATTACCTACCTCTGCTCTAAATAAATAATTCGATAATCGACGAGACGAGTTTAACATTCCGTTTTTTTTTTACACCGAACCTTTCGATTGTGTGCAGAATCATGATAATATAAAATCATGTTTCGACCAGATAAAACTCCAAGACGACATCGTTAATATTAATATTCAGCGATTTTTATGGAAACCTATAATTTTTCGTGGGACGCCAATCACGAATACACAAAAGAAACACAGACCGCGAATCTTACGTCTTAACGGTACTTTTTACGGGATAACGACTTATTACATTTCTCAATAAAATTATACTAGTGGCCAAGTTGGTTTATCAGATCTTTGACTGAACACTTGACTTTTAGGTACCAACGTGAATATCAATCATATTTACGCTATAATTTAAGTTCTTAACATAAAATATACTAAACGAGTAATCATTAAATTTTTCTAATAAAAATTAACACTTACAATTTAATATTACATGATTTTTATAAATTGTAAGTATTTTATTCAGATGAAAATGCACGATCTGTTCATAAATTTCGATCCAAAAATGTCTTAATATTATTAATAATTTACGGGTCAGTGAAAACCTAGCGGAAACATTGTGTCAGAACAACATAACAAACCTGAAAAGAGAAAGAATTGTACTCGTACCTACATGAAACGTAAGGGCAGCAGCTGATAACAGTGCCGTGGTGATAAAAGATAACTCACAAGTGTCAAGTAGCACAGTCCGACGACAATTAAATAATTCCAGATGGAAGTACTACGATGTTGAATACTTGAATAGTTTTTATTTTTATTCAGCGTCAAAGTAGTCTAGCTGTAATTTAGCGTAAATAATTCACTAAACAATATTAAATGAAGTCTTTGTCAAGTTAACATTACATATTTTGTGAAATTAGTATAACATATGTACTCTGGTAAAATGCTTACAGTAGATTTGTTTTTTTTTTTAACTACAACATTGTTCGATTATTTTAGATCACAATGGATAATCCTGGTACTCAATTTAGTATTGAATCACTTTACAATTTGACTCTAGACGAATTATGTCGTTCGATGAGCGAAGAAGTCATGGTACATGTTTTGAATGTATATCCACCATTACAAGTTTTACAAGTCATATGGAAGGTTAGAAATATTTGTATTTTTTTATTACAAATTAAATCTAATTATAATGTTTATTTTTTCTAGATTTTACATGTAACCGATGAAAATCAAGGGTTTAATAAACATACTCTCTCAATAAAGTCTTCAGCCGACCGAGGCCGTAAAATTTCTCAAATGTCATTTGAAAATATAAACCATTTTACTCCTATGCCATATTGTCACTTTGAATCTGAAGCTCTTGAAATCTTTGCAAAAACTCAACAAGTAACTATTAAACTTTATATGTATTGATTTTTATTACTATGTAACATCATTTATTAAGTATAAAATTAGGTCATTAAATTGTATTTTATGGCATTTAAAATATTACTTAAAAGGGTTTTTGGCTCATTGGAATGTGGTCTAGATAAGTAAGGTCACATAATTGAGGAAGTAACCTATTATAAATCTCAAAATGGTGGGACTTACATAAAGTATTTTACTATGCCATTGTACTAGTTATATTTAATCATAATATTAATAATGATAAATTTTCTAATGAAACAACAGTAAAAATATTAAGATACTTATTTGTTTTATTTATTGTTGAATCCCCAACTTAAAATTATGTTGATGAGACACAGCATGTTGTTCATGCTCTATTTAGATATCAAGGATAAAATAAAATCATATTTTTGTGATAGTAATACATTTCTCTCTGTCTTTTTATAAAATTGTCTTTGTATTAAATATTGTTTTAATAGAACCTTAAATCACAAAATTTTATCAAAGTATTTTTCATTTTATTCCTTGTTTATTTAATTTATGTCATAAGTATTACAATTTATTACAAAGGTTATTTATGGTTTAATTAGTTTTTGATCTTATCACTTATCTATATCACTTTAATCTACTTGAGAACTAACTATATTAAAATCTATAAATAAAATGTTCGCAAAACATGTAACAATCTAAAAATTGGAATTTAATATATCCAATCAATATTTTATAGTTTTCATGTTACTAAATCACATAGACGAAACTAGACATTTGTGTAAGGTCAGGCCAAAATATTTAAAAATGTCCCCCCTCTCTGTTTAAAAAAAAAAATCGACCATTGAAATTTTGTTTATTTTTAATGTATTAAAAATACTTAATTATATTTATACATTTAATACTCAGGGCTGTGTTTTTATATAAATATTTAATATATCTACATATCTTTAATAAAAATAGTCACAGTATATTGGAACTTAGGTATATAGACCAAGAAAATTCATGATGTAAATATTTATTTCCCATAAACAATTGAGTCGTCATTTTTCAACTTTTAAATCTTGTAAAAAATAATTTATCAAATTGAGCTTTATAAAACTTAGATCATAGATAAGAACATTCATCGAGTTAATTGGTGATGGACATTTTTTTACTGAATGAATTAGGTGCTTGAAATTTTATAAGATTTTCATTGAAAAAATCGCTATATAACGCAAAAACAATAATTCTCGTTAAATTTCAAAACATTATTTTAAAAAAATTCAAAAAAAGTATAAAAAAATGCTAATAGTTATTGAGATTTTATCAGCATTGTTAGAAAACTACCTATACGAATAGGATAATGTAAAAAAATACACACACACACACACACACACACACACACACACACACACACACACACACACACATCATTGTGATGAAGCCAATATGAATTTGAACAAAACCTAATTGATAATAAACAAAATCAATATTTTGCGTTATAAATTACCAAATCTCTTCTCAATGTATAATTTTGTAACACCACACTGTCATTGTATTTATATCATGTACTTATATAATTGTCGAGCTATAATAGTTTTTAATGGAAGCTAATGAAAAAAAAAAAAAAAAATTTTGCGTTATAAATTAGAATTATTATTAATTTTAATTGTCTTATCTGTATTTTAGTTTTCTTTTAAACATAATTTTTTTTTCAAATATGTCCCTCATCTGTATCATTTCCATGGTCTTGTCTAGATTAGGTCAGGCCACGGCCTGACTGGCCTGACCCATAGTTTCGCCTATGCTATATCAGTTCTCAGATTAAATTAACACCTACAAGGAATATTTTCTTTTTTCTAATGAAAGTACATATTCTCTTCTAGGAATATACTGAAGTAAATTTATGATGAAATTGCTATTTAACAATTGAAAAAATTATATAATATTTTTTATGAAAAATTATGATGTACCTATATGCATATATTATTACCGTTGAGATTAAAGTACTTATCAATTTAAGATTTGAGCTTAAAAATTTAAAAATAAAATATGATTATTACACAAACTAGAGCTCTGCACGGTCCGTTTTTTTCTAGACCGGACTGGACCGATAAATTTTAACAAAGACCAGGACCGGACCGGACCGATAAAATAAAAAAAAAATCCAGACCGGACTGGACCGATAAATTTTAACCAAGACCAGGACCGGACCGGACCGGACCAATAAAATAAAATTGAAACTCGGGGTCTCCCTTCCGGTTGCACCACTGACTATTATTCATTACTAATTTTATAACACGTACGACGTACCTATAATATATATAAGTAGATAAACGAGGTAGAAGTAAGTTTTGCGTCAGCGGAATGTGCGTCCCGTGATATTTTCAATAAAGTACGAAATTAAATATACTGTCTTTAACCATTAAAGTATTATATAAAATAATATTTTAATCACTACCCATAATGTATATATTTTGAAATAATATAATACTGAACACAATGTGGGTAATTTCATTATTTCGAGTCCTCGCATTATATTTGCGGATCTACGAGTATAATGGGTAAATATTATGTCAACAACAAGACTAAATTATAAATACGTGACGAGCTATTTTTGTGTCCCAAACGTTAGAATTAAAATAAAAATAATATGATATTATGAAGTTATTTATTTTACCACGTCATATAAATTTAAAAATTATATGAAATTAAGATCACGGGACCGGACCGAACCAGACCAATTTTTTGTTTTAGACGAAGGGACCGAGTCGGACCGAACCACATTAAATTACAATGCACAAAGATCGAAAAGACCGGACCACGGTCCGGTTCAGTCCGGTTCGGACCGGTCTAGACCGGACCGTGCAGAGCTCTAACACAAACTTAAAATTTATAAATCACTATGAATATTTTTAACAAAAATTTTTTCTGATCAACTGATGAATGTGTGAATGAAACTGATTCTCTCGTCAATCTGTATTTTAATAACTATAACTTATAATCAGGGATGTTTTACAATTCTAAGACATTTCCTTTAGACACCAGGATATTTAGTTAAAAATCAGTAGTGTCTTGGCAAATCCATCCTATGACTTTGTTTTTATTTAAAAAATATTCTACATTTTAAACTATTTTAATAGTAATATAAATAAACAACTATTTTTCAAATATTCTAGAGTAGAAAAGCAAGGTGCTCTACAAAAGAAGAACTACCAATACTCCACTAATGTATACTTTATATATTTACTTCTTGAACAATTTGTTCAATAAAAAAATGTTAATAATTCAATTTTTAGATCATATATTCTCTTTCTAAAAACTAATTTTAAAAAAAATCTAAAATCAATCTAATTATTACCTTATTAATTTTAATCTTTTTAACAAATTATGCATTGTCATGATTCATTCAGATACAATCAGTTTTCCTCTGCTGTTTTAAAAAATTAAGCATAAAATGCATTTCATTAAAAGAGATATTGTGATATTTTGAAAATTATTTTAAAATATATTTTATCAATATGTTTTCAGACTAAATTCATCGATAAGTGCAATTTTTGCAATCATTTTGACTTGAAATTATTTTTCAAAGTTGTTGAAATCACTGAACTTCGTCATCAACTTTTCACTATATTTCAGGTAAAATGACTACTGACAATTTGTAAAATCATTTCCATCTTATATATTTAATTCTAAGAATATGTTTTTTAGATTTGTATACAAGTTAGAGGATTCAAATTCCCCAAACAATTAGCTGAAGAATGGATAAAAAATGAAAAACAAGATGTTATTGATGAAAATATACGTTTTCATTATATTGAGCAAGGTCTCAAATTAGGTTTGTAAAATGCTATATTAATATATTTGAAAATATATTAAAGTTTTAACTGATGATTTTTAGGAATTTTCCTTGGTGATACTGGCTGGCTAAATGAAAGTGCTATAGTTTTAGCACATACATTTAATATAATATGTACAAAATGGGTGTGTCATGACCAAAATTTAAAATTAATCAAAATTATGCAATGTCTAACCAAGTTAGAAAAAAACTCAGATAAAAAATTATTTTATTTTAAACGAAAGCTGATTTATTAAGAATTATTTTGTTTAGGTGGTTATTAGTAGTATCAAATTATCATAACTTTGATGAATCTAAAGTTGTTTTACAACATATGTTGAACACCATTACCATCCTTGAAAATATGGAAGGACGGACATTGTGTATAGCATATGCTTATGTTTCTGTTTCACAGTATTATTATGTATTAATGGAATATAATGAGGTTTGTCGTGTTTTTTTTTTTTTTTTTTAATTTTTCTCAATTTCTATTGTGTTTAATAATTTTTCAGGCTTGGTTGTGGGCAGTTAAAGCTGTTAACGAATTGCATGATAAAAGTGCTGATGTCTTAAAACTACTTGTCATTAGCCATACCATCAAAGTGTGTTCTAATTTAAATAAATTAAGCACTGCAAAAAAGTTGATAGATCAATTACATACATATGACAAAAAAATTGATCAAAATATTCATGTTGATATGTTATTAAATGAAGCGTGTTATTCATTGAAAGCAGATTTAGCTATAGATAGTATTTTCAGTTATCATGTAAGAATCATCTATGGTTTGTAGTTGACTGAATATAATTGTATATTTAACTCGTGTTTCATTTAATATTTTGATTACATTTTAGGTAGCACTAGACTCTAGGCGAAATTTATTTGGTTATTACAACTTACAAACTGCAATGGTTTTTGTTGATTATGCTTATGCTCGATATGTTTGTGACTATGCATCAACTAATTTCAGTGAAGCTTTGTAAGAATTATTTTATGTTTAAATTACTTTGGATGGCAAACTTTATTTAAACATTGTAACTAAATCTTAGGCGTAGTATATTACAAGGCATATTTATTATGAACAAAATCGGTCTACCAGATGACAATATGTTGTTAGTAAATGCTGGACGAATAAAGGCATTAATTCTTGAAGAAAAAGCATTAGACATTATGAATGAAAATTTTGGTGTTAATTATGATGTTGTGTACGATCAAGGTCTGTATGGTAATAAATTATTATTATTTAGAAACTTAAATCTTAAATAAGTGACATACTACTATGCTAACATTATTTAAATGCTATATCTGACTCAATAATTATTATGTACCCCACTAGTGGCTTACTTATACTATTCCCTCTTTATTACCTGAATCTTAAAATTGTATCTCGCATGATACTGTGAAATGTCTTAAAATAGTAATAATATAGTATCTACACTTTATGAACACATTTTTAAAGAAATTCTCTTTACTATTTAATATAACAAACTGCTAGTGAAAGTGTGTGTGCAAGTGTGTACTCATTTCATTAGTTTATTGCAAAGATCAATAGTTGGGTTATTTAATTTTTTTGTTTTTCCTAATATGTGGTTCAAATTGCATTTATAGAATTTTTTTGAAATCATGATTGTTGTATATGTTTTATGAATACAAATTATATAAATATAATTTTAATGAAAATTATATATATTTACAGGAAATCCATATTCAGAAGAATTGAGACAATTATACAAAAAAATGAAGAAAGATATGTTATATGAAGCTGAAGTTCTTCATTTAAAAGCATTAGAAGTATCTTTAAAAGCCGTCGGAGAAAAAGCCCTGCTTACAGCAAAATCATACTGCAATTTAGGTCGGCTTTATCAAAGTCAAGAAAAATACGAGGTAATATTTAATTTATGATTTTAGAAGATTCATTTCATTTTAAATAATTATAAGTATTAAAAAATACATTATATTTAATTGATATATGTTGCTATATTAATGTTTTACAGCAATCTGAAAAAATGCATTTAAAAGCAATTGAAATCAAAGAATCAATTTTAGGGAAAGACAATCCAGAAGTTGCACTTT
Organism: Therioaphis trifolii; assembly: GCA_027580255.1. Classification (NCBI taxonomy): domain Eukaryota; kingdom Metazoa; phylum Arthropoda; class Insecta; order Hemiptera; family Aphididae; genus Therioaphis; species Therioaphis trifolii. Next base: position 17,710,100 of record CM050407.1, read on the forward strand.
CATTAGGTCATTTAGCTAGTTTATACACTTTTCAATTAGGAAAATTTCATGAGGCTGAGCAACTTTATTTGCGATCAAAAAACATATGTAAGGGAATATTCTTAATTGATTAATGATTCAAACTGAAAAAATGTTGTAAAAGTATTGAAAAATATTAAATTATTATTTTAATTCAGATGAAACTACTTATGGTCGCCAATACACTGGTTTATTATATGACTTACAAGGGCTCACACAAGTGTATCTTCATCTAAACGATTCGGACAAGTATGACCAATATTCGGAATATATACATAGGTTTAGAGAAACACGAGAAGCTTGGTTACATCAAGTACATACCGCAGTTGATATAAACTGTACAAAAGATGATTTAAGTTTGGAGAAGTTTAAATGTATATTGAATGACTGTGTCTGTGAAAAATAGTAAATTTAAATATTATTAATTTATAAATATATATATATATATAATATTATGTTAAATGTTTATAGAAAACTTTTGTTTCAGTCATGTTACATCACATCAATGATTTTTACATTACGTATGTTGAATTATATGTTCATTTCATTTTTTTAAGTATTCAGTCATTTTTTTCATGTGAATTAAATTTAAATATTGCTATGTAATGTATTATTGCTATATGCTATACGAGGTGTGTAAATAAAGTGATGATACTGATAGTGTAGCTAGTTATCTGGCAGCATTAATAGCTTTCCGTTTGAAAAGTTTTGTAGATAATCATGTAATGTACCTTCAGTACGAGTTTGAACTTCATAGTGTCACATGTTGGTCTGTGGTGATTATTTTTGTAAACTGATTTTTTTTAGTACGTTCTAATAATGGGTGATTATAATTTTGAGCGACAATGTGGTATCCGATTTTGTTTCTAATTTTGTTACCGTGCGACCGAAACTTTTCAAAAGCTTCAACAAGCTTATGGAAAAAATGTACTTTTTAAGGTCCCAGGTTTTTAGGTGGTTCAAAGCATTTTCATAAGGCAGAGAGTTGATTGAAGATGAACCTCGAAGTGGAAGACCTTCAACTTCAAAAAATGATTTTATTCGCTTTTTTGATAGCCAAGGAATAGTCCACAAGGAGTTTGTACCTCAAGGCCAAACAGCCAACCAACAATTTTATAACAAGTTCTTGAAAGATTTCGAAAAAGAGTGATTTGGGTGGAACCAAACATCAAAAACACCTGGGTGCTGCATAATGACAATGCACCTTGTCACACTGCCATTTCAATTAACCAATTTTTGGCAACCAAAAATATTCCTGTGGACCCTCAACCCCTCTATTTACCTGACTTAAGTCCTTGTAACTTTTTTCCCTTTCCAAAAATAAAAATTAACCTCAAAGGACTTAATTTTGGGACACATGAAAAAATTAAAATGTCTGTGACTGACCAACTGAAAGCAATTCCAGTAATTGAGTTCCAGAACTGTTACCGACAGTGGAAACATCAACTCCAGCGTTGTGTGGACTCCCAGGGTAATTACTTTGAAGGAGATAGTGTAAAATAGTTATTTTAGTTCAATAAAAATATAAAAAATCAATCTCATTACTTTATTTACACACCTCGTACAATATATTATTATAGTTTTTTCATAATTGTGTTAAACTATTTTTAAATTTTATAATCATTGTATTGTCATACATTTTTTTTTATGTTACTGTAATACTGTAAAATATACTTATTATTATGTGTTCATATACTGCGGGTTTTAGTGATAGCCCTTTTTTAAATAAATATTAAATTTGTGGTGCATTGGCTTTTACCATTCTGAATACTCATAGAAACAATTTATTAACTTGCCACATGAACTTTTGGACCTTGATCATTTTTGATTCTGAGTGAAGAAAAGAATCTATTGGTTTCATAATGATATAATCGTTTGATTACAAAATAAGACTAAAAATAGTAAAATGTATAAATGAAAAATAATTATTGCACTGAAAGTTTATTTAGAATTGTTTTACTGAAGAAATGATTTATCGTTGTGCTAAAACTCGATTACCTCAATAATTTTTAAAATTACTGTTGAAGCCAATCTTTGTGGTTTTTATTTATGTGTATTTCATAAAATATTAATGAGTGTTTGATGTTTCAAATCTTAACTTATGCAAAGGTGATTCTGAGTAAAGTGAAGCAGTGGCGCCCACCCCTATACAAATGTTTTGTGGATGTAATATATTATTCGAGTGGATAGTGATTAACATAGAATAGATGCTAGGCGTGAATTAAATTTTTTCATAATAATTATGAACGAGACAAAATCAGGAAAATGATTATAGTTTAAATTATAATACCACATATATCGAACGCATAATAATCACATAAGAAGTCAGTACAATTATTTAGTCATAACTCTAAAAATAATGTATTAAGAAACTTGAAATTCCGACCATATAGAATAATATACTTATACAAAGTCAAAAAGTTGACAACTTTTAGGCTTTTAAAAACCGAAATCGATTTTGCGTAAAAAATCCCGTTTTTCCTTAATTTTTCTTTTGTTTTTCGCGTTGCTTTTGAAAACTACTAGGAAATTTTTATTTTTGACCCCCCAAAGTACCAACTAGATTCACTTTCCTATCAGAAAAGTTACTGTTGAAGAAAATTCATACATTTTACTGTCCTAAAAGGTGATGACAGATACAAAAAAAAAAAAATTAAAAAAAAAACACACATCATTGTAAAACCAATACATTCATCGCTTCGCTCATAATCTAAAATAATTTACGTGTTTTTAGATTCTGAGTGAAGCGAAGGATCTTATGGTTTTTTAATTTTAGGTGCACTTAACTTACGTCTAGCTTTTCTCCCATAACGCCAATCTTTACCCATTTTGTAAAAAAAAAATTGAAAAAAACACCAAACTTACAGTCAACCTTACTGATCGGCGTGTTGTGTTGAAATCAAATAATTCATAAATAGGTAGTATCATTATATTTCGTATTTAAATATATTATGTGGGACGTGGGTTGTATTAAATTTGGAAAAATATTATTATTATTACCGACTATTATTATTGTCGCCCATTAGTAATGTTCTATACCTATCCAATAATCCTTATCGGCAAATTGTTTCCGACTTTCCGAGAATCTATTACGGCCCGTCGTGCGTAGGCAGCCGCGAGCCGCCGCCGAAAAAACCTCTCATTCGCGCAGGCACATGTCAATTCTTTACGAAAAATGAAATATATTCATGTTTGTAATGCTATAAAAACTACTAAAAGCGGTAGTAAATTAAACATACTTCCTGAAGTCCGATTGTAATTTTGAAAAAATGGTTGAATTTATAAACTTCTAGATCTAGACTATGCTCTTTAGGAATCACTTTTTTGATTTAAAATTAGATGTGCCCAAAATAAATACAAATGTAATGCAATTATTTCATGGGATTTTTGAAAAAAAAATCGCTATTTTAAGGTCCTTTAAAATTGAAAATTGAAAATCGACTTCCTAAATAACCTAGATATTTTGTCAACGAGTTCATACATGTATAAACAATTAAAATCGGACATTCCGAAGTATGTGTAATTTACTACCGCTTATTGATCTAAAACGCATGAAAAATACGTCTGCTGCAATCCCCTTAAAAGTAATTACGATAATAATATAATATATGATATAGAAATTGGCTAGGATATTGTGTATACACATCGCACACGACCACACTTCATTTCAGTTTATTGTTCGTCATTGTCGGGGATGCATATTACGATAACTTTTTTTTTTTAATTTATGGAAACTTTGTAAACAATAAGTTTCAACAATTATACGAGTATTTACAAGATATTACATAAAAGTATACAAAAAATTAACGACAAATTTGTAATACAATAGCTAAATATTTAAACCAGACTGATTAAAGAAGGATATAAGTGAAGTGATTATTGGTACAATTTGTGAAGAGAGAATTGATTGGGTGTCGAGGGGGACATTAAAAGAGTGGATTAGGGCGAAGAGGATATTGCGTTGGGGAGCCAAAGAGGGACAGTGAAAAAGTATGTGTAAGATATCACAGATCCTGGGATCTTGGATGTGATTACGACAACTTAATGTATTTAACAAATAATAGTTAATGATTCACGTACCAAATTTACAGCATTTATCATTTTTTCAACATGAGTGACGGTCGTGAACGTTTTAGTGGTTCAGAATATAAAAAGCTAGAGATAGCTGGCTAAAGATTTTTTTTTTAATCTGACAAAAAAAGAAACGCCCAAGAACTTTATAAGATGTATAAAAATGATTTAATAGATTTAATAGATTTACCCAAACGTCACAACAACGTTACGTATGTATTTGTGCACGTTTGCAACAAATTGTACAGCAGAGCGGTCGTTTTCAGCATTGAAAAGAGTAAAATCGCATCTCCGTTTAACTTTGGAGTCACATAGATTAGACGCGACATCAATACTGCACATATAATCTGAGATGCTTCGAAATGTAAATTATGATGATATAATCGACGATTTCGCGACTAAAAAAGTTCGTCGTAAAATGTTATAGATAACTTAGGTATAAGATTAAAGATTATTTTAAGATTAAGATAATTAGAATTTACAATTATTTGTTTTGTTTATAATGACTATTGACCTAATTTCTTTAAAATGAAATAAATTCTTTAGAAATAATTACATTTTTTTTTCTTAGGATAGGTTAGGGGCGGCATATTTAAAAGGGCAAAGAGCGGCACTTGTTCTAAATCCGGCCCTGTTCCTGACTTACATATTGTATGTGTATAATTATGTGTATTTATTTTACCTGATATTACATTATTCTGAGTGTAGATAAGAATACAATGATTTCGCCATGGCGTATTTTTAATTTTTTTTTGTGTACAAATTTTTTGCTAAAGAAATTTAGATTTTAGGAGTATTTTTTCTCTTACCTGGGACACAAAATACCAACATACATTTCTGATTAATATTTATTAGATATTTATTTGGAAAAATAGACTTTTTTTATAAACGCGCAGTGTTTGTACTTTGTAATAATAATATAATCCTGTAAGTCTAATATGAACACAGCTTTTGCAAAAACAGAAGTAATGAAAGGGAGAGAATTCTGGAACCATTGTCCCCTTTACCCCTTGATCGGATTTTAAATACGCCGCTGATAGTTATTGTGTAATATCAATTACGGCTTATGATAAATCAAAATATAAAAGCCAGTCGTAAGTACGTTCGTTCCTGGAACCGGTTCGTGGGCGGCGGAAACCGTTATCAACCGTCCGGTACCTTGGTCCACGAAACCGACCGAGTGACCGTCCTCCAATTCACGCGGCTTCAACCGGCCCTGGCATTGTCGCATGTACTACCAAACCTCCGTGCGTATCTAATATGATCTGCGGGCGCACGTCGGGTCGCGTCCGGGCTCGTGTCTTCATCTTCGGCAACGTGTTACCGGCAACGCGTTACCGACGCTGTTGAACACGTCATTATTCGGACGGTCCGGAATATTACCCACCGCTGACTGCTGATTCTTTGGTCCATTTGTTTTTCGTTCGTCACCGTGAACAGGACTCGACGAGTGTCGTACTCCGATATTAAATTGATTTTTCTGTTGTTCATTGTCGTGTTGTCATTGTCATGACCGACGAAAACATGAGTGGGATGTTCAAGATCCCTTGTCCCGATTTTTGAACTCATTGCAGGATACTCGAGATACTACAGGTACTTGCCCGGCACACGTCTACATTATTTTTTTGTCAAAACGGCGGCGTCATTGCCGTTTTATTCCGATTTATTGTCAAAACTATGTACGACAGTTTTTTAATGTTTTACTGTACTGGCGATGTTTCAATTGCTATTAAGTGTAATGATCCGTTATTGACGTAACTGTGTTTTTAAACGTCTTCGACGGTTGAATTATAATCCGACCACAAATTAAATCCATTGGGATTCATTCACGGGGTTTAGCTTTGTAGATACGTATTAATTTTTATTAAATTTAAAAATTGAACTTTTGAGTTATTGGTTATTAATAAAATCCATTAATACTCGAGCATTCGAACACCGCCAAACTTGTCTGCAGCCCTAAACATAATGAATTACAACAAGCCCTAATTTGGAATATCGATATATGTAATTAATTTCAAATTACCTACGTTTTTTGTTTTGTTTTTTCAGTGAAGAGATTATCTGGAAGTACGCTAAGCGTGTGTTAGAACTGAATAGAAGAACGCGAGGCTTACAATGTTACGTAATTGTAATGAGCCATAATAACCATAAAGACCGTAAAGACCGTAATGTTCATTTATGGAAACAAAAAGTTCCGAGGGTAGATATCACCTGCAGACCAAACATAAAGATGAGAGAAGGCCTTGATTTCTGGGTAGTTATAAATAATAATACATTTTTGTGCAAATATCATATTGTTCTCATACTAAATGTGACCAAGAAATTTTTGTTTTTTTTTTTTTTTTTTTTGACAAAGTAAATCAAAACTATAAAATCCTTCAGAAAAATACAGTTTTTTTGTTAATTTTATTGCAGTCAAAGGATAACTTTCGTTGTTCGTTCCCTAAGTATGTCAATACTGAACGCAATTCAGTATAATATTTGGAATAAAACAGGACACTGTAGGTACTCGTATTGTGTTATTTTACTCGGGCACTTTGTGTGATGACCCAAAAAATTGTAAATCAATAAATTTATTTCCTATATTATAACTATTTTATTTCGATGAACCTCGTGGCTAGGGTTGAAGCTGTACTCGGCGTTTTCTATCATGTTCTTGATTATATTGCCGACTCATTAAAAAATAATAGATATTCATGATTTTTGTTCTTTTTGGCAGACCATAAGCACGGGTTGACCGTTTATGAAAACATGTCAATTGTTGTCTTTTTAATCAAAATCAATTTTTCGAAAAATATTTATTCACGCCACAATGTTCTAGCCGAATCATTAGAAATCATTTCAGTAAATCTGATAGCGATGGTTATGGCTTTGTGAATGATTCAAACATTCTTATGTATCATCGAATAATTGTTTGTCATTATTATATTCTATGACTGAAATATAAATCGAAACTAATAACTATTAACTATATAATTAGGTAATATAGGAGGGTAAAGGTTTTACACAATAAACTTTTCTGTACTTAATTAAACTATTGTTTGACTGTATATGCATTGTTGATTTTTCTTAATTAAGAAATCTAAGAATGTATCATATTGTTTATTCTTACTTATGATTTAGATGTGATTTTTTCAATTGTATAATATTATTTTATATTATATTACTTTTAGATTTATGAAATTAAAGAAATGTATTCTTTTTTTTTGTGAGAAAACCTTATCGAAGACTTTGATGATTTTAGAAACATCACGTTTTTCTTATTACGGAATACAGAAATGTTGTACTGGTGCACGATTTTAGTTACCACATTAGAATTCCAACTGATTTTTCAATTTTTGCATCAGAAGCATTAGGTCATGACTTTGATATTCCAAGGTTTGTTAAATTGTACACAGTAAATTCTTTCATTAAAATTATTTTTTTTTATGTATATTAGGTATTTCAAATGTATAACAGCTCAAACTTATGTGGATAAATTTTCGTCTGATAAGAGGGACACATGATAAGTGAGACTGGTGATTGGATAGTGGAACCACCACCTTATGAACCAATTTTAAATGCAGGTACTTATACAAATCATATAGTTATGTAATTTCCTAATACAATGTCACTGTCTGGAACCATTTATAGCGTGCATACATTTTTATATATTCAATATTATGAATTTCTACTTTTGGAACAAATCTAGTTTAGCTAACCCTGGAAATGTTTTTTCCTCATTTAAGTGTATAAATAAGGGAACATTTCATACATGTTATAATTTTTTCACAGAAATGTTTGGGTCATAAGTTACGACGATTTTAAGTCAGCGTAAACCGTTACAGAACGCCTATTTAATTTAATAAGACGTTACAAAGAATAAAGTTTTTTCTAACAGTTAACTAATTTTATAATAAATGTAATTGGATTTCCAATAAATTGCAATAAAAGAAAAACAATGTTCTTGAAGTGTTTATATGTCCAGTATCCACACAAATATGTTTCTGTTAGCCTCACTTTCACATAATTTTAAAATATGATCTACTGGACACTTAATTTCTTAAGGAATCAAATACCACGACTATTGTAATTTTTTCATAATATTTAAAATTACTGTATCATTAGTTTTACTCTAAAAATATTGGTTGACATCAATAAAATTTAGTTAATATTTTTTGTACTGTTGAAGTTGAAAATACAATAATTGTATACGGAAAATAAATTATGATCGATATAATTTTAACAATAAAATTGTTCTAATATTTATTTAAATAGATAATTTTCAAAAAATACTAAAATTAAAATACCCAAACTGACATAAAATTCTTATTTAAGAATAAAGACTAAGGTTAATTATAATAACCATTATTTAGATCTCACTGCACTTGGTTGAGCGCATGTAGACATAAGGAGCGTTTCACACAAAAACTCTTCTTCAAATCGTCATAACATATGAATTAAACATTTTGAAATCCCTGCTTGATTGTAAACTTTTTAGAGGGCTGGCTAAACCAAAAGTATACCCTACTTTTGTATAATGAATAATACAATTTAAAATATCTATCTTTAGA
>CM050407.1:17718841-17765693 GCA_027580255.1 Therioaphis trifolii
CAATGATTAAAGTCACTTAATTTTCCATAACTGAACTATTACTCCTGAAATTTTTAACATTTTAAATTTATTATTCAATTTTTTATATCTCATAGTTCGTTGGCGCTTGGGACCCCCTGCACACGTTTTTAATAATTTTCATTGTAATTAAAATCTCTTGGCCCTCGGGCCCCGGGTAACCTCTGCTCAAATTTTTAATTTTTCGAAATCACAGGACTATTCTTTGTATAACTTAGCACTCGGGTTTTTCATTGACAGATTTAATATTTACTCAAAACAAAATTATATTCATTTCTTAATTTTCAATATAATTTATTCATCACCCTGAGGATAGGGGATGAGAATACTTCCTCGGTACGCCATGCCCGTCGTAAGAGGCGACTGAAATGGACAATCTTTAGGCAGGTAGGTAGTGGTTAGGTTAATTATACCGTAGCAAAAGTATAGGACCTGGTTTTCATTTGGATGTTTGAGTTGCTTTTTAAATTAAATTTCTTCTCAGAATATAAAGAATCCTCACATATCTTCCATGTCCGACTTCTTCCACTGGGGTGTGCCACTATTGTAATCGGAACCTTCCGACAGGCAGTGGGAGCAGTCGGTATGAAGAGTTTCCATTTTTTACAAAAGATACAATGAAACAATTTTTGTCCCATACTTAAACAATTTTAGTTAAACAGAATTCAAGCACCCAACTGTACCTACTTACTGGTGATAATGAATGAAATTTACCCTTGGCGCTGGGGATCCTTTCGCTCAAATTTTTCATTTTTTTGTATAATTTTCATAATACATAAAATGTAACTTTCCCTTGACTACCGAGAGACCTCTGCTCAAATTTTTGATTTTCAAAATATTCTTTGCAATGATAAAAGTCACTTAATTTTCCATTACTGAAGTATTTCTCCTGAAATTTTTAATATTTTAAATTTAGTATTCAATTTTTTATATCTCATAGTTCGTTGGCGCTTGGGACCCTCTGCACACGTTTTTAATAATTTTCAATTCACTTCATAATGATTAAAATCACTTGGCCCTCGAGGGCTGGGAATCCTCTGCTCAAATTGTTCAATATTTAAATAATTTTACCATAACTAACATAATTTTGTCCCTTGGGCGTGGGGAACCTCTGCCCAAATTTTTTTCGTCTGTAATGTATTTCATAATAATTCAAGCAATTTGCCCTCAGCGCTGGGGATCGTTTTTAAATTTTGGAATTTTTTTTTGTTATAAGTAAAATAACCTGGCCCTCGGGCGCCGGGGAACCCCTGCTCAAATTTTTAATTTTTTGAACAATTTTCATAATAAATAAAATATAACTTTCCCTTGGCCACCGATAGACCTCTGCTCAAATTTTTCAATTTTTCAATTATTTAAACATAACTAAAATGACTTGGCCCTTGGACGTTCCCCACCTCTGCTCAAATTTTTTTTCATTTGTTATGTATTTCATAATAATTAAAAACAATTTTCCCTCGAACCCCAGGTAAACTCTACTCAAATTTTTAATGATTTGAAATTTACAAAGCAATTCTTTATATCACTTATTTTGTGGGCACCAGGACCCTTTGCACAAATTTTTAATATTTTTCAAATTATTTCATTTTGATTGAAAACACTTGGCCCTCGAGGGCTGGAAAACCTCTGTTCAAAATTTTTCTTGTTTTGTAATATATTTCATGATAATTTATACAATTTGCTCTCGGCTCTGGGGACCCTTTTGCACAAATTTTTAATTTTTTTCATTGTAATTAAAATCTCTTGGCCCTCGGGCCCCGGGTAACCTCTGCTCAAATTTTTAATTTTTTGAAATCACAGGACTATTCTTTGTATAACTTAGCACTCGGACACTGGGGACCCTTTGCAAAAATTTTTAATTTTTTGGAATTTTTTTTTTTGTAATAAATAAAATGACTTGGCCTTCGGGCGCCGGGGAACCCCTGCTCAAATTTTTCATTTTTTTGTATAATTTGCATGACTCCCTTGACCACCGGGAGACCTCTGCTCAAATTTTTGATTTTCAAAATATTCTTTGCAATGATTAAAGTCACTTAATTTTCCATTACTGAAGTATTTCTCCTGAAATTTTTAATATTTTAAATTTAGTATTCAATTTTTTATATATCATAGTTCGTTGGCGCTTGGGATCCTTTGCACACATTTTTAAGAATTTTCAATTCATTTCATAATGATTAAAATCACTTGGCCCTCGAGGGCTGGGAATCCTCTGCTCAAATTGATCAATTTATAAATAACTTTACCATAACTAACATAATTTAGTCCCTTGGGCGTGGGGAACCTCAGCCCAAATTTTTTTCGTTTGTAATGTATTTCAAAATAATTAAAGCAATTTGCCCTCAGCGCTGCGGACCGTTTTGCACAATTTTTTGAAGTTTTTCTCATGAAAATTTTAATATTTTAAAATTTAATATTCAATTTTTTATATCACATAGTTCTTTGGCGCTGGGGATCCTTTGCACACATTTTTATGAATTTTCAATTAATTTCATAATGATTCAAATCACTTGGCCCTCGAGGACTGGTAAACCTCTGCTCAATTTTTTTTCTTTTGTTATGTTTTTCATAATAATTAAAGCAATTTCTCCTCGGCGCTGGGGACCCTTAGCACAAATTTTTAATATTTTTCAATTTATTTCATTTTGATTAAATCACTTAGCCCTCGAGGGCTGGGAAACCACTGTTCAATTTATTGTTTGTTTTGTTATGTATTGCGTAATAATTAAAGCAATTTACCCTTGGCACTGGGGACCCTTTGCAAAAATTTTTAATTTTTTTGGAATTTTTTTTTTTTAATAAATAAAATGACTTGGCCCTCGGGCGCCGGGGAACCCCTGATCAAATTTTGAATTTTTTAAATAATTTGATCTCGGTTCTGGGGACCCTTTGCAAAAATTTTTGATTTTTTGTTTTTTTTTTTTTGTAATAAGTAAAACAACTTGGCCCTCCGGCGCCGGGGAACCCCTGCTCAAATTTTTCATTTTTTTGTATAATTTTCATAATACATAAAATGTAACTTTCCCTTGACCACCGGGAGACCTCTGCTCAAATTTTGATTTTCAAAATATTCTTTGCAATGATTAAAGTCACTTAATTTTCCATAACTGAACTATTACTCCTGAAATTTTTAACATTTTAAATTTATTATTCAATTTTTTATATCTCATAGTTCGTTGGCGCTTGGGACCCCCTGCACACGTTTTTAATAATTTTCAATTCATTTCATAATGATTAAAATCACTTGGCCCTCGAGGGCTGGGGATCCTCTGCTCAAATTGTTCAATTTTCAAATAATTTTACCATAACTAACATAATTTAGTCCCTTGGGCGTGGGGAACCTCTGCCCAAATTTTTTTCGTTTGTAATGTATTTCATAATAATTCAAGCAATTTGCCCTCAGCGATGGGGATCCTTTTTAAATTTTGGAATTTTTTTTTGTTATAAGTAAAATAACCTGGCCCTCGGGCGCCGGGGAACCCATGCTCAAATTTTTAATTTTTTGAACAATTTTCATAATAAATAAAATATAACTTTCCCTTGACCACCGATAGACCTCTGCTCAAATTTTTAAATTTTTAAATTATTTTAACATAACTAAAATGACTTGGCCCTTGGACGTGGGGAACCTCTGCTCAAATTTTTTTTCATTTGTTATGTATTTCGTAATAATTAAAACCAATTTTCCCTCGAACCCCAGGTAAACACTACTCAAATTTTTAATGATTTGAAATTTACAAAACAATTCTTTATATCACTTATTTTGTGGGCACCAGGACCCTTTGCACAAATGCTTAATATTTTTCAAATTATTTCATTTTGATTGAAATCACTTGGCCCTCGAGGGCTGGAAAACCTCTGTTCGAACTTTGTTTTGTTTTGTAATATATTTCATAATAATTTATACAATTTGCTCTCGGCTCTGGGGACCCTTTTGCACAAATATTTAATTTTTTTCATTATAATTAAAATCTCTTGGCGCTCGGGCCCCGGGTAACCTCTGCTCAAATTTTTAATGATTTGAAATTTACAAAACAATTCTTTATCGGTATCACTTATTTTGTGGGCACCAGGACCCTTTGCAAGAATTTTTAATTTTTTGGAATTTTTTTTTTATAATAAATAAAATGACTTGGCCTTCGGGAGCCGGGGAACCCCTGCTCAAATTTTTCATTTTTTTGTATAATTTTCATAATACATAAAATGTAACTTTCCCTTGACCAACGGGAGACCTCTGCTCAAATTTTTTTCGTTTGTAATGTATTTCATAATAATTAAAGCAATTTTCCTTCAGTGCTGGGGACCCTTTTTAATTTTTGGAATTATTTTTTTGTTATAAGTAATATAACTTGGCCCTCAAGCGCCGGGGAACCCCTGCTCAAATTTTTAAGTTTTTGAATAATTTTCATAATAAATAAAACACAACTTTCTCTTGACCACTGGTAGACCTCTGCTCAAATTGTTCAATTTTTAAAATTATTTTACCATAACTTAAATGACTTGGCCGTTTGTCGTGGGGAACTTCTGCTCTATTTTTTTTCATTTGTAATGTATTTCATAATAATTAAAGCACTTTGGCTTCAGCGCTGGGGACCCTGTTGCACAAATTTTTAATTTTTTTCAATTTTTTTAATTACAATTAAAAACACTTTTCCCTCGGGCCCCAGGTAAACTCTACTCGAATTTTTAATTTTTTGAAATCACAATACTGTTCTTTGAATAACTTAGCACTCGGGCACTGGGGACCCTTTGCAAAAATTTTTGATTTTTTGTTTTTTTTTTTTTGTAATAAGTAAAACAACTTGGCCCTCCGGCGCCGGGGAACCCCTGCTCAAATTTTTCATTTTTTTGTATAATTTTCATAATACATAAAATGTAACTTTCCCTTGACCACCGGGAGACCTCTGCTCAAATTTTGATTTTCAAAATATTCTTTGCAATGATTAAAGTCACTTAATTTTCCATAACTGAACTATTACTCCTGAAATTTTTAACATTTTAAATTTATTATTCAATTTTTTATATCTCATAGTTCGTTGGCGCTTGGGACCCCCTGCACACGTTTTTAATAATTTTCAATTCATTTCATAATGATTAAAATCACTTGGCCCTCGAGGGCTGGGGATCCTCTGCTCAAATTGTTCAATTTTCAAATAATTTTACCATAACTAACATAATTTAGTCCCTTGGGCGTGGGGAACCTCTGCCCAAATTTTTTTCGTTTGTAATGTATTTCATAATAATTCAAGCAATTTGCCCTCAGCGATGGGGATCCTTTTTAAATTTTGGAATTTTTTTTTGTTATAAGTAAAATAACCTGGCCCTCGGGCGCCGGGGAACCCATGCTCAAATTTTTAATTTTTTGAACAATTTTCATAATAAATAAAATATAACTTTCCCTTGACCACCGATAGGCCTCTGCTCAAATTGTCCAATTTTTAAATCATTTTACCATAACTAAAATGACATGGCCTTTGGGCGTGGGGAACCTCTGCCCAAATTTTTTTCGTTTGTAATGCATTTCATAATAATTAAAGCAATTTTCCTTCAGTGCTGGGGACCCTTTTTAATTGTTGGAATTATTTTTTTGTTATAAGTAATATATCTTGGCCCTCGAGCGCCGGGGAACCCCTTCTCAAATTTTTAAGTTTTTGAATAATTTTCATAATAAATAAAACAACTTTCTCTTGACCACTGGTAGACCTCTGCTCAAATTGTTCAATTTTTAAATTATTTTACCATAACTTAAATGATTTGGCCGTTTGTCGTGGGGAACTTCTGCTCTAATTTTTTTCGTTTGCAATGTATTACATAATAATTAAAGCAATTTGCCCTCAGCGCTGGGGACCGTTTTGCACAATTTTTTGAAGTTTTTCTCATGAAACTTTTAATATTTTTAAATTTAATATTCAATTTTTTATATCACATAGTTCTTTGGCGCAGGGGGGTCCCTCTGCACAAGTTTTTAATCATTTTCTATTCATTTCATTATGATTAAAATCACTTGGCCCTCGAGGGCTGGGAAACCTCTGTTCAATTTGTTCAATTTTTAAATTATTTTACCATAACTAACATTATTTGGCCCTTGGGCGTGGGGAACCTCTGCCCAAGTTTTTTTCGTTTGTAATGTATTTCATAATAATTAAAGCAATTTGCCCTCAGCGCTGAGGATCCTTTTTAAATTTTGGAATTTTTTTTTGTTATAAGTAAAATAACCTGGCCCTCGGGCGCCGGGGAACCCCTGCTCAAATTTTTAATTTTTTGAACAATTTTCATACTAAATTAAATATAACTTTCCCTTGATCACCGATAGGCCTCTGCTCAAATTGTCCAATTTTTAAATCATTTTACCATAACTAAAATGACATGGCCCTTGGGCGTGGGGATCCTCCGCTCAAATTTTTTGTCATTTGTAATGTATTTCATAATAATTAAAGCAATTTGCCCTCAGCGCTGGGGACCCTTAGCACACATTTTTAATAATTTTCAATTTATTTCATTTTGATTGAAATCACTTAGCCCTCGAGGGCTGGGAAACCACTGTTCAATTTATTGTTTGTTTTGTTATGTATTGCGTAATAATTAATGAAATTTACCCTTGGCGCTGGGGATCCTTTCGCTCAAATTTTTCATTTTTTTATGGTCTTTAAAATCTCTTGGCCCTCGGGCCCCGGGTAACCTCTGCTCAAATTTTTAATTTTTCGAAATCACAGGACTATTCTTTGTATAACTTAGCACTCGGGTTTTTCATTGACAGATTTAATATTTACTCAAAACAAAATTATATTCATTTCTTAATTTTCAATATAATTTATTCATCACCCTGAGGATAGGGGATGAGAATACTTCCTCGGTACGCCATGCCCGTCGTAAGAGGCGACTGAAATGGACAATCTTTAGGCAGGTAGGTAGTGGTTAGGTTAATTATACCGTAGCAAAAGTATAGGACCTGGTTTTCATTTGGATGTTTGAGTTGCTTTTTAAATTAAATTTCTTCTCAGAATATAAAGAATCCTCACATATCTTCCATGTCCGACTTCTTCCACTGGGGTGTGCCACTATTGTAATCGGAACCTTCCGACAGGCAGTGGGAGCAGTCGGTATGAAGAGTTTCCATTTTTTACAAAAGATACAATGAAACAATTTTTGTCCCATACTTAAACAATTTTAGTTAAACAGAATTCAAGCACCCAACTGTACCTACTTACTGGTGATAATGAATGAAATTTACCCTTGGCGCTGGGGATCCTTTCGCTCAAATTTTTCATTTTTTTGTATAATTTTCATAATACATAAAATGTAACTTTCCCTTGACTACCGAGAGACCTCTGCTCAAATTTTTGATTTTCAAAATATTCTTTGCAATGATAAAAGTCACTTAATTTTCCATTACTGAAGTATTTCTCCTGAAATTTTTAATATTTTAAATTTAGTATTCAATTTTTTATATCTCATAGTTCGTTGGCGCTTGGGACCCTCTGCACACGTTTTTAATAATTTTCAATTCACTTCATAATGATTAAAATCACTTGGCCCTCGAGGGCTGGGAATCCTCTGCTCAAATTGTTCAATATTTAAATAATTTTACCATAACTAACATAATTTTGTCCCTTGGGCGTGGGGAACCTCTGCCCAAATTTTTTTCGTCTGTAATGTATTTCATAATAATTCAAGCAATTTGCCCTCAGCGCTGGGGATCGTTTTTAAATTTTGGAATTTTTTTTTGTTATAAGTAAAATAACCTGGCCCTCGGGCGCCGGGGAACCCCTGCTCAAATTTTTAATTTTTTGAACAATTTTCATAATAAATAAAATATAACTTTCCCTTGGCCACCGATAGACCTCTGCTCAAATTTTTCAATTTTTCAATTATTTAAACATAACTAAAATGACTTGGCCCTTGGACGTTCCCCACCTCTGCTCAAATTTTTTTTCATTTGTTATGTATTTCATAATAATTAAAAACAATTTTCCCTCGAACCCCAGGTAAACTCTACTCAAATTTTTAATGATTTGAAATTTACAAAGCAATTCTTTATATCACTTATTTTGTGGGCACCAGGACCCTTTGCACAAATTTTTAATATTTTTCAAATTATTTCATTTTGATTGAAAACACTTGGCCCTCGAGGGCTGGAAAACCTCTGTTCAAAATTTTTCTTGTTTTGTAATATATTTCATGATAATTTATACAATTTGCTCTCGGCTCTGGGGACCCTTTTGCACAAATTTTTAATTTTTTTCATTGTAATTAAAATCTCTTGGCCCTCGGGCCCCGGGTAACCTCTGCTCAAATTTTTAATTTTTTGAAATCACAGGACTATTCTTTGTATAACTTAGCACTCGGACACTGGGGACCCTTTGCAAAAATTTTTAATTTTTTGGAATTTTTTTTTTTGTAATAAATAAAATGACTTGGCCTTCGGGCGCCGGGGAACCCCTGCTCAAATTTTTCATTTTTTTGTATAATTTGCATGACTCCCTTGACCACCGGGAGACCTCTGCTCAAATTTTTGATTTTCAAAATATTCTTTGCAATGATTAAAGTCACTTAATTTTCCATTACTGAAGTATTTCTCCTGAAATTTTTAATATTTTAAATTTAGTATTCAATTTTTTATATATCATAGTTCGTTGGCGCTTGGGATCCTTTGCACACATTTTTAAGAATTTTCAATTCATTTCATAATGATTAAAATCACTTGGCCCTCGAGGGCTGGGAATCCTCTGCTCAAATTGATCAATTTATAAATAACTTTACCATAACTAACATAATTTAGTCCCTTGGGCGTGGGGAACCTCAGCCCAAATTTTTTTCGTTTGTAATGTATTTCAAAATAATTAAAGCAATTTGCCCTCAGCGCTGCGGACCGTTTTGCACAATTTTTTGAAGTTTTTCTCATGAAAATTTTAATATTTTAAAATTTAATATTCAATTTTTTATATCACATAGTTCTTTGGCGCTGGGGATCCTTTGCACACATTTTTATGAATTTTCAATTAATTTCATAATGATTCAAATCACTTGGCCCTCGAGGACTGGTAAACCTCTGCTCAATTTTTTTTCTTTTGTTATGTTTTTCATAATAATTAAAGCAATTTCTCCTCGGCGCTGGGGACCCTTAGCACAAATTTTTAATATTTTCAATTTATTTCATTTTGATTAAATCACTTAGCCCTCGAGGGCTGGGGAAACCACTGTTCAATTTATTGTTTGTTTTGTTATGTATTGCGTAATAATTAAAGCAATTTACCCTTGGCACTGGGGACCCTTTGCAAAAATTTTTAATTTTTTTGGAATTTTTTTTTTTTAATAAGTAAAATAACTTGGCCCACGGGTGTCGGGGAACCCCTGCTCAAATTGTTCAATTTTTTAATCATTTTACCATACCTAAAATGACTTGGCCCTTGGGCGTGGGGAACCTCAGCTCAATTTTTTTTCTTTTGTAATGTTTTTCATAATAATTAAAGCAATTTGCCCTCAACGCTGGGTAACTTAGCACAAATTATTTATAATTTTCAAATTATTTCATTTTGATTGAAATCACTTGGCCCTCGAGGGCTGGAAAACCACTGTTCAAATTCTTTTTTTTTTTGTAATATATTTCATAATAATTAAAAGAATTTGCTCTCGGCGCTGGGGACCCTTTTGCACAAATTTTGAATTTTTTTCATTATAATTAAAATCTCTTGGTGCTCGGGCCCCAGGTAACCTCAACTCAAATGTTTAATTTTTTGAAATCAAGGGACTATTCTTTGTATAACTTAGCACTCGGGCACTGGGGACCCTTTGCAAAAATTTTTAATTTTTTTGTATAATTTCCCTTGACCACACGGAGACCTCTGCTCAAATTTTGATTTTCAAAATATTCTTGCAATGATTAAAGTCACTTAATTTTCCATAACTGAACTATTACTCCTGAAATTTTTAACATTTTAAATTTATTATTCAATTTTTTATATCTCATAGTTCGTTGGCGCTTGGGACCCCCCTGCACACGTTTTTAATAATTTTCAATTCATTTCATAATGATTAAAATCACTTGGCCCTCGAGGGCTGGGGGATCCTCTGCTCAAATTGTTCAATTTTCAAATAATTTTACCATAACTAACATGATTTGGCCCTTAGGCGTGGGGAACCTCTGCCCAAATTTTTTTCGTTTGTAATGTATTTCATAATAATTGAAGCAATTTGCCCTCAGCGCTGGGGACCCTTTTTAATTTTTGGAATTATTTTTTAATTATAAGTAATATAACTTGGCCCTCAGGCGCCGGGGAACCCTTGCTCAAATTTTTAATTTTTTGAATAATTTGCATAATAAATAAAATACAACTTTCCCTTGACCACCGGTAGACCTCTGCTCAAATTGTTCAATTTTTAAATCATTTTACCATATCTAAAATGACTTGGCCCTTGGGCGTGGAGAACCTCTGCTCTAATTTTTGTTCATTAGTAATGTATTTCATAATAATTAAAGCTATTTGGCTTCAGCGCTTGGGACCCTTTTGCACAAATTTTTAATTTTTTTCAATTTTTTTCATTATATTTAAAAACACTTTTCCCTCGGGCCCCAGGTAAACTCTACTCAATCTTTTAATCATTTGAAATTTACAAAACAATTCTTTACATCACTTATTTTGTGGTCACCAGGACCCATTGCACAAATTTTTTATAATTTTCAAATTAATTCATTTTGATTGAAATCACTGGGCCCTCGAGGGCTGGAAAACCTCTGTTCAATTTTTTTTTTTTTTTGTAATATATTTCATTATAATTAATACAATTTGGTCTCGGCGCTAGGGACCCTTTTGCACAAATTTTCAATTTTTTTCATTATAATTAAAATCTCTTGGCTCTCGGGCCCCAGGTAACCTCTGAACAAGTTTTTAATTTTTTGAAATCACAGGACTATTCTTTGTTTAATTTAGCACTCGGGCACTGGGGACCCTTTGCTAAAATTTTTAATTTTTTGGAATTTTTTTTTTTGGTTATAAGTAAAATAACTTGGCCCTCGGGCAACGGGGAACCACTGCTCAAATTTTTCATTTCTTTGTTACATTTTCATAATAAATTAAACGTAACTTTCCCTTGACCACCGGGAGATCTCTGCTTAAATTATTGATTTTCAAAATATTCTTTACAATGATTAAAGTCTCTTAATTTTCCATAACTGTAGTATTTCTCTTGAAATTTTTAATATTTTAAATGTATTATTCAATTTTTTATATCTTATAGTTTTTTGGCACTTGGGACCCTCTGCACACGTTTTTAATAATTTTCAATTCACTTCATAATGATTAAAATCACTTGGCCCTCGAGGGCTGGGAATCCTCTGCTCAAATTGTTCAATATTTAAATAATTTTACCATAACTAACATAATTTTGTCCCTTGGGCGTGGGGAACCTCTGCCCAAATTTTTTTCGTCTGTAATGTATTTCATAATAATTCAAGCAATTTGCCCTCAGCGCTGGGGATCCTTTTTAAATTTTGGAATTTTTTTTTGTTATAAGTAAAATAACCTGGCGCTCGGGCGCCGGGGAACCCCTGCTCAAATTTTTAATTTTTTGAACAATTTTCATAATAAATAAAATATAACTTTCCCTTGGCCACCGATAGACCTCTGCTCAAATTTTTCAATTTTTCAATTATTTAAACATAACTAAAATGACTTGGCCCTTGGACGTGGGGAACCTCTGCTCAAACTTTTTTTCATTAGTTATGTATTTCATAATAATTAAAAACAATTTTCCCTCGAACCCCAGGTAAACTCTACTCAAATTTTTAATGATTTGAACTTTACAAAGCAATTCTTTATATCACTTATTTTGTGGGCACCAGGACCCTTTGCACAAATTTTTAATATTTTTCAAATTATTTCATTTTGATTGAAAACACTTGGCCCTCGAGGGCTGGAAAACCTCTGTTCAAAATTTTTCTTGTTTTGTAATATATTTCATGATAATTTATACAATTTGCTCTCGGCTCTGGGGACCCTCTTGCACAAATTTTTAATTTTTTTATGGTAATTAAAATCTCTTGGCCCTCGGGCCCCGGGTAACCTCTGCTCAAATTTTTAATTTTTCGAAATCACAGGACTATTCTTTGTATAACTTAGCACTCGGGTTTTTCATTGACAGATTTAATATTTACTCAAAACAAAATTATATTCATTTCTTAATTTTCAATATAATTTATTCATCACCCTGAGGATAGGGGATGAGAATACTTCCTCGGTACGCCATGCCCGTCGTAAGAGGCGACTGAAATGGACAATCTTTAGGCAGGTAGGTAGTGGTTAGGTTAATTATACCGTAGCAAAAGTATAGGACCTGGTTTTCATTTGGATGTTTGAGTTGCTTTTTAAATTAAATTTCTTCTCAGAATATAAAGAATCCTCACATATCTTCCATGTCCGACTTCTTCCACTGGGGTGTGCCACTATTGTAATCGGAACCTTCCGACAGGCAGTGGGAGCAGTCGGTATGAAGAGTTTCCATTTTTTACAAAAGATACAATGAAACAATTTTTGTCCCATACTTAAACAATTTTAGTTAAACAGAATTCAAGCACCCAACTGTACCTACTTACTGGTGATAATGAATGAAATTTACCCTTGGCGCTGGGGATCCTTTCGCTCAAATTTTTCATTTTTTTGTATAATTTTCATAATACATAAAATGTAACTTTCCCTTGACTACCGAGAGACCTCTGCTCATATTTTTGATTTTCAAAATATTCTTTGCAATGATAAAAGTCACTTAATTTTCCATTACTGAAGTATTTCTCCAGAAATTTTTAATATTTTAAATTTAGTATTCAATTTTTTATATCTCATAGTTCGTTGGCGCTTGGGACCCTCTGCACACGTTTTTAATAATTTTCAATTCACTTCATAATGATTAAAATCACTTGGCACTCGAGGGCTGGGAATCCTCTGCTCAAATTGTTCAATATTTAAATAATTTTACCATAACTAACATAATTTTGTCCCTTGGGCGTGGGGAACCTCTGCCCAAATTTTTTTCGTCTGTAATGTATTTCATAATAATTCAAGCAATTTGCCATCAGCGCTGGGGATCCTTTTTAAATTTTGGAATTTTTTTTTGTAATAAGTAAAATAACCTGGCCCTCGGGCGCCGGGGAACCCCTGCTCAAATTTTTAATTTTTTGAACAATTTTCATAATAAATAAAATATAACTTTCCCTTGGCCACCGATAGACCTCTGCTCAAATTTTTCAATTTTTCAATTATTTAAACATAACTAAAATGACTTGGCCCTTGGACGTTCCCCACCTCTGCTCAAATTTTTTTTCATTTGTTATGTATTTCATAATAATTAAAAACAATTTTCCCTCGAACCCCAGGTAAACTCTACTCAAATTTTTAATGATTTGAAATTTACAAAGCAATTCTTTATATCACTTATTTTGTGGGCACCAGGACCCTTTGCACAAATTTTTAATATTTTTCAAAATATTTCATTTTGATTGAAAACACTTGGCCGTCGAGGGCTGGAAAACCTCTGTTCAAAATTTTTCTTGTTTTGTAATATATTTCATGATAATTTATACAATTTGCTCTCGGCTCTGGGGACCCTTTTGCACAAATTTTTAATTTTTTTCATTGTAATTAAAATCTCTTGGCCCTCGGGCCCCGGGTAACCTCTGCTCAAATTTTTAATTTTTTGAAATCACAGGACTATTCTTTGTATAACTTAGCACTCGGGCACTGGGGACCCTTTGCAAAAATTTTTAATTTTTTGGAATTTTTTTTTTTTGTAATAAATAAAATGACTTGGCCTTCGGGCGCCGGGGAACCCCTGCTCAAATTTTTCATTTTTTTGTATAATTTGCATGACTCCCTTGACCACCGGGAGACCTCTGCTCAAATTTTTGATTTTCAAAATATTCTTTGCAATGATTAAAGTCACTTAATTTTCCATTACTGAAATATTTCTCCTGAAATTTTTAATATTTTAAATTTAGTATTCAATTTTTTATATCTCATAGTTCGTTGGCGCTTGGGACCCTCTGCACACGTTTTCAATAATTTTCAATTCATTTGATAATGATTAAAATCACTTGGCCCTCGAGGGCTGGGAACTCTCTGCTCAAATAGTTCAATTTTTAAATTATTTTATCATTACTTAAATGACTTGGCCGTTTGTCGTGGAGAACTTCTGCTCTAATTTTTTTTCATTTGTAATGTACTTCATAATAATTAAAGCAATTTGGCTTCAGTGCTGGGGACCCTGTTGCAAAAATTTTTAATTTTTTTGGAATTTTTTTTTTTGTTATAAATAAAATAACTTTGCCCTTGGGCGCCGGGGAACGCCTGCTCAAATTTTTCATTTTTTTGTATAATTTTCATAATACATAAAATGTAACTTTCCCTTGACCACCGGGAGACCTCTGCTTAAATTTTTCATTTTCAATATATTCTTTGCAAAGATTAAAGTCACTTAATTTTCCATTACTGAAGTATTTCTCCTGAAATTTTTAATATTTTAAATTTAGTATTCAATTTTTTATATATCATAGTTCGTTGGCGCTTGGGATCCTTTGCACACATTTTTAAGAATTTTCAATTCATTTCATAATGATTAAAATCACTTGGCCCTCGAGGGCTGGGAATCCTCTGCTCAAATTGATCAATTTATAAATAACTTTACCATAACTAACATAATTTAGTCCCTTGGGCGTGGGGAACCTCAGCCCAAATTTTTTTCGTTTGTAATGTATTTCAAAATAATTAAAGCAATTTGCCCTCAGCGCTGCGGACCGTTTTGCACAATTTTTTGAAGTTTTTCTCATGAAAATTTTAATATTTTAAAATTTAATATTCAATTTTTTATATCACATAGTTCTTTGGCG
Source organism: Therioaphis trifolii (assembly GCA_027580255.1). Taxonomy (NCBI): domain Eukaryota; kingdom Metazoa; phylum Arthropoda; class Insecta; order Hemiptera; family Aphididae; genus Therioaphis; species Therioaphis trifolii. Next base: position 17,733,732 of record CM050407.1, read on the forward strand.
CTGGGGATCCTTTGCACACATTTTTAAGAATTTTCAATTAATTTCATAATGATTCAAATCACTTGGCCCTCGAGGACTGGTAAACCTCTGCTCAATTTTTTTTCTTTTGTTATGTTTTTCATAATAATTAAAGCAATTTCTCCTCGGCGCTGGGGACCCTTAGCACAAATTTTTAATAATTTTCAATTTATTTCATTTTGATTAAATCACTTAGCCCTCGAGGGCTGGGAAACCACTGTTCAATTTATTGTTTGTTTTGTTATGTATTGCGTAATAATTAAAGCAATTTACCCTTGGCGCTGGGGACCCTTTGCAAAAATTTTTAATTTTTTTGGAATTTTTTTTTTTAATAAATAAAATGACTTGGCCCTCGGGCGCCGGGGAACCCCTGATCAAATTTTGAATTTTTTAAATAATTTTCATAATAAATAAAATATAACTTTCCCTTGACCACCGATAGACCTCTGCTCAAATTTTTCAAATTTTAAATTATTTTAACATAACTAAAATGACTTGGCCCTTGGACGTGGGGAACCTCTGCTCAAATTTTTTTTCATTTGTTATGTATTTCATAATAATTAAAACCAATTTTCCCTCGAACCCCAGGTAAACTCTACTCAAATTTTTAATGATTTGAAATTTACAAAACAATTCATTATATCACTTATTTTGTGGGCACCAGGACCCTTTGCACAAATGTATAATGTTTTTCAAATTATTTCATTTTGATTGAAATCACTTGGCCCTCGAGGGCTGGAAAACCTCTGTTCGAATTTTGTTTTGTTTTGTAATATATTTCATAATAATTTATACAATTTGCTCTCGGCTCTGGGGACCCTTTTGCACAAATTTTTAAATTTTTTCATTATAATTAAAATCTCTTGGCGCTCGGGCCCGGGTAACTTCGCTCCAAATTGTTATTTTTTAAAATCACAGGACTATTCTTTGTATAACTTAGCACTCGGGCCGTGGGGACCCTTTGCAAAAATTTTTAATTTTTTTGGAAATTTTTTTTTTTTTTTGTTATAAATAAAATGACTTGGCCTTCGGGCGCCGGGGAACCCCTGCTCAAATTTTTCATTTTTTTGTATAATTTTCATAATACATAAAATGTAACTTTCCCTTGACAACCGGGAGACCTCTGCTCAAATTTTTGATTTTCAAAATATGCTTTGCAATGATTAAAGTCACTTAATTTTCCATTACTGAAGTATTTCTCCTGAAATTTTTAACATTTTAAATTTATTATTCATTTTTTTATATCTCATAGTTCTTTGGCGCTTGGGTCCCTCTGCACACCTTTTTATTAATTTTCTATTCATTTCATAATGATTAAAATCACTTGGCCCTCGAAGGCTGGGAAACCTTTGCTCAATTTGTTCAATTTTTAAATTATTTTATCATAACTAACATGATTTGGCCCTTGGGCGTGGGGAACCTCTGCCCAAATTTTTTTCGTTTTTAATGTATTTCATAATAATTAAAGCAATTTGCCCTCAGCGCTTGGGTCCATTTTGCAAAATCTTTTGAAGTATTTCCTGAAAATTTTAATATTTTTAAATTCAATATTCAATTTTGTATATCACTTAGTTCTTTGGCGCTAGGGACCATTTGCACATATTTTTAATAATTTTCAATTAATTTCATAATGATTAAAATCACTTGGCCCTCGAGGACTGGGACACCTCTGCTCAAATTTTGTTCTTTCGTAATGTATTTCATAATAATTAAAGCAATTTGCCCTCAGCGCAGGGGATCCTTTTTAAATTTTGGAATTTTTTTTTGTTATAAGTAAAATAACCTGGCCCTCGGGCGCTGGGGAACCTCTGCTCAAATTTTTTTTCATTTGTTATGTATTTCATAATAATTAAAAACAGTTTTCCCTCGAACCCCAGGTAAACTCTACTCAAATTTATAATGATTTGAAATTTACAAAACAATTCTTTATGGGTATCACTTATTTTGTGGGCACCAGGAACCTCTGCACAAATTTTTAATATTTTTCAATTTATTTCATTTTGATTGTAATCACTTGGCCCTCGAGGGCTGGAAAACCCCTGTTCAAAATTTTTTTTGTTTTGTAATATATTTCATAATAATTTATACAATTTGCTCTCGGCTCTGGGGACCCTTTTGCACAAATATTTAATTTTTTTCATTATAATTAAAATAACTTGGCGCTCGGGCCCCGGGTAACCTCTGCTCAAATTTTTAATGATTTGAAATTTACAAAACAATTCTTTATCGGTATCACTTATTTTGTGGGCACCAGGACCCATTGCAAGAATTTTTAATTTTTTGGAATTTTTTTTTTGTAATAAATAAAATGACTTGGCCTTCGGGAGCCGGGGAACCCCTGCTCAAATTTTTCATTTTTTTGTATAATTTTCATAATACATAAAACGTAACTTTCTCTTGACCACGGGGAGACCTCTGCTCAAATTTTTGATTTTCAATATACTCTTTGCAATGATTAAAGTCAATTAATTTTCCATTACTGAAGTATTTCTCCTGAAATTTTTAATATTTTAAATTTATTATTCAATTTTTTATATCTAATAGTTCTTTGGCGATAAGTACCTCCTGCACACGTTTTTAATAATTTTCAATTCATTTCATAATGATTAAAATCACTTGGCCCTCGATGGCTGGGAATCCTCTGCTCAAATTGTTCAATTTTTAAATAATTTTACCATAACTAACATAATTTAGTCCCTTGGGCGTGGGGTTCCCCTGCTCAAATATTTAATTTTGTGAACAATTTTCATAATAAATAAAATATAACTTTCCCTTGACCACCGATAGGCCTCTGCTCAAATTGTCCAATTTTTAAATCATTTTACCATAACTAAAATGACATGGCCTTTGGGCGTGGGGAACCTCTGCCCAAATTTTTTTCGTTTGTAATGCATTTCATAATAATTAAAGCAATTTTCCTTCAGTGCTGGGGACCCTTTTTAATTGTTGGAATTATTTTTTTGTTATAAGTAATATATCTTGGCCCTCGAGCGCCGGGGAACCCCTGCTCAAATTTTTAAGTTTTTGAATAATTTTCATAATAAATAAAACAACTTTCTCTTGACCACTGGTAGACCTCTGCTCAAATTGTTCAATTTTGAAATTATTTTACCATAACTTAAATGATTTGGCCCTTGGGCGTGGGGAACCTCTGCCCAAGTTTTTTTCGTTTGTAATATATTTCATAATAATTAAAGCAATTTGCCCTCAGCGCTGAGGATCCTTTTTAAATTTTGGAATTTTTTTTTGTTATAAGTAAAATAACCTGGCCCTCGGGCGCCGGGGAACCCCTGCTCAAATTTTTAATTTTTTTGTATAATTTTCATAATACATAAAATGTAACTTTCCCTTGACAACCGGGAGACCTCTGCTCAAATTTTTGATTTTCAAAATATGCTTTGCAATGATTAAAGTCACTTAATTTTCCATTACTGAAGTATTTCTCCTGACATTTTTAATATTTTAAATTTAGTATTCAATTTTTTATATCTCATAGTTCGTTGGGGCTTGGGACCCTCTGCACACGTTTTCAATAATTTTCAATTCATTTGATAATGATTAAAATCACTTGGCCCTCGAGGGCTGGGAACCCTCTGCTCAAATAGTTCAATTTTTAAATTATTTTATCATTACTTAAATGACTTGGCCGTTTGTCGTGGAGAACTTCTGCTCTAATTTTTTTTCATTTGTAATGTACTTCATAATAATTAAAGCAATTTGCCCTCAGCGCTGCGGACCGTTTTGCACAATTTTTTGAAGTTTTTCTCATGAAAATTTTAATATTTTAAAATTTAATATTCAATTTTTTATATCACATAGTTCTTTGGCGCTGGGGATCCTTTGCACACATTTTTAAGAATTTTCAATTAATTTCATAATGATTCAAATCACTTGGCCCTCGAGGACTGGTAAACCTCTGCTCAATTTTTTTTCTTTTGTTATGTTTTTCATAATAATTAAAGCAATTTCTCCTCGGCGCTGGGGACCCTTAGCACAAATTTTTAATAATTTTCAATTTATTTCATTTTGATTAAATCACTTAGCCCTCGAGGGCTGGGAAACCACTCTTCAATTTATTGTTTGTTTCGTTATGTATTGCGTAATAATTAAAGCAATTTACCCTTGGCGCTGGGGACCCTTTGCAAAAATTTTTAATTTTTTTGGAATTTTTTTTTTTTAATAAATAAAATGACTTGGCCCTCGGGCGCCGGGGAACCCCTGATCAAATTTTGAATTTTTTAAATAATTTTCATAATAAATAAAATATAACTTTCCCTTGACCACCGATAGACCTCTGCTCAAATTTTTCAAATTTTAAATTATTTTAACATAACTAAAATGACTTGGCCCTTGGACGTGGGGAACCTCTGCTCAAATTTTTTTTCATTTGTTATGTATTTCATAATAATTAAAACCAATTTTCCCTCGAACCCCAGGTAAACTCTACTCAAATTTTTAATGATTTGAAATTTACAAAACAATTCATTATATCACTTATTTTGTGGGCACCAGGACCCTTTGCACAAATGTATAATGTTTTTCAAATTATTTCATTTTGATTGAAATCACTTGGCCCTCGAGGGCTGGAAAACCTCTGTTCGAATTTTGTTTTGTTTTGTAATATATTTCATAATAATTTATACAATTTGCTCTCGGCTCTGGGGACCCTTTTGCACAAATTTTTAAATTTTTTCATTATAATTAAAATCTCTTGGCGCTCGGGCCCGGGTAACTTCGCTCCAAATTGTTATTTTTTAAAATCACAGGACTATTCTTTGTATAACTTAGCACTCGGGCCGTGGGGACCCTTTGCAAAAATTTTTAATTTTTTTGGAAATTTTTTTTTTTTTTGTTATAAATAAAATGACTTGGCCTTCGGGCGCTGGGGAACCCCTGCTCAAATTTTTCATTTTTTTGTATAATTTTCATAATACATAAAATGTAACTTTCCCTTGACAACCGGGAGACCTCTGCTCAAATTTTTGATTTTCAAAATATGCTTTGCAATGATTAAAGTCACTTAATTTTCCATTACTGAAGTATTTCTCCTGAAATTTTTAACATTTTAAATTTATTATTCATTTTTTTATATCTCATAGTTCTTTGGCGCTTGGGTCCCTCTGCACACCTTTTTATTAATTTTCTATTCATTTCATAATGATTAAAATCACTTGGCCCTCGAAGGCTGGGAAACCTTTGCTCAATTTGTTCAATTTTTAAATTATTTTATCATAACTAACATGATTTGGCCCTTGGGCGTGGGGAACCTCTGCCCAAATTTTTTTCGTTTTTAATGTATTTCATAATAATTAAAGCAATTTGCCCTCAGCGCTTGGGTCCATTTTGCACAATCTTTTGAAGTATTTCCTGAAAATTTTAATATTTTTAAATTCAATATTCAATTTTGTATATCACTTAGTTCTTTGGCGCTAGGGACCATTTGCACATATTTTTAATAATTTTCAATTAATTTCATAATGATTAAAATCACTTGGCCCTCGAGGACTGGGACACCTCTGCTCAAATTTTGTTCTTTCGTAATGTATTTCATAATAATTAAAGCAATTTGCCCTCAGCGCAGGGGATCCTTTTTAAATTTTGGAATTTTTTTTTGTTATAAGTAAAATAACCTGGCCCTCGGGCGCTGGGGAACCCCTGCTCAAATTTTTAATTTTTTGAACAATTTTCATAATAAATAAAATATAACATTCCCTTGACCACCGATAGACCTCAGCTCAAATTTTTCAATTTTTAAATTATTTTAACATAACTAAAATGACTTGGCCCTTGGACGTGGGGAACCTCTGCTCAAATTTTTTTTCATTTGTTATGTATTTCATAATAATTAAAAACAGTTTTCCCTCGAACCCCAGGTAAACTCTACTCAAATTTATAATGATTTGAAATTTACAAAACAATTCTTTATGGGTATCACTTATTTTGTGGGCACCAGGAACCTCTGCACAAATTTTTAATATTTTTCAATTTATTTCATTTTGATTGTAATCACTTGGCCCTCGAGGGCTGGAAAACCCCTGTTCAAAATTTTTTTTGTTTTGTAATATATTTCATAATAATTTATACAATTTGCTCTCGGCTCTGGGGACCCTTTTGCACAAATATTTAATTTTTTTCATTATAATTAAAATAACTTGGCGCTCGGGCCCCGGGTAACCTCTGCTCAAATTTTTAATGATTTGAAATTTACAAAACAATTCTTTATCGGTATCACTTATTTTGTGGGCACCAGGACCCATTGCAAGAATTTTTAATTTTTTGGAATTTTTTTTTTGTAATAAATAAAATGACTTGGCCTTCGGGAGCCGGGGAACCCCTGCTCAAATTTTTCATTTTTTTGTATAATTTTCATAATACATAAAACGTAACTTTCTCTTGACCACGGGGAGACCTCTGCTCAAATTTTTGATTTTCAATATACTCTTTGCAATGATTAAAGTCAATTAATTTTCCATTACTAAAGTATTTCTCCTGAAATTTTTAATATTTTAAATTTATTATTCAATTTTTTATATCTAATAGTTCTTTGGCGATAAGTACCTCCTGCACACGTTTTTAATAATTTTCAATTCATTTCATAATGATTAAAATCACTTGGCCCTCGATGGCTGGGAATCCTCTGCTCAAATTGTTCAATTTTTAAATAATTTTACCATAACTAACATAATTTAGTCCCTTGGGCGTGGGGTTCCCCTGCTCAAATATTTAATTTTGTGAACAATTTTCATAATAAATAAAATATAACTTTCCCTTGACCACCGATAGGCCTCTGCTCAAATTGTCCAATTTTTAAATCATTTTACCATAACTAAAATGACATGGCCTTTGGGCGTGGGGAACCTCTGCCCAAATTTTTTTCGTTTGTAATGCATTTCATAATAATTAAAGCAATTTGCCCTCAGCGCTGAGGATCCTTTTTAAATTTTGGAATTTTTTTTGTTATAAGTAAAATAACCTGGCCCTCGGGCGCCGGGGAACCCCTGCTCAAATTTTTAATTTTTTGAACAATTTTCATAATAAATAAAATATAACTTTCCCTTGACCACCGATAGACCTCTGCTCAAATTTTTCAATTTTTAAATTATTTTAACATAACTAAAATGACCTTGCCCTTGGACGTGGGGAACCTCTGCTCAAATTTTTTTTCATTTGTTATGTATTTCATAATAATTAAAACCAATTTTCCCTCGAACCCAAGGTAAACTCTACTCAAATTTTTAATGATTTGAAATTTACAAAACAATTCTTTATATCACTTATTTTGTGGGCACCAGGACCCTTTGCACAAATGTTTAATATTTTTTAAATTATTTCATTTTGATTGAAATCACTTGGCCCTCGAGGGCTGGAAAACCTCTGTTCGAATTTTGTTTTGTTTTGTAATATATTTCATAATAATTTATACAATTTGCTCTCGGTTCTGGGGACCCTTTGCAAAAATTTTTAATTTTTTTGGAATTTTTTTTTTTTTTTTTTATAAATAAAATGACTTGGCCTTCGGGCGCCGGGGAACCCCTGCTCAAATTTTTCATTTTTTTGTATAATTTTCATAATACATAAAATGTAACTTTCCCTTGACAACCGGGAGACCTCTGCTCAAATTTTTGATTTTCAAAATATGCTTTGCAATGATTAAAGTCACTTAATTTTCCATTACTGAAGTATTTCTCCTGAAATTTTTAACATTTTAAATTTATTATTCATTTTTTTATATCTCATAGTTCTTTGGCGCTTGGGTCCCTCTGCACACCTTTTTATTAATTTTCTATTCATTTCATAATGATTAAAATCACTTGGCCCTCGAAGGCTGGGAAACCTTTGCTCAATTTGTTCAATTTTTAAATTATTTTATCATAACTAACATGATTTGGCCCTTGGGCGTGGGGAACCTCTGCCCAAATTTTTTTCGTTTTTAATGTATTTCATAATAATTAAAGCAATTTGCCCTCAGCGCTTGGGTCCATTTTGCACAATCTTTTGAAGTATTTCCTGAAAATTTTAATATTTTTAAATTCAATATTCAATTTTGTATATCACTTAGTTCTTTGGCGCTAGGGACCATTTGCACATATTTTTAATAATTTTCAATTAATTTCATAATGATTAAAATCACTTGGCCCTCGAGGACTGGGACACCTCTGCTCAAATTTTGTTCTTTCGTAATGTATTTCATAATAATTAAAGCAATTTGCCCTCAGCGCAGGGGATCCTTTTTAAATTTTGCAATTTTTTTTTGTTATAAGTAAAATAACCTGGCCCTCGGGCGCCGGGGAACCCCTGCTCAAATTTTTAATTTTTTGAACAATTTTCATAATAAATAAAATATAACATTCCCTTGACCACCGATAGACCTCAGCTCAAATTTTTCAATTTTTAAATTATTTTAACATAACTAAAATGACTTGGCCCTTGGACGTGGGGAACCTCTGCTCAAATTTTTTTTCATTTGTTATGTATTTCATAATAATTAAAAACAGTTTTCCCTCGAACCCCAGGTAAACTCTACTCAAATTTATAATGATTTGAAATTTACAAAACAATTCTTTATGGGTATCACTTATTTTGTGGGCACCAGGAACCTCTGCACAAATTTTTAATATTTTTCAATTTATTTCATTTTGATTGTAATCACTTGGCCCTCGAGGGCTGGAAAACCCCTGTTCAAAATTTTTTTTGTTTTGTAATATATTTCATAATAATTTATACAATTTGCTCTCGGCTCTGGGGACCCTTTTGCACAAATATTTAATTTTTTTCATTATAATTAAAATAACTTGGCCTTCGGGAGCCGGGGAACCCCTGCTCAAATTTTTCATTTTTTTGTATAATTTTCATAATACATAAAACGTAACTTTCTCTTGACCACGGGGAGACCTCTGCTCAAATTTTTGATTTTCAATATACTCTTTGCAATGATTAAAGTCAATTAATTTTCCATTACTAAAGTATTTCTCCTGAAATTTTTAATATTTTAAATTTATTATTCAATTTTTTATATCTAATAGTTCTTTGGCGATAAGTACCTCCTGCACACGTTTTTAATAATTTTCAATTCATTTCATAATGATTAAAATCACTTGGCCCTCGATGGCTGGGAATCCTCTGCTCAAATTGTTCAATTTTTAAATAATTTTACCATAACTAACATAATTTAGTCCCTTGGGCGTGGGGTTCCCCTGCTCAAATATTTAATTTTGTGAACAATTTTCATAATAAATAAAATATAACTTTCCCTTGACCACCGATAGGCCTCTGCTCAAATTGTCCAATTTTTAAATCATTTTACCATAACTAAAATGACATGGCCTTTGGGCGTGGGGAACCTCTGCCCAAATTTTTTTCGTTTGTAATGCATTTCATAATAATTAAAGCAATTTGCCCTCAGCCTTTACCATAACTAAATGACATGGCCCTTGGGCGTGGGGAACCTCTGCCCAAGTTTTTTTCGTTTGTAATGTATTTCATAATAATTAAAGCAATTTGCCCTCAGCGCTGAGGATCCTTTTTAAATTTTGGAATTTTTTTTTGTTATAAGTAAAATAACCTGGCCCTCGGGCGCCGGGGAACCCCTGCTCAAATTTTTAATTTTTTGAACAATTTTCATAATAAATAAAATATAACTTTCCCTTGACCACCGATAGACCTCTGCTCAAATTTTTCAATTTTTAAATTATTTTAACATAACTAAAATGACCTTGCCCTTGGACGTGGGGAACCTCTGCTCAAATTTTTTTTCATTTGTTATGTATTTCATAATAATTAAAACCAATTTTCCCTCGAACCCAAGGTAAACTCTACTCAAATTTTTAATGATTTGAAATTTACAAAACAATTCTTTATATCACTTATTTTGTGGGCACCAGGACCCTTTGCACAAATGTTTAATATTTTTTAAATTATTTCATTTTGATTGAAATCACTTGGCCCTCGAGGGCTGGAAAACCTCTGTTTGAACTTTGTTTTGTTTTGTAATATATTTCATAATAATTTATACAATTTGCTCTCGGTTCTGGGGACCCTTTGCAAAAATTTTTAATTTTTTTGGAATTTTTTTTTTTTTTTTTTTATAAATAAAATGACTTGGCCTTCGGGCGCCGGGGAACCCCTGCTCAAATTTTTCATTTTTTTGTATAATTTTCATAATACATAAAATGTAACACTCCCTTGACCACCGGGAGACCTCTGCTCAAATTTTGATTTTCAAAATATTCTTTGCAATGATTAAAGTCACTTAATTTTCCATTACTGAAGTATTTCTCCTGAAATTTTTAATATTTTAAATTTATTATTCAATTTTTTATATCTAATAGTTCTTTGGCGATAAGTACCTCCTGCACACGTTTTGAATAATTTTCAATTCATTTCATAATGATTAAAATCACTTGGCCCTCGAGGGCTGGGGAACCCCTGCTCAAATTTTTTTCTTTAGTAATGTATTTCATAATAATTAAAGCAATTTGGCCTCATCGCTGGGGACCCTTTTTAATTTTTGGAATTTTTTTTTGTTATAAGTAAAATAACCTGGCCCTCGGGCGCCGGGGAACCCCTGCTCAAATTTTTAATTTTTTGAACAATTTTCATAATAAATAAAATATAACTTTCCCTTGACCACCGGGAGACCTCTGCTCAAATTTTGATTTTCAAAATATTCTTTGCAATGATTAAAGTCACTTAATTTTCCATAACTGAACTATTACTCCTGAAATTTTTAACATTTTAAATTTATTATTCAATTTTTTATATATCATAGTTCGTTGGCGCTTGGGACCCCCTGCACACGTTTTTAATAATTTTCAATTCATTTCATAATGATTAAAATCACTTGGCCCTCGAGGGCTGGGGATCCTCTGCTCAAATAGTTCAATTTTCAAATAATTTTACCATAACTAACATAATTTAGTCCCTTGGGCGTGAGGAACCTGTGCTCAAATTTTTTTTCATCTGTAATGTATTTCATAATAATTAAAGCAGTTTGCCCTCAGCGCTGGGGACCCTTAGCACAAATTTTAAATTTTTTTCATAATTCTTAAAGCAATTTACCCTTGGCGCTGGGGATCCTTTTTTAAATTTTGGAATTTTTTTTTGTTATAAGTAAAATAACTTGGCCCTCGGGCGCCGGGGAACCCATGCTCAAATTTTTAATTTTTTGAACAATTTTCATAATAAATAAAATATAACTTTCCCTTGACCACCGATAGACCTCTGCTCAAATTTTTAAATTTTTAAATTATTTTAACATAACTAAAATGACTTGGCCCTTGGACGTGGGGAACCTCTGCTCAAATTTTTTTTCATTTGTTATGTATTTCGTAATAATTAAAACCAATTTTCCCTCGAACCCCAGGTAAACACTACTCAAATTTTTAATGATTTGAAATTTACAAAACAATTCTTTACATCACTTATTTTGTGGGCACCAGGACCCTTTGCACAAATGTTTAATATTTTTCAAATTATTTCATTTTGATTGAAATCACTTGGCCCTCGAGGGCTGGAAAACCTCTGTTCGAACTTTGTTTTGTTTTGTAATATATTTCATAATAATATATACTATTTGCTCTCGGCTCTGGGGACCCTTTTGCACAAATATTTAATTTTTTTCATTATAATTAAAATCTCTTGGCGCTCGGGCCCCGGGTAACCTCTGCTCAAATTTTTAATGATTTGAAATTTACAAAACAATTCTTTATCGGTATCACTTATTTTGTGGGCACCAGGACCCTTTGCAAGAATTTTTAATTTTTTGGTTTTTTTTTTTTGTAATAAATAAAATGACTTGGCCTTCGGGAGCCGGGGAACCCCTGCTCAAATTTTTCATTTTTTTGTATAATTTTCATAATACATAAAATGTAACTTTCCCTTGACCAACGGGAGACCTCTGCTCAAATTTTTTTCGTTTGTAATGTATTTCATAATAATTAAAGCAATTTTCCTTCAGTGCTGGGGACCCTTTTTAATTTTTGGAATTATTTTTTTGTTATAAGTAATATAACTTGGCCCTCGAGCGCCGGGGAACCCCTGCTCAAATTTTTAAGTTTTTGAATAATTTTCATAATAAATAAAACACAACTTTCTCTTGACCACTGGTAGACCTCTGCTCAAATTGTTCAATTTTTAAAATTATTTTACCATAACTTAAATGACTTGGCCGTTTGTCGTGGGGAACTTCTGCTCTATTTTTTTTCATTTGTAATGTATTTCATAATAATTAAAGCACTTTGGCTTCAGCGCTGGGGACCCTGTTGCACAAATTTTTAATTTTTTTCAATTTTTTTAATTACAATTAAAAACACTTTTCCCTCGGGCCCCAGGTAAACTCTACTCGAATTTTTAATTTTTTGAAATCACAATACTGTTCTTTGAATAACTTAGCACTCGGGCACTGGGGACCCTTTGCAAAAATTTTTGATTTTTTGTTTTTTTTTTTTTGTAATAAGTAAAACAACTTGGCCCTCCGGCGCCGGGGAACCCCTGCTCAAATTTTTCATATTTTTGTATAAGTTTCATAATCTATAAAATGTAACTTTCCCTTGACCACTGGGAGACCTCTGCTCAAATTTTTGATTTTCAAAATATTCTTTACAATGGTTAAAGTCACTTAATTTTCCATTACTGATGTATTTCTCTTTCAATTTTTAATATTTTAAATTTATTATTCAATTAGTTATATCACATAGTTCTTTGGTTTTGGGGACCCTTTGCACTCATTTTTAATAATTTTCAATTATTTTCATAATGATTCAAATCAGTTGGCCCTCGAGGACTGGGAATTCTCTGCTCAAATTTTTTTCTTTAGTAATGTATTTCATAATAATTAAAGCAATTTGGCCTCAGCGCTGGGGACTCTTTTTAATTTTTGGAATTATTTTTTTATTGTAAGTAATATAACTTGGCCCTCGGGCGCTGGGGAAACCCTGCTCAAATTTTTCATATTTTTGAATAATTTTCATAATAAATAAAATACAACTTTCCCTTGACCACCGGTAGACCTCTGCTCAAATTGTTCAATTTTTTAATTATTTTACCATAACTTAAATGACTTGGTCGTTTGTCGTGGGGAACCTCTGCTCTAATTTTTTTTCATTTGTAATGTTTTTCATGATAATTAAAGCAATTTGTTCATAAGTTGTAATGGGAGATCCATCATCTATTAGTTTATAATTGGTAAAATTATTAATATTAAAATTAAGAAGAAATTCAGAAAAATTTATGGATAATTTTATGCCTAGTGAAATTTATACATTAATCCGTGAATTTGTATTTTTAGTGTAAGACTTTAATTGTTTATGTTTGGATTCAAAATTGTAAGACCAAATAAATTTTAACGGACCAGACTTTTTAATTATGCTACAGTAATGAGTAAGAAAGTGGTGTTTGGGTTTTAGATTGTCATTAAATAGTTCTACATATTTTAAGTTGTGATACTCTATATACTTTTGTAATTTAAATAAAACTTGAATGTTAAATGTAGATAATAACAGTAAATCTATAATTTGTATTAAATTTATAAAAAACTTCCAAGTTGGATCATTCTCAGGGACTAAGTCACCAATTAGTAATGGAAAAAAGAGTACAAATGTTTGCATTTCCCTGGCTGACATTTTTATATGCATATTATTTAAATTAAGAATTTTTAAAGGTGGAGATATGTTACCTATTTCACTCTCCCCATACTGAAAATATTGTTTATGGTTATTTAAGGTTTCTAAATTGAAGTAACCTGATTTTATTAAATTTAAAATAATATGACACATATCATACACACAAACACTCTCGAATATACCGTGCATTATATCAACTGAAAAATTTTGAACAACATGAATTGAATTAACTAAATTAAAAACAGAGTTTTCATGAATACCTGTTTGCTTGTAATCATTTTTTATGACATCTTCTTCGTAATTGCGCGTATTACGTAAAGAATCAACAACTTCAGTAGCAAGAATACTTGTATTATTTTTATTAGAATGACAAAATCGACAAAAGAAAGTAGCAGAAAATGATTTAGAAAAACCCAAAACACTATTTACACCCAAATTATCTCCCACAATCAGTCCTAATGAAAAATATATTTTTTCATTTCTTCCTGGCAAATTTAATTGAAGACCATTGCTTTCTAAATCATTAAGTTGTTCAATTAATTTAAAAAATGTTTTATCATTTCCTACAGCTTTAACATCTTTTGAACTGAAGAGTGCAGCAATATAAATATTTCGTACATTTGAACGTAAATAAAAAGGAGCTGAAGGAAAACAGTAATAAACCCCTAAAATTGATGATGAGTGAGAACCAAGAGGGTTGTTAATCTCTAAGTCATCAAAATATAAAAAATAAGGACTAACTATTTTATCAGAATGTTGTGAAATCTTATGCTTCCACAAATCACCATTACAAAAATTTGTATAATTATTAATTAGTATAAGAATTTAAAGAACTGTGATTGGCTAAAATTGAGTCTAAAACACACCAGGCAACTCAAAATATTTTTGAAATTGAAATTTAATTGGTAATAGAACCCCTTCAACTTTTTTTTCATCAATAGTATTAACATTATTTAAAATAATATTTTCAATGGTATTATTTAATGTAACAATAATTGGTTTTTCATATAATTTTTTTTCTTGTAATTTTTAAGAAATTTATATTCTGAATCAATACTTTGAAATGAATTTTTACAAAACTGAGAAATAGTTTCTAGTGATTTTATTATTTTAGAATCTGTACAGCTAACTAATACTTTTGTTTCAATTTGCATAGCAATAATTTTAGTTATGAGCTCTGTAATGTCAATCTGCAATTCGATAGCTTGTTTTCTAGAAAGATTAAGTTTTCCGTAGTATTTAAGAGACAATTTTAATGCGGAATCTAGCATAAAATTAATATTTATTTCTGGAGTATCATTTTTGATTTCATTTGAATGATTATCATAGTATAGATCATTATAATGTGAATTTAGCAATTTAGTTGCATTAATACTACATTTATTACTAGAAATACTTTGAGAACTAATTGTAACATTATTAATTTCTGTTTTCATATGCTTTGCAAACGAGCGAAAAGATGTAAAACTCTGAGTACAATTAAGAACACAACATTTATATATATCATTAGAACGAAGTGAATGAAATAATTTTAAATGAATAAATAATTTTTGTAGATCATTAATTAACAAATTACATTTGAAACAAAACAAATCCATATTAAATCTATACAAATTTTATATTGTAACTTAGTTAGATAAATCTGATATAACAGAAATAAGGGCAGAACTTTTTACATCATTTCAGAATAAATATTATAAATATAATTTTGCAAAAATGTCCACACTAACACAGATTCAATTGGGTACTTCAAGTTAAAAACACGAAATATTTTGAAACATAAATCTACAGCTTTAACAATATAGGGGCATTTGTAATATGTATTAAAATAGTAAAAAAAAAATTCTTTAGAATCAATATACTCATCTCCTATGATACAGATTAAGGGCTGTAAAGTTTGTTTCTTTTCATAATAACTGTCAACTTTATTTTGAATCTGTATGTATAAGTCACTGGTGTTGGGGCAAAGTAATAAAAATGAATTTCAGGCATCAGCTATTGAAGTTTTAAAGATACGTTTTGAGTTTGTAGCCTTGTCAATCTCATATGACTTTGAAGTTGGAATAATGAGAGAATTCAGTGAAGCAAATATAACAGTATTTTTAGAATCTGTAAAAAATAACAGATGTAAGTACATTGAAATTCATTATACAACATAATAATTATATAATAAGTTTACTTACCTAAATCAATTTCAGAACTTTTATTATAAACTTTCTTCAATAATTCTTTGCTATTTAAATCTTTAATGTTACTATGCATAAGAGTTAATAGTTTAGGAATAAGCAGTGGCCATTTTTCAAACAGCAAATTTTCCTTCCCTGAGTAGATGTACTCAAAATCAATATCAATCTAAAAAAAAAAATGCCATATTTTTAGTATTCCTACTCAAATTATTAACATGTGTGTGAAGGTACAAAATTATACCAAATTATGTCCAAATGACTGTTTGTATAAGGGCCACTGGTTCATCATTTATTTTGGTATCTTGATGTATAAGAAATGTCCGACAATATTTTACAGTTTCTTGCCACTTAATTAATACATCTTGAAGAGGTTCGATGTTAAACTGAAGCCATCTCTTAGAAGTAACCAATGTCTGATCTATAGATATATTATATACATATATATTTAATACAGGGTGTTTCACTCAAATAGTACGAAATATCTCTGTTCAGCGACCTCGGATTGAATTTGGGTTTTTTCGAGGAGTTAGGGAATACTAAAATACATATTTTGTGATCATTTTCGAATTTTTAATTATGTTATTTTGCGCATGCGCAGTGAAACTTACATTTTTTTAAATAGCAACGCCTATTTTCAACACCAGGTTTCGATAGAACTATTTTTTTTAAGCAACTTTGATAAACAAACTTTTTTCATATCTCAGAAATTGACTGAATTACAGCAATCCTAAGTTTAAACAAAAAACATTTTTGTTAAATTCTTCAATGCTCTGTATTTTATCATTTTATTATTATTTTTAATTGGAAGGAAGATAAATGGAATGCATGCGTTTAGAGGTGATTTAAATAAAGTTAAACATTTTATTTTTATAATTAAGTTTAAATTTAATTACAATTTTTTTTAACATATTATTACAAATAATACAAATCACTTAATAAATTGTTCGAAGTTTTCCCCGTTGTTATGATTGTAAGCGTGTAAACATGATTGTAAACATGATTGTAAGCGGCGCTTAACTTCATCTTGAGTTGCCGTTATTTGTTCCTTGGTCAGTTTTGAGCATGCGTCGGTGATTTTTTGTTTTAAATGCTGAAGATTAATTGGTGGGTCAGCATAAACTACAGTTTTTAAATGACTTAAATTTAAAACTTAGGATTGTTGTAATTCAGTCAATTTTTGAGAGAGGAAAAAAGTTTGCTTATCAAAGTCGCTTAAAAAAAATGTTCTATCGAAACCTGGTGTTGAAAATAGGTTTTGCTATTTGAAAAAATTTAAGTTTTATTGCGCATGCGCAAAATAACATAATTAAAAATTCGAAAATGATCACAAAATGTGTATTTTAGTATTCACTAACTCCTCGAAAAAACCCCAATTCAATCCGAGGTTGCTGAACAGAGATATTTCGTGTTACCATTTGAGTGAAACACACTGTGTATATATATATATATATATATATATATATATATATATATATATATATATATATATATATATATATATATATATATATATATATATATATATATATATATATATACATACAAATATGTATTTATAAAGCATATCATACATTTAAGTAAAAACTAATAATATAATACAGGTTGTTGAATATTTTTAGTAATTTTACTAATAGGTAGTAATGTTAACATAAGAAATTAAATATAAAAACCTTACCATCAATTTGCAAAGAGATTGAGGTTGATTAAAATTATCGGTAGAGCTGGAAGCAGTTGATCTTTTAATTAAATTCTTAGTAGAACTCCAAAGGTCATTTTTGCGCAATTTTGTGACAGTATTATGATATTTTTGATACAACACACCTTTTGGTTTGTGTTTTGAAACATTCAAAAAATAAGTTTCCTATTTCATACAAATAAGTAGAAATTACAATTAATATAAAATTAATTATCAAAATGGATGCTTATTTAAACACACCTTAGCTTCAGATTTAAAATATTTTACTATAGTGTCTGCTATATGTTCAATCAACTTGGTTGAAGCATGAATTTTATGTTCAATTAAATATTCTATAACAACATCTAAAACTTTTCTTAAATTATCTGATAATTTACTGTACTTTTTATAATATGCTATAATTAAACTTCCTGTTCTAGATTTATTTAAAATATCTTCTATATTTATCTATATAACACACACAAATTACTAAAATGAAACTAACATCATACTTTAAATGAGTTAATGTGGTGAAAATATACTTTTCAAAATCTGTTAAATTAATTAATAAAACAGAATATTAGAAATAAAATATGAAATAAGTTAATTTTAAATGATTAGATTAAAAACAATATTCACCTTGACGAGATTTAAATGTCTCAATATTATTCTAACTGACTTCATTAGATGGTATTTGTTCTTCAGGCAATACTTCATAAAATAAAAAAATAAAATTATTGATACTTGTTAATCATATTTAAAGAAAACCTAATTTTATTTACTTTTTTCTGGAAACTACAGAACTCGTTTTACAGCCATGCTACTGTTACAGTTAGCATGCTCTACAAATTATTGTGATTTGTCATTTTTTTCAACTGTCCAGTTACTGGTACTTGGAGAGCATAAAACTTTTCCAATAATTTCATTTGTATTTGAAGAAGGAGAAGGTGGAATTTCGAAAACATCATCATAGTTGTTACCTAAATTATAAAAATTGAATTTAAAATTATTATTAAAATACGATATACTTACATAAATCCATGTTTTATAAGCACTATTGTACACAAAATATTTCAAATGTACAATACAGTATATATACATTTAGATAAATGTATTATGTATATATATTTTTTTTTTAAATAAAGCTAATATTTATTGAAAAATATAAAAATTTAGTCATTTATAATAATTAGATTAATTAATAACATTTAATTATTTTTATAAGATAGGTTAATAGATAAGTATCTTCAGTGAGCTAATTCAAAAAATATTTTTATTAAAAACTGAGAATATTAAGACATGAATACTAACAATTTAAAAATGTTTTTAGTGTAATTGATTAGTTGAATATATTAAATAATAAATCAATACTACTGTATAATGCTTAATTCAGTGTTTAATAAAATAGTTATGAAAATTATAACTATTTATAATAATATTATTACTATAATAAATTAAAACACCAAGTATAAAATTGTTTTCTAATAGGTATGTACTTTTTTTATTGGCTTTGTTTATTACTTTATATAAGTTTAATTTTAATTATACCTAAAATAATAATTCTATCAAAATTTGATAATTATTTAACAACAACTATCATTGCATGTTTAAAAAATGTATGACGAACCTGTAGTTAATCAATTATTTTACTAATAATGAAAATGCCAGCAATTTTGAATGAAAAAAAGAAATACTTGTACCTACTAATTAGGTACCTACCTTTTTTTTTTGTCTATAGAAATGGAAATTCTACAAAAATTAATTTCTGTAAGGTTTTAAATTTATATTGTTACAAAATAATATCAATTGATGAACGCCAAGTTTGTATTAAAATAAAATTGCTAGAATTATTATTATGATTGTATACAAATTTAGTTACTATAATTACTATAATTTAAAACTAGGTATATAATTCAAGGATACTTTAAATCAATTTTAAATAAATATTAAGCAAATTATGAACACATAATAAATGATATAATAGTATACTAAATACATTTAAAAATATAGTAAAATAGTTTAGGGTGGTTTTTAAATTCAATAAAATTCCTTTCTCTAATTTTCTATTTGATTAGCACATAAGAAGCATGGCTAAAAAACCTATAAACAGAATATAACTGTGTTTATAAGCATTTTAAATTAATATGTAATACCTGTATTCTGTGACGGGTTTATGTTTAATTGCCATGATGGATCAGCATCAGAATCATCAGCAGTTGAATCTGAATTAAAATCTGTAAGCATGCCTGATGCGTTCTTTTTTTTATTTGCTGATTCAATATCATCTAAAATCAATAATACTAATGTATATGAATATAAATAGGTACTTAATGTCTACCACAACCTTTAAAAATAACAATATACAAATAAGTTCTTAAAAACTTTTTAAGATAAACATTTTTTTACCTTTTTTCTTAAAATCAGAGTACTTTATTGGAGACTGACATGTATTTATTAATCTGGAATTTGGTTTTTTACGCATAATATTAGCAGCATGAGACATACTTAATGCTCTTTTTTTTTTTAATGTTATTGTCTTCTTCTGTACTAGATAAATCAGACATCAGTGTAGCTTTTGGTAATTTAACTCTAGCTTCAGTTAAGGACCCTTAAACAAAATAAAATATAAATTAATATCACAACATACATAAAGAAAAAGCGACTTACCATAGGTTTTATTTCCAGGGAGTAAAAACGGTTTTGAAAACCGGGTAACCCGAAAAAAATTGAAACCGTTTTCAGACCCGAAACCCGAAACCCGAAAAAAATTGAAACCGTTTTCAGACCCGAAACCCGAAACCCGAAAAAAATTGCAACCTTTTTCAGACCCGAAACCCGAAAAAATTGAAACCGTTTTCAGATCCAAAACCCGAAAAAAATTGAAACCGTTTTCAGACACGAAACCCGAAAAAAATCAAAAATAAACGGGGTGGTTGTCATAACTCATAATGTCGTGTAGTGCAAGTGTATATCTACCCAGTACCCATAATACTTTTAACACAAACTAAAGATGTCGGTTCTTATCAAACAAATAAAATTGAACATAATATGTTATCATTATTATTTATTATTCAAATTTGTAGTTTTAAATTTTTTATTCAAAGTACCTACTTAATACTTATTCAAATACTTAATAGTTAATATAAGTTAACATATTTTAACAAATAAAATTGAACATAATACGTTATCATTATTATTTATTATTCAAATTTGTAGTTTTTAATATTTTATTCAAAGTACCTACTAAATACTTATTCAAATACTTAACAGTTATTACAAGTTAACATTTAACTGTTTGTTACATCTAATTAGCATGATACTCTCCAATAAAGATGGAGTTAGATTGCCTCGTAAATCGCTCAAAATAAATTTGAGGCTTGAAAAGGTTCTTTCAACGCTTACCTAGAAAAATACAAAATCGTTTTACATAGAATGGTTAGTTTTTAATATTTATACTTAATATTTTATTTCACACTGACTTGAGTAGCAGGTATGGCAAGTGTCACTTGTGCTAGTTTATGTAGTTCTGGATGTTCGTTTTCCTTAGAAGCCCAATAATCCCTTATATCAGAATTATATGGTATTCTTTGTGTACCATCAAAAGATTGAAGAATGGACTCAATATTCAGAGGTGGATTGAAAATAACAGTAGTTGATCTAGGACCGCACTTTTCTTTTAAGAATTTCTCAAAATCGTCATCATCGTCATCATCATTGTTAGGTAGATCAACTGACATATTTAATAATGATTTTTCTCTTTCATCACTCAGTATATCATTTTCACTGCGTTTGTTTAATGCTTGGATGAGAGTCCACAGTTTACAAAGATGATTTATTGCTTTGGTTTTCATTTGAGAGGTTAATAAAGATTGAAACCTTGGATCCAAGAAAATTGCTGAAAAATAATGAATAAAAAAATAATAATACCAACTCAAATATAATGTTAAATTTAGTTAATGTTAACTTAAATATTAAAAATCAAAGTACAAAATACAAATGTTTAAGCATACATGATACGAATAAATCATTATCTAATAATATTTGTTGCCGCTTTAACATGGATTCAGTTATTGATTTGGCCAGTTCAGTATTTGCCTTAGTTAAGCCGTTTCGTATTTTCCACCAACAACCATAAAAATCACCAATTGTAATATCAGCTCGTTGTAGCTGTACAGAACCAATTTTTACAGGTGCCAAAGTTAAAACCTACATGCATTTCAATATAAAAAATGTATTATATTTAAAATAAATTACTATTAAGTAATTAGTAATTACCAAAGATTCTATTAAGTTCCAATCATTATTACTCAGTTCTAAACTAGGAATGTCGGTGGCTTTCATTCGGCAAAACGCTTTGAGTTCACAAAGGCGCTGGAGCATATCATATATAGAATTCCAGCGTGTATCACAGTCCAACACAGCCTTTTTAAGGCCAGATTTTATCAACATATTAGCTATTGTAGGAGTTCTTAACTTCTTAACAACCTAATATTTACAATAAACATAACATAATTACATTACCTACCAACTTATTTTAAATATATTTTTATTTTTATGTACGTACTATACCTACATAAATAACAAAAAACAAAATAATAATTATTATAATAAATTTTACCTTGCGAGCCTTATCCAATATTTCTTTATTTGTTGTATTTTTTAAACCATCATAAACACACAACTGGATAGTATGCGCTGAACATCTAAAACAGTAAGACATTCCATGTTTAGTTGACTGCAGAGAAGTTGCTACATGTTTTTGGAATGTATCATTTTCTAATTCAGTTTCAGATAAATTTTGAAAGTTGTCTGCATTATTGATAATTTCAGAATCAGAATCAGTAGAATCTATGTCATCAAGTATTTCTTCTAAAATATAATTCTTAGTTATATACATATTTTAGCATAAAAATAAATACATCATATATTATACTAAAAAAAATTGAAACCGTTTTCAGACCCGAAACCCGAAACCCGAAAAAAATTGTAACCGTTTTCAGACACGAAACCCGAAACCCGAAAAAAATTGAAACCGTTTTCAGACACGAAACCCGAAACCCGAAAAAAATTGAAACCGTTTTCAGACCCGAAACCCGAAATTTCTAGATACGTTTTTACTCCCTGTTTATTTCCCAACTTTCTGGCAGAGTAAAAATGGAATTCCTTTTTATTGGGTTTTCGATGGCTTTCAATAAATTTTTTTGTACAGGCCAGGCACAGAGATTTTCTGTTTCATAAAATCAACTATCTGGTACTGCCTCGATACAATTATCTTTATTCAAATAAACTATACAGGCATTTGTTATCTTCGACATCTTAAATTATTAAATAGGTTATCAATTATATTAATTTAATTAAGTTGCAGGTTAGTAGAATAAAATACATTCTTTTGTTTATTTAACACGTTCACGACCCAAGACCTTCTTGAAAACCTCTGGGGCAAACCCAAACCAAATCTAATTAATTTTTAGTGCTTAGAACTTATACTTTTATAGTTTTGACTTTTAATTTAAATTTTTTTTCCTACCTGTTTTTTAAGACATGTCATATATTTGTGACATGGGTTTATATAAATAATTATTATTACGAAAAACCCAATGTCACACATAGTTGACATTGGATATTTTGTTCTTTTCATTTTCTAAAGTGTTTATATACCAAATTAATATTTATTTGTATCAATTGGAATTACAAAAACAATATAAATCAACATAGAGCTACTTTTATTACATATTAATATCAACTTGTTATATAAAAAAGATCCATTGGAATTGAAATAAATAAACAAATCGTTGTACAATTTAAAAAAAAAAATGATTATAAAATCAACATGTTGTCGTGTTATAACGGAAATTAAAATATAAGTGATATAAAGAATTGTTTTGTAAATTTCAAATGATTAAAAATTTGAGTAGAGTTTACCTGGGGCCCGAGGGAAAAGTGTTTTTAATTATAATGAAAGAAATTGAAAAAAATTAAAAATTTGTACAAAAGGGTCCCCAGCTCTGAAGCCAAATTGCTTTAATTATTATGAAATACATAACAAATGAAAAAAAAATAGAGCAGAGGTTCTCCACGCCCAAGGGCCAAGTCATTTGAGTTATGGTAAAATGATTTAAAAATTGAACAATTTGAGCAGAGGTCTACCGGTGGACAAGGAAAAATTGTATTTTATTTATTATGAAAATTATTCAAAAAATTAAAAATTTGAGCAGGGATTCCCCGGCACCCGAGGGCCAGGTTATTTCACTTATAAAAAAAAAAAAAATTCCAAAAATTAAAAAGGATCCCCAGCTCTAAGGGCAAATTGCATTAATTATTATGAAATACATTACGAAAGAAAAACATTTGAGCAGAGGTGTCCCAGTCCTCGAGGGCCAAATGATTTGAATCATTATGAAATTAATTGAAAATTATTAAAAATGTGTGCAAAGGGTTCCCAGCGCCAAAGAACTATGTGATATAAAAAATTGAATATTAAATTTTAAAATTTTCAGGAGAAAAACTTCAAAAAATTGTGCAAAAGGGTCCCCAGCGCTGAGGGCAAATTGCTTTAATAATTATGAAAAACATTACAAACGAAAAAAATTAGGGCAGAGGTTCCCCACATCCAAGTGACTAAATTATGTTTGTTATGGTAAAGTAATTTAAAAATTCAACAATTTGAGCAGAGACTTCCCAGCCCTCGAGGGCCAAGTGATTTTAATCATTATGAAATGAATTGAAAATTATTAAAAACGTGTGCAGAGGTCCCAAGCGCCAACGAACTATGAGATATAAAAAATTGAATACTAAATTTAAAATATTAAAAATTTCAGAAGAAATACTTCAGTAATGGAAAATTAAGTGACTCTTATCATTGCAAAGAAAATTATACAAAAAAATGAAAAATTTGAGCAGGGGTTCCCCGGCGACCGAGGGCCAAGTAATTTTATTTATTACAAAAAAAAAAAATTCCAAAGAAATGAAAAATTTTTGCAAAGCTAAATTGCTTTAATTATTATGAAATACATTACAAATGAAAAAAAATTAGAGCAGAGGTTCTCCACGCCCAAGGGCCAAGTCATTTTAGTTATGTTAAAATGATTTAAAAATTGAACAATTTGAGCATAGGATTCCCAGCCCTCGAGGGCCAAGTGACTTTAATCATAATGAAATGAGCAGAGGTCTCCCGGTGGTCAAGGGAAAGTTGTATTTTATTTATTATGAAAATAATTCAAAAAATTAAAAATTTGAGCAGGGGTTCCCCGGCGCCCGAGGGCCAAGTTATTTTACTTATAACAAAACAAAATTTCCAAGAATTAAAAGGGGTCCCCAGCGCCGAGGACAAATTGCTTTAATTATTATGAAATACATTACAAAAGAAAAAAAATTGAGCAGAGGTTTCCCAGCCCTCGAGGGCCAAGTGATATTAATCATTATTAAATGAATTGAAAATTATTAAAAACGTGTGCAGAGGGTCCCAAGCGCCAAAAAACTATAAGATATAAAAAATTGAATAATACATTTAAAATATTAAAAATTTCAAGAGAAATACTACAGTGATGGAAAATTAAGTGACTTTAATCAGTGTAAAGAATATTTTGAAAATCAAAATTTTAAGCAGAGGTCTCCCGGTGGTCAAGGGAAAGTAACGTTTTATTTATTATGTAAATGTAAAAAAAAAATGAAAAATTTGAGCAGGGGTTCCCCGGTGACCGAGGGCCGAGTTATTTTACTGATAACCAAAAAAAAAAATTCCAAAAAATTAAAAATTTTAGCAAAGGGTCCCCAGTGCCCGAGTGTTAAGTTAAACACAGAATAGTCCTGTGATTTCAAAAAATTAAAAATTTGAGCAGGGGTTCCCCGGCGCCCGAGGGCCAGGTTATTTTACTTATAACAAAAAAAAAATTCCAAAATTTAAAAAGGATCCCCAGCGCTGAGGGCAAATTGCTTTAATTATTTTGAAATACATTACGAAAAAAAAAAATTTGAGCAGAGGTGTCCCAGCCCTCGAGGGAAAAGTGATTTGAATAATTATGAAATTAATTGAAAATTATTAAAAATGTGTGCAAAGGGACCCAAGCGCCAAAGAACTATGTGATATAAAAAATTGAATTTAAAATTTAAAAATATTAAAATTTTCAGGAGAAAAACTTCAAAAAATTGTGCAAAAGGGTCCCCAGCGCTGAGGGCAAATTGCTTTAATTATAATGAAATCTAATACAAAAAAAAAAAAAAATTGAACAGAGGTTTTCCAGCCCTCGAGAACCAAGTGATTTCAATCAAAATGAAATAATTTGACAATTATTTAAAATTTGTGCAATGGGTCCTGGTGCCCAAAAAATAAGTGATATAAAGAATTGTTTTGTAAATTTCAAATGATTAAAAATTTGAGTAGAGTTTACCTGGGGCCCGAGGGAAAAGTTTTTTTAATTATTATGAAATACATAACAAATGATAAAAAATTTGAGCAGAGGTTCCCCACGCCCAAGGGCCAAGTCATTTTAGTTATGGTAAAATAATTTAAAAATTGAACAATTTGAGCATAGGATTCCCAGCCCTCGAGGGCCAAGTGATTTTAATCATTATGAAATGAATTGAAAATTATTAAAAACGTGTGCAGAGGGTCCCAAGCGCCAACGAAATATTAGGTATAAAAAATTGAATACTAAATTTAAAATATAAAAAATTTCAGGAGAAATAGTTCAGTAATGGAAAATTAAGTGACTTTAATCATTGCAAAGATTATTTTTAAAATCAAAAATTTGAGCAGAGGTCTCCCGGTGGTCAAGGGAAAGTTGTAATTTATTTATTATGAAAATAATTCAAAAAATTAAAAATTTGAGCAGGGGTTCCCCGGCGCCCGAGGGCCAAGTTATTTTACTTATAACAAAACAAAATTTCCAAAAATTAAAAGGGGTCCCCAGCGCCGAGGACAAATTGCTTTAATTATTATGAAATACATTACAAAAGAAAAAAAATTGAGCAGAGGTTTCCCAGCCCTCGAGGGCCAAGTGATTTTAATCATTATTAAATGAATTGAAAATTATTAAAAACGTGTGCAGAGGGTCCCAAGTGCCAAAAAACTATAAGATATAAAAAATTGAATAATACATTTAAAATATTAAAAATTTCAAGAGAAATACTACAGTGATGGAAAATTAAGTGACTTTAATCAGTGTAAAGAATATTTTGAAAATCAAAATTTTAAGCAGAGGTCTCCCGGTGGTCAAGGGAAAGTAACGTTTTATTTATTATGTAAATGTAAAAAAAAAATGAAAAATTTGAGCAGGGGTTCCCCGGTGACCGAGGGCCGAGTTATTTTACTGATAACCAAAAAAAAAATTCCAAAAAATTAAAAATTTTAGCAAAGGGTCCCCAGTGCCCGAGTGTTAAGTTAAACACAGAATAGTCCTGTGATTTCAAAAAATTAAAAATTTGAGCAGGGGTTCCCCGGCGCCCGAGGGCCAGGTTATTTTACTTATAACAAAAAAAAAATTCCAAAATTTAAAAAGGATCCCCAGCGCTGAGGGCAAATTGCTTTAATTATTTTGAAATACATTACGAAAAAAAAAATTTGAGCAGAGGTGTCCCAGCCCTCGAGGGAAAAGTGATTTGAATAATTATGAAATTAATTGAAAATTATTAAAAATGTGTGCAAAGGGACCCAAGCGCCAAAGAACTATGTGATATAAAAAATTGAATTTAAAATTTAAAAATATTAAAATTTTCAGGAGAAAAACTTCAAAAAATTGTGCAAAAGGGTCCCCAGCGCTGAGGGCAAATTGCTTTAATTATAATGAAATCTAATACAAAAAAAAAAAAAAATTGAACAGAGGTTTTCCAGCCCTCGAGAACCAAGTGATTTCAATCAAAATGAAATAATTTGACAATTATTTAAAATTTGTGCAATGGGTCCTGGTGCCCAAAAAATAAGTGATATAAAGAATTGTTTTGTAAATTTCAAATGATTAAAAATTTGAGTAGAGTTTACCTGGGGCCCGAGGGAAAAGTTTTTTTAATTATTATGAAATACATAACAAATGATAAAAAATTTGAGCAGAGGTTCCCCACGCCCAAGGGCCAAGTCATTTTAGTTATGGTAAAATAATTTAAAAATTGAACAATTTGAGCATAGGATTCCCAGGCCTCGAGGGCCAAGTGATTTTAATCATTATGAAATTAATTGAAAATTATTAAAAACGTGTGCAGAGGGTCCCAAGCGCCAACGAAATATTAGATATAAAAAATTGAATACTAAATTTAAAATATTAAAAATTTCAGGAGAAATAGTTCAGTAATGGAAAATTAAGTGACCTTAACCTTGCAAAGATTATTTTTAAAATCAAAAATTTGCGCAGAGGTCTCCCGGTGGTCAAGGGAAAGTTGTAATTTATTTATTATGAAAATAATTCAAAAAATTAAAAATTTGAGCTGGGGTTCCCCGGCACCCGAGGGCCAAGTTATTTTACTTATAACAAAACAAAATTTCCAAGAATTAAAAGGGGTCCCCAGCGCCGAGGACAAATTGCTTTAATTATTATGAAATACATTACAAAAGAAAAAAAATTGAGCAGAGGTTTCCCAGCCCTCGAGGGCCAAGTGATTTTAATCATTATTAAATGAATTGAAAATTATTAAAAACGTGTGCAGAGGGTCCCAAGTGCCAAAAAACTATAAGATATAAAAAATTGAATAATACATTTAAAGTATTAAAAATTTCAAGAGAAATACTACTGTGATGGAAAATTAAGTGACTTTAATCAGTGTAAAGAATATTTTGAAAATCAAAATTTTAAGCAGAGGTCTCCCGGTGGTCAAGGGAAAGTAACGTTTTATTTATTATGTAAATGTAAAAAAAAAATGAAAAATTTGAGCAGGGGTTCCCCGGTGACCGAGGGCCAAGTTATTTTACTGATAACCAAAAAAAAAAATTCCAAAAAATTAAAAATTTTAGCAAAGGGTCCCCAGTGCCCGAGTGTTAAGTTAAACACAGAATAGTCCTGTGATTTCAAAAAATTAAAAATTTGAGCAGGGGTTCCCTGGCGCCCGAGGGCCAGGTTATTTTACTTATAACAAAAAAAAAATTCCAAAATTTAAAAAGGATCCCCAGCGCTGAGGGCAAATTGCTTTAATTATTTTGAAATACATTACGAAAAAAAAAAATTTGAGCAGAGGTGTCCCAGCCCTCGAGGGAAAAGTGATTTGAATAATTATGAAATTAATTGAAAATTATTAAAAATGTGTGCAAAGGGACCCAAGCGCCAAAGAACTATGTGATATAAAAAATTGAATTTAAAATTTAAAAATATTAAAATTTTCAGGAGAAAAACTTCAAAAAATTGTGCAAAAGGGTCCCCAGCGCTGAGGGCAAATTGCTTTAATTATAATGAAATCTAATACAAAAAAAAAAAAAAAATTGAACAGAGGTTTTCCAGCCCTCGAGAACCAAGTGATTTCAATCAAAATGAAATAATTTGACAATTATTTAAAATTTGTGCAATGGGTCCTGGTGCCCAAAAAATAAGTGATATAAAGAATTGTTTTGTAAATTTCAAATGATTAAAAATTTGAGTAGAGTTTACCTGGGGCCCGAGGGAAAAGTTTTTTTAATTATTATGAAATACATAACAAATGATAAAAAATTTGAGCAGAGGTTCCCCACGCCCAAGGGCCAAGTCATTTTAGTTATGGTAAAATAATTTAAAAATTGAACAATTTGAGCATAGGATTCCCAGGCCTCGAGGGCCAAGTGATTTTAATCATTATGAAATTAATTGAAAATTATTAAAAACGTGTGCAGAGGGTCCCAAGCGCCAACGAAATATTAGATATAAAAAATTGAATACTAAATTTAAAATATTAAAAATTTCAGGAGAAATAGTTCAGTAATGGAAAATTAAGTGACTTTAATCATTGCAAAGATTATTTTTAAAATCAAAAATTTGAGCAGAGGTCTCCCGGTGGTCAAGGGAAAGTTGTAATTTATTTATTATGAAAATAATTCAAAAAATTAAAAATTTGAGCAGGGGTTCCCCGGCGCCCGAGGGCCAAGTTATTTTACTTATAACAAAACAAAATTTCCAAGAATTAAAAGGGGTCCCCAGCGCCGAGGACAAATTGCTTTAATTATTATGAAATACATTACAAAAGAAAAAAAATTGAGCAGAGGTTTCCCAGCCCTCGAGGGCCAAGTGATTTTAATCATTATTAAATGAATTGAAAATTATTAAAAACGTGTGCAGAGGGTCCCAAGTGCCAAAAAACTATAAGATATAAAAAATTGAATAATACATTTAAAATATTAAAAATTTCAAGAGAAATACTACAGTGATGGAAAATTAAGTGACTTTAATCAGTGTAAAGAATATTTTGAAAATCAAAATTTTAAGCAGAGGTCTCCCGGTGGTCAAGGGAAAGTAACGTTTTATTTATTATGTAAATGTAAAAAAAAAATGAAAAATTTGAGCAGGGGTTCCCCGGTGACCGAGGGCCGAGTTATTTTACTGATAACCAAAAAAAAAATTCCAAAAAATTAAAAATTTTAGCAAAGGGTCCCCAGTGCCCGAGTGTTAAGTTAAACACAGAATAGTCCTGTGATTTCAAAAAATTAAAAATTAGAGCAGAGGTTCTCCACGCCCAAGGGCCAGGTTATTTTACTTATAACAAAAAAAAAATTCCAAAATTTAAAAAGGATCCCCAGCGCTGAGGGCAAATTGCTTTAATTATTTTGAAATACATTACGAAAAAAAAAAATTTGAGCAGAGGTGTCCCAGCCCTCGAGGGAAAAGTGATTTGAATAATTATGAAATTAATTGAAAATTATTAAAAATGTGTGCAAAGGGACCCAAGCGCCAAAGAACTATGTGATATAAAAAATTGAATTTAAAATTTAAAAATATTAAAATTTTCAGGAGAAAAACTTCAAAAAATTGTGCAAAAGGGTCCCCAGCGCTGAGGGCAAATTGCTTTAATTATAATGAAATCTAATACAAAAAAAAAAAAAAAATTGAACAGAGGTTTTCCAGCCCTCGAGAACCAAGTGATTTCAATCAAAATGAAATAATTTGACAATTATTTAAAATTTGTGCAATGGGTCCTGGTGCCCAAAAAATAAGTGATATAAAGAATTGTTTTGTAAATTTCAAATGATTAAAAATTTGAGTAGAGTTTACCTGGGGCCCGAGGGAAAAGTTTTTTTAATTATTATGAAATACATAACAAATGATAAAAAATTTGAGCAGAGGTTCCCCACGCCCAAGGGCCAAGTCATTTTAGTTATGGTAAAATAATTTAAAAATTGAACAATTTGAGCATAGGATTCCCAGCCCTCGAGGGCCAAGTGATTTTAATCATTATGAAATTAATTGAAAATTATTAAAAACGTGTGCAGAGGGTCCCAAGCGCCAACGAAATATTAGATATAAAAAATTGAATACTAAATTTAAAATATTAAAAATTTCAGGAGAAATAGTTCAGTAATGGAAAATTAAGTGACTTTAATCATTGCAAAGATTATTTTTAAAATCAAAAATTTGAGCAGAGGTCTCCCGGTGGTCAAGGGAAAGTTGTAATTTATTTATTATGAAAATAATTCAAAAAATTAAAAATTTGAGCAGGGGTTCCCCGGCGCCCGAGGGCCAAGTTATTTTACTTATAACAAAACAAAATTTCCAAGAATTAAAAGGGGTCCCCAGCGCCGAGGACAAATTGCTTTAATTATTATGAAATACATTACAAAAGAAAAAAAATTGAGCAGAGGTTTCCCAGCCCTCGAGGGCCAAGTGATTTTAATCATTATTAAATGAATTGAAAATTATTAAAAACGTGTGCAGAGGGTCCCAAGTGCCAAAAAACTATAAGATATAAAAAATTGAATAATACATTTAAAATATTAAAAATTTCAAGAGAAATACTACAGTGATGGAAAATTAAGTGACTTTAATCAGTGTAAAGAATATTTTGAAAATCAAAATTTTAAGCAGAGGTCTCCCGGTGGTCAAGGGAAAGTAACGTTTTATTTATTATGTAAATGTAAAAAAAAAATGAAAAATTTGAGCAGGGGTTCCCCGGTGACCGAGGGCCGAGTTATTTTACTGATAACCAAAAAAAAAATTCCAAAAAATTAAAAATTTTAGCAAAGGGTCCCCAGTGCCCGAGTGTTAAGTTAAACACAGAATAGTCCTGTGATTTCAAAAAATTAAAAATTTGAGCAGGGGTTCCCCGGCGCCCGAGGGCCAGGTTATTTTACTTATAACAAAAAAAAAATTCCAAAATTTAAAAAGGATCCCCAGCGCTGAGGGCAAATTGCTTTAATTATTTTGAAATACATTACGAAAAAAAAAAATTTGAGCAGAGGTGTCCCAGCCCTCGAGGGAAAAGTGATTTGAATAATTATGAAATTAATTGAAAATTATTAAAAATGTGTGCAAAGGGACCCAAGCGCCAAAGAACTATGTGATATAAAAAATTGAATACTAAA
>CM050407.1:17770793-18025793 GCA_027580255.1 Therioaphis trifolii
TCAAACATATGGTTGAGTCGTGTCCCATTACAATGTTCAAAAAAGAATTGGCAAAACTACACGAGGGTGGATCAACAGCTATAAAATGGCTTGAAGAACTAAATACTCGTCTATGGTTTTTATTGTTATTAGTATCGATGTTATTATAATTTACTATACCTACTAAACCTACCATACTAACATTTTATATATTTTATTACTTGTTTTTAAATAGTTGAATAGTTATCTTAATTATCATATTTATTTATTTGTTTTAATTTTACTAACTTTATCTATAACATTTCTCACGTTATCTAAAGTCCAATATGTCATATGCAAATAATAATAAAGACTTTTCTTAGATATTACTTGAAGATTGAACAACATCATTACTCGTAATCTCAATTCATTATCATATTATTCGTTATATTTTTTTAATAATGTGTTTGATGATTAATAAAGTTTTATTTTTATACGTACTTTAATGTTAATAAATGTATTCAGATTGTAATATGATTTAATTTCATTAAAACATCAGTAAACTTGAAATAAATTATATAAATTACACTATGTGTAAAAATAAATAGTTAAAACATGAAAATTAGCCTAGAGTATTGTAATTTTTGGTATTATACCTACAGTATGAAATATCATTTAATTATTTGTTATATTGTATTCCTTGGTTAGGTAGAATTTTATTATTATAATCTTCAGTGAATATTTTTAATATTATTCAAGAATTTCAAATTTAACAATATAAATGTACCTACATAATTTTTTTTTTTTTTATTGGAGATTATGTATTGTCTTTTTTTATTTCTATAATTTGATATAGATTGGGTAATTATTAAATCTTTAAACACCCATTCCTTCGAAGCATACAGACACACCGTGATGCCTTAGTGATTTTTTATCATATTTATTAGCCAACGGTCTATAACATCTCGTCAAGTAACTAAATTTATTTTAATTCATCGTTTATTCATACGAGCTTACAAGCTATACGCCATGCCAGAGGCTCTCAGAATAAGGAAAGAGTTAATCATTTAATAAATATTTGCATAATTCATCGTTTATTCGTACGAGCTTACAAGCTTTACGCCATGCCAGGGGCTCTCCGAATAAGCTGTAAGGAATAAGGAAAAATCGTATCTTTTAACGAATATTTACAGTTAATTTGGATATGTGTATCATGAATCGGTAGTGAATAATATTAATCAATAACAAAACGTTTATCCATAAATTTAATTAAAGTATTTTTTAACTTTTTTTTTAAATTCATTAGGCATGCATTTGTCTAACCATTATTGGGCGTAGTCAATAATTTGAAAAATAATCCAAGTTTAAGTCGTCATATATCTGAATGAAATACATAACTACATCGGTATAGAAAAGTAAAGAAACATTATTTATAATAAATTATAAACATTATGTCGTCAACATTTAAAGAATTCATGTGCGAAGATAACATTAAGAATAAAACACATTTAAGGTTACGAAAACAAAAAATAGAGCAACTATGGGAAGAATTTGATAGTACAAAGTTGAAAGCTAAGTGGCATAGACCGGACAAGGCTGATATCAGGATAAGAACTGTGGTATTGC
This sequence comes from Therioaphis trifolii, assembly GCA_027580255.1. Lineage (NCBI taxonomy): Eukaryota > Metazoa > Arthropoda > Insecta > Hemiptera > Aphididae > Therioaphis > Therioaphis trifolii. The sequence goes on from CM050407.1 coordinate 17,772,378, forward strand.
TAAAAGAAACAAAATGTACCACCTCTCGATTGGCTCATGAGGGCGAGTCATATCAGAATATCCAGGACGGGACGGAGTGACAAGAGTGGTGGAGGTCAACACGCGTGGCGGTTTTAAGAAGAGGACGGTAAGATTGGCGTGCCCATGACCCGGGCAAGACCTAAATGAAAATTAAATTTTTAAAAACAAAAACGTATTTTTAGTTATTTTTGTATTCAGTATATTTATTAAACCTATTTATTTGTATGTATTGGCGGTGTCAGACGTTAATTATTTAATTTGTATTGTATAAATGGTAGTATACGTTTTTTTTCAATGTTTATGCGTAAATTTGAAACTGCGCTCCAAGGGGGTTGCATGTTAGGGTGAGCGAGAAGACAAATAGCGATAAGCTGAAGTGGGCATTATTTTTGTATGCGCTGTTCAGTTCTTCGGTTGCCGTCCACCACGACGCATTTATTTAAAACATTTATTATTTGAATTAAAATTGATACTATAAATAATTGATTAATTTGATTACATACTGATAAATAACTCTAAAATAGCCAACGTCAAACTAATATAAAGATATATTATCATTTTTAAACATGTTGTAAAAATGCAACAGTATGTATTTAAGGGATAAGTTAATAGCTATTTTCGCTAGTGTAAATTATGTCGACTGAAACATACAGACGGACAATACGCACGATGTGAAGCCCGTGTATGCCAGGTGATAAAGAGGAGAACCTAAATTAAGGCCGGGTATAGGAGTAGCGGATGGTAGTAAAGCATAGTGGACGGGTAAAGAACCGGAAAAGCAGTGGCATGGCTTCAGAACCAACTAAATATATTTAATTATATGGGAGAGACTGTGGTAAGTTGACGAGTCGGTAAGATGAAGAATCGATTGTATTAATTAACAAATCATGATAACAATCAATATAAGTAATCAATGACATGTATAATGTTATATAAGCAACTTATTTTCTGAAATTTATTTTATTTTGATAATACTTAACTTCGTCAACTCACCACAGTCTCCCCTACATTATCATTAATTTACAAGACATTATTTTAAAATGTAATATAAAATAAGTTAAAACTTTAATACAAGCTATTCCCACTGAAGACAGATATGATAATGAATTGAGATTACGAGTAATGATGTTGTTCAATCTTCAAGTAATATCAAATAAAAATCTAAATCAATAACTTATATCTATTTTAGGGTGACCATACGTCCCGTATTATACGGGATTGTCCCGTATTTTCACTTTGTGTCCCGTTGTCCCGACAAAATTTATACGGGACGCATTTTGTCCCGTATTTTCAAGTAGGTCCCATATTAATCCCGTTTTTCTCTTCATTGTTTTCAAAAAACTCGTTGCCTATCCTTATTACCTGCAATAGCAAGAATTATTGATATTTACCCGGGCTTAAAATCATACTTCGAGAAACAGGAAAAGTGTCCTACAATATTAAAATCGTTTTTTAATGATCCTATGTCTATAGTATTGTTTCATTTTTTGCAAAGCCAATTAAAGGTTGTTTGTGATACTATAACAAAAATAGAAGTAGATAAAATATCAGCCTGGGAAGTTGCAGAGGAATTAGAAATTTTAGTTGGAAAAATGAAAAATAGAAAAAATCTCAACTTCCTTAAAACAAATATTTTATCGCTTTTAAATGGTTTAAAAAACAATAATATGTATAATGAAAACTCATTCAAAAAATGTACCGATCTACTTTATAATACTTTTTTATCTTACGTAGAAAAATGGGGTTTCCACTTTGACCAGTTGAAAATATTTCGTTGGGTCCAACTAATAAACTGTCCTACTTGGGAAAATGTTCAAAAATGTATTAAATTTCTTATGGAAAACAACCGAAATAATTCTAATATAAAATTAGATGATGATAATTTATTTGATGAATTCAGTCATGTAGAACAAATTTTTAAATCACGATTTCACGAATGGCAAAAAAATTCAGCTAAAGTAGAAGTTAAGTGGTGTGAAATATTTGTATACACTAAAGCTCACAACATTGATACAACTAACATATCAAAAATTGTAGAATATTCTTTGGCAATTCCGGGTACAAATGCTGCAGTAGAACGGATATTTTCAACCATTAATATGTTGTGGACAGATGAAAAAAATCGATTTTTGGTTGAAACTATCAAATCAATTTTAATTGTAAAAACACATTTTATAAACTTATCTTGTAATGAGTTTTATAATATTCTATTAAAAGAAACTAAGTTACTCGATGAAATCAGTTCAGCATAAAAGTATACAAAAAGATTAAAAGAAGAAATTTACCTGCCATCGTCTTCAAAATAACTTTTTTTTGGATTTTTGTGTAAATGTTATACTTATTAATATTTTTATTTTATTTGTATATGAAAACTATTATTCAGCATGCATTTAATTTGTTTTTTTTTTTTAATATATTCAGTTAAAATTAGAATTTCTTTTTTTTTAGTAACTTAGTGTCCCGTATTTTTATTTTATTTGTATGGTCACCCTAATCTATTTCAGTTATGATTTCTTATTTTTCATAAAAGAAACATTCATCTCAAGGAGCCTCACTTTAAAAGAATATAGTCAATGACTTCTCGGCATGTATTAATTCATTATTTATATTTTTCATCTAAATGAACAATTTTATGAAAACTTAAAACACTTATCAGAATACCCTACATAAATACATATTATGTATATAGGTATATATAAATAGATAGAAATAACTAAGAACATTATCATAAAGCAGTTGAGCTCTTAAAAGCACATTTGGCAAATAAAAAAAAAAAATTTACAAGACATTACTGTAAAATATAATATTATGGAAGGGCAATTTCTACGACCAGCTATTCCAAATGCCTGGAGGTAGATTCCATCTGCATAGGTAGCGAATCCCAGTGGAAGATACAAGCCTTAAGAATACGTGAGTATGTATACTGTAATGATATCGAATGAGAATTTTGGAGCGTTCAGTAAGTCAAATGAACCCTAGGTCCTCCAATCCTACTAATGATTTTTATATACCTAAACTCCACTTGCCTCCCAAACATAAATCCATTTAAGTCACCACTTAAGACATGAGTGATGTACCGAGGAAGAATTCTCATCCCCAAAATTTAGATATGTGATCACACACACACACACACACACACACACACACACACACACACACACACACACACACACACACACACACACACACACACACAAACACACACACACACACACACACACACACACACACACACACACACACACATACACACACACACACACACACACACATACATAAACACACACACACACATACACACACACACACACACACACACACACACACACACACACACACATAAACGAAAACAAAATTATTAAACTGAAGTTAATTTAAAGAAGACACATTGTCAATGAAATTTATGACATACAAAATGAGAAACTAAATATTCGAACTAATTGAATAAATAAGTATTTAATATTCTAAGAGACTACGTTTTTAGGAAATTTCTACTTATATCACTACCTTACCTTATCTTGAGAGTACTTGTTCTTCCCGGCTTATGTCCCAGACACGCCTCGCAGTACTTGATCATTGCATCATTAGACCCTGTTGATTGACATGTCACATTTAGAATCCAACTCATATATCAAAAATTGTGTCAGTAATAAACTTAACAAAAATTAGATATTTTACAGCTCTATTTTAAGCCCGAAATTTCAAATTTTTTTCGAAGCTTTTGTAAAGTATGTAACAATTTATCATATAATGAACATTCCAAATTTTTGGCAACATCATTTTGCGAGTTAAGATCAAATAACGAAAATCGATTTAGTGAAAGTGTCGTTTACGGGAAATTCTACCGCTTTTACTCAGTTTTTGGCAGCTTTTTCTCACACAAATAAAGAGGTGTAAAAAATTAAATTTTAACTACTATTAAAAAAATGAAATGCTTTATCCTATCTATAGAGTCACTCTAAGAAACGTTTGGACTTCTCAAAATTCTTGAAAAAGAGATCATAAATTTTAAATAAATTAAGAATACAACATAATTGTAAAACCCATATATCCTTCACATAACTCAGAATTTAAAAATTAAAGCGGAATTACTATTTTATGAATTTCATAGGAAACTGTGTTTAGTATTTACTCGAATGTCTACAAAGCTTCATCATCTTATAGATAACCCAATTTAAAAAAATGTATTATAAAAACGTATTTTTTTTATAAGGCCATGAAGAAATAACATTAACATGGTAGTAATTTATTTAAACAGTTTTTAGAAAGCACATTTGAAAAAAATTAACCAAGTTTCAAAATAAATGCAATCATAATGATAGAAAAGTTTATTATATTTAATTATAACATATTTATTTCAATAATTTAAAACAAGTGTAAGTAATTTATTTTAATGAAAGCTTATGTTTGTGAAAAGTCTAGGGTATCACATTAAACAAATATGTACCGAAAATCAATCCGTGAAAATGTTTTAAATCAGAATAAAATTATAATGGAATACAATTAAAACAGATATTAAATTATAAATCTAAATCTAACCTTTATGTGATGCTCTTTGGGTCTGTAATACTAGTTTTCGCCGTTGTTGGGTTGCCAATGTCTTCACTAAAAGTTATAAAAAATGCAATAAAAACGTAATAGAATAAATACTAAAAACTAATTATTTCCATCAGTTATTTATAAAAAATAAATGCATCGAGAAAAAAAAAATATTTTGAATAGCTGTATTTTAATCGTCAAATAATTCAGTCACATACGAAAAATCAGCCGTAATTTTTCAAATGAGATTTTTACGGATTGTACAAAAGTAACATAGAGTTTAGATCATCCTTATTAAACCATAGATTATAGAATATGTTGTATACCTTTATTTCACAGTCATCGATGTAACGTACATTTTTATGTCATCGAGATCGTATAAACATTAAACACCAAAGACACCTCTCTTTAAATAAATAAAATAAACGAAAAAAATCTCAAATGAATATAATATTATTTTAAATAGAATATGAAACTATACTTGGTATTATTTTTATACATTTCTATTTCAAACCATTTATGTTTTCAAGATAGTAAATAATACTTTGTTTAAATTTACTTCGTTGAAATTATTTTCATTTTTTTTTTTAACTTTTGTAAAGTACCAATAATACATCATTATTATTTAAAGTTTTTATCAACATTACTTCGTGAATTAACATCAAATTACGAAAATATTTCGGCAAGTTTTACCGTTTTTACTCGGTTTTTCGGCAGTTTTTCCGTAAACCCAGAAAAAATATTTGAGTGGATAGAAAAATCGATTATTTAAAGCACAATCTATATGAAATATCCAATCGTTGAAGTGGTTGTATGCAACTTTTGGACTACTCTAACTACGCGAGAAAAGGTTCACAGAAAAAAATATAAAATAAACATCATTGTAAAAACAATAAAGACTATGCATCACAGTGGGATAACGATCTAAAGAAATCTGTGTTTCGTATTTACTCAAATGACGACGGTACTTTAAATCTTATTGAAAAAACAAGTTTAATATTATTTTTTTAAAATTACAAACGTTATAGTTTCATTAAACAATAATGAAATCATATTAATGGGTAGTGAATATTTTTAAACACATCAGATATTAATTAGTATAGTAGTATTTGAAGAAACATAGTCAAGTTAAAAAAATAATGAAATCGTAATGATTGAATGGTTTATTGATTTTAATTCGAATACTGTTATTTCAATAATCTGATTCAAACATTTAAAAATTATTTTGATGGAAGATTTTGTTTGCGAGAGATTATATCACATTAAAGAAATATATGTATATATATATATATATATATATATATATATATATATATATAATGAGAACTATCAATCTATGAACATGTTTCGAATCAGAATATACGTATTGTGGAATTCAAGTTAACCAGATGTTAAATTATCAAATCTAAATCTAACCTTTATGCGAACCCTTCGGTCCTCGGACAAGATATTGTCTGGATAATTTGTCTGGAAGATAATGTATTAAGTTTTAAAGAAATGATGACTCATTTCTTTAGTATAAAACGATTCTGAGCAAAGCTTCAGTGTAATGTAATATATTATTATTTAAATACTGTTTACGTATTTTACGGTTATTTGTATAATTTTTGGTGAGTTATAATAATTTATTAAAGTGTGTATAAAAAAAAATCCTGACTCACGATTTTTGAATTTTTGTTAGGATAATTAGGTATGTATATGAGTAAGGTCATATTAAATTTTCAGAACTTTTTGTCAAATATTTAAAATTATATTTCATAAAAACTTTCAAACAATTTGGTAAATTAAAATTTCTATATTTAAGTCAAAAGTGCTATAATTGTTCTGAAAATGTTGTCCAATATAAAAAAGTATGTATTTGATATTGGATAACATTTTCAAGTTTCTAGCTTCAAAACTTTTCGATTTATGACTAAATACCTAAAATCTGAACAGTGAAAATCTCGTTTACGGCGAATTTTTACCGATTTTACCGTTTTTACTCAGTTTTTCGATCGTTATTCTTGATTACTGGAAAAACTATAGAGATTTTGGAAAAATGACCTCTCTAAAGTACCATCTCAGTTCAATTTCGAAAAAACAAATATTATATGTATAGTTAAATTAGTCATTTTATAGGAAACCTTAAATTTGTACTCGTGTTAAACAAAATAAAAATTATTTTCATCATTATAGTTATTGAAATCGCAACTGTCATTTGTAAATTCAAATGAAGAACAAAGTGAGTTTTACTTAATAATAGAGAATAGGTACCGAAAATCTTGTATAAAAGATGAATATATATTTAATGAGGTTTTGATAGGCATAGGTTCTTAAAAAAGCGGATGGTGAGATGGAACATTAGCTTCTAGACTTTTTAGAATTTTAGAAATATATACCTATAGGTATACATACTGTCCTCCTCATAAGCTAAAACGCCGTAAGTCCAAAAAATACGAAAAAAAGTCCGAATAGGTGCTAAAGGTGGCTTCAACACGACTTTTAAATTCTCAGAGCTCGCGAAATCGCGTTAAATCTGAATTTTTAACGTGAAACCCTCTAGTATTCACTGGTATTAACAACAATCATGGGCTGCGGACATAGAATATTATTCTTTTATTTATGGCGACCGAGCCATCTAGATGGTAACTGGTAAGCTACAGTGAACATGCAATAGCGAGTAACTATTAAAATTGTGATTTAAATAGATTGACAACGCATAACAAAATATTTAACGAGTTTTATAAAAATATAATTTTTTTATTCTTGGAGATTTTATTAAAAGATTCCTGTTGAATACATATTTAATATAGGTAATATTAATAATATATTACCATGTCAGTATGTCACGTTATTATTTATACATATTATATCTGTTTTATTGTTAGTAGTTAAGCATTCTGGGCTCAGTTAGGTGCTTTGTAAAAACGGTTAATAGTTCATGACGTAATGTGATAAAAGGTATTCAATTTAATGAATTTTACATTTATTTTGTATACGTATTCTTTAAATTACCTATATTTTACAATTCTTAGTTTTTACTCAATTATTTTTATAGCTTTTCTTTAATTATTTAATAACATTTTTTTACCATACTTAATACCTGAAAACATGATTTAAAACTAAAAATTTAAAAATATGCATTTGTAGGTATCATGCCAAAACCGATAAATTATTCTGAACTTAGCCCAAAATCTCAAAATTATTTATCAGTGTTCATTTCTTAAATTTTGGGGATTTTAAGATATATTATAAGATATATAGATAGCATAACCATACTCCTCCTTCGCTACAGCCTTTAATATCAACTATAATAGGTGAAAAAAAATATACTGCACTTTTGAATTAAATCATATTTTATCGACGATATTTTCAGTAGTCGTTGAATCACAGTTGAGTCATGTAAAATAATAATGCTTATTACTTAAAAGTTCATGAATCATAAAGTTATTGTTGAATTTTTAAAGATAAATCATAAGTATTTATTTCCTATGGTAGATACCTGTATTGCCTGTATTGTTAATTTATCGTTAATTACTAAAACAACAAACACTATGCAATATTCATTCGATTTTATTATTTCAGTGTTCACAATTCATTTATTTTCTACTCAATAATGGAAGTACTCGTAATTTAATTTTAATTAATTAATTTCTATGAGAATTTACTATGCAAAATATACTTGATGGTATGCTTGAATGATGAATTTCACATTAGATTTTCAACATTTCGACAGAACACTTTTTCAAAAAAAAAATTGAAGTTACATTCACGTTTCACGTTATACACGAAACATAGCCAAAACTAAAAAAAAACAGACAAGATAATGATGATAGAAGTTTTTCCTTTATACCATCGATGTTCGGACAACTAACACGATAATAGTACATAGTGGAAATTTGTTTTCGTCCCTTTGATTTTTGTCAAGTTAATGATAATTAATGTTAAAGAGACGATTAATCATTACGTTAGTAAAACAATTTTAGGTAATGATTTCAGTATAATCTAGTATATAAGATATAAATACTGTTTGACGTTTACACATCTTACCATTTTTAGTCTAATTATTATTAGAGTAAAAGTTATTTAGTGACAAAACCGTAATACAATTTTAAATTCTTAATCCAGTCATAAATTTCTTTCATCAAAAGATTCGAAAAATATTTATGTAGCTATACTTTAAGTTTCATAAAGATTGGATTGATAAATTATTTTTTATAAACATTTAGAAAAAAATTTGTTATAAAAATAGTTTACTTGTTAAAATTGTTATGAAACGCTAATAAAAAAAAAAAATCATGGTCAACCGTTTTTGTGATATTTTGAGTATCGTTAGTGAAGTAGGTATTTAAGTAGTCATATTCAATTTGTTGATCTTGACAATAAAAATAAATTTTTGATTAAATACAAACATTTAGAAGAAAAGTATTTTTATTTTCAGTTTTATTTTCAACATAATAGTTTCCAATTTTATTGTTATGTTCATATATGGTGAAAATGCCAAGTTTCTTGTAACATTACTATTAGAGTTATGACTAAATAACTTAAATCAATTGAATGAAAATCAAGTTAACGGGACATTTTACCGTTTTTACTCAATTTTTCGGCAGTTTACCCTTAAACCAAGAAAAACTCTTCTAGAGAATAATGAAAATGCATTTACCAACATGCAATTTTGGCAAAAAAAAAATGTTTTCTCAGTCAAACAAAAAAACTTTAAACACGTTTGACAAAAAAAAAAAAAAACTACTGAAAATTAGACTAAAAATGGTAGATATATTAAACACATACATACACTTATAGCACATTAAAATACATAGTATATTTTCACACCGGAGCTTTGCTCGGAACCGTTTAATTAAAACATTGATCTGTCGTTTCCAGTGGTGGTTTGTATTTATGTGCACAAGGTCATTTGAATTACCTACTAACAGCAAAAGAAATTAAAAATATTAAATCATAATAATACTACCAAGTACCTGAGAAGATTATCAGAAACTCAGGTTATTAAAATGTGTTTGAGTTCGGTTAGTTGACGCGGAGTTGGTTACTAGGTAGCTCACAGTTTCACACAATCGTGCATCTCATTACAGAGTAAAAATTAAAACAAGTCATAACACGTTACGCACATTATAATGGAATAGATGTACACAGTTGTATCTTTGCATATTTAACCAATTGTTTATTTAAATAAATTGTAACCAGCCGATTATTTTGGACGCTCGGTTGGCTTTATTGTTTATTTTTACTTTTCCTCATTTTTGATATTTCGATTATGTTCGTTAATCATTGACTATCGTCACAACAGTCGTGTTTTTTTCGTCTGTTTTATTGTATTTTGTATCTCTAAGTTATAAGTAAAACAGTTGTTTAATATAATTAAGTGTGTGTGAGTGTGTGTTCATTAAATTATATTTTTGAATGTGCACTACTTTTTTAAAAACCCACGAGCCGCCACTGATAGTTTCTTTAAAATCGAATACACCCATCCCCGTCATCTCGTCCGAGGGGCGAAGAATACATCATGATACGAAGTAGGTAGTAGGTACGTCATTATTTTATTTTTTTGTAAATTCGACACCATTCGTGCGCAGTGCGTTATCGCGTCGCGCCGTCGAATAAGCCGATTAAACCATTAGACGGGTTAGTCCGCCGCGATCTGCGGTTTACATCATTTTCGTGTCGTCACCAGTGGCGCGACCAGGGGGGGATATAACCCCTCCCCCTCCCAAAATTTTTTCGGTAGTTTCAAGTAGCCTTGTTAATATTAGTTAAATTATTTGCAATAAGTGCTCTTTTGAGCAAATTTCTTCAAACTGAAAACTTAGATTTAGAATCCACTTTACAATTTGCTGATATAACTCAATCTGCTATAAAACAAATCCTTAAAAATTATAATGCTGAGTTTAATGACATATTTAAAAATGTTGAGTATATCTGTTCCAGTTATAGTATAGCTGTAAGTCTTCCAAGTCGTTAACAAAATCGAAATAATGTTAAACAAATAGTCCAGAAGAATATTATAGAATTTCAACGTTTATCCCATTTCTCGATAATTTTATTGAACAACAAGATGTACGATTTCTTGAACATAGGGCCAAATTAAAAAATTTTAACTGTTTATTACCAAAACCTGAAAAGCAAATATCTGAAGAAACTTTTGGGGACTTTAAAGTTATGTTTAATTTTTATGCTGACATATTAAATGACAGCAATAATTTGATAACAAGGTTAGAAGTATGCTATGGAATAACTTAAATTACGGTACAAAAGCTGTGCATTCAAATCATCAAAAACAACAATAACAGAATTATTTTTTCTTTGTAATCCTGATTTTTTCCCTACAATCTCAAAGTTGTTGCAAATACTTATTACACTACCAGTCACAACAGCTACTGGGGAGAGAGGTCTTTTTCCACTATGCGCCGACTTAAGACGTACCTACGAAATACTACTAGCCAAGTGAGACTAAATGGTTTGGCAATGCTTAATATTCACCGAGATATTAATATTGATCGATGAAATGGCGAAAACTTCAAAAAGGAAACTCAATATTAATTTTTAAGTTGTTCTGTTTGTTGTTTTATAATTAGAAGTCTGACATTTATTATTTTATCTGTTATAATAATTTTAAATAATATCTATTAATTTGTGAAGAATAAAGTTTAAATTTTTCAAACATCCTCTCATTTTTTGGTGAGGCCTATGCTTTAAAAACTCATTTCACATACCATTGGTATAGATGTATTTAATATACTAATATATATATATGTATTATAATAACGTGACCCCCCCTCCCCAAAAAAAATTATTTTCTGGTTGCGCCACTGGTCGTCACTGATACGTACACAAAGTGAATGCGTACGCCGTGTTACGTACAAAACGCAGCGGCGGCAGTTGAGCAGTCGTACTCGTCGCACTGTCCACTGACGGCTGACGCACATTGCACGGTCGGTCGGTTTCAGTAGTCACGTAGGCCACTCGCTACCACCCATTGACGACTAAACCTATTACCTACCTCTGCTCTAAATAAATAATTCGATAATCGACGAGACGAGTTTAACATTCCGTTTTTTTTTTACACCGAACCTTTCGATTGTGTGCAGAATCATGATAATATAAAATCATGTTTCGACCAGATAAAACTCCAAGACGACATCGTTAATATTAATATTCAGCGATTTTTATGGAAACCTATAATTTTTCGTGGGACGCCAATCACGAATACACAAAAGAAACACAGACCGCGAATCTTACGTCTTAACGGTACTTTTTACGGGATAACGACTTATTACATTTCTCAATAAAATTATACTAGTGGCCAAGTTGATTTATCAGATCTTTGACTGAACACTTGACTTTTAGGTATACCAACGTGAATATCAATCATATTTACGCTATAATTTAAGTTCTTAACATAGAATATACTAAACGAGTAGTCATTAAATTTTTCTAATAAAAATTAACACTTACAATTTAATATTATATGATTTTTATAAATTATAAGTATTTTATTCAGATGAAAATGCACGATCTGTTCATAAATTTCGATCCAAAAATGTCTTAATATTATTAATAATTTACGGGTCAGTGAAAACCTAGCGGAAACATTGTGTCAGAACAACATAACAAACCTGAAAAGAGAAAGAATTGTACTCGTACCTACATGAAACGTAAGGGCAGCAGCTGATAACAGTGCCGTGGTGATAAAAGATAACTCACAAGTGTCAAGTAGCACAGTCCGACGACAATTAAATAATTCCAGATGGAAGTACTACGATGTTGAATACTTGAATAGTTTTTATTTTTATTCAGCGTCAAAGTAGTCTAGCTGTAATTTAGCGTAAATAATTCACTAAACAATATTAAATGAAGTCTTTGTCAAGTTAACATTACATATTTTGTGAAATTAGTATAACATATGTACTCTGGTAAAATGCTTACAGTAGATTTGTTTTTTTTTTTAACTACAACATTGTTCGATTATTTTAGATCACAATGGATAATCCTGGTACTCAATTTAGTATTGAATCACTTTACAATTTGACTCTAGACGAATTATGTCGTTCGATGAGCGAAGAAGTCATGGTACATGTTTTGAATGTATATCCACCATTACAAGTTTTACAAGTCATATGGAAGGTTAGAAATATTTGTATTTTTTTATTACAAATTAAATCTAATTATAATGTTTATTTTTTCTAGATTTTACATGTAACCGATGAAAATCAAGGGTTTAATAAACATACTCTCTCAATAAAGTCTTCAGCCGACCGAGGCCGTAAAATTTCTCAAATGTCATTTGAAAATATAAACCATTTTACTCCTATGCCATATTGTCACTTTGAATCTGAAGCTCTTGAAATCTTTGCAAAAACTCAACAAGTAACTATTAAACTTTATATGTATTGATTTTTATTACTATGTAACATCATTTATTAAGTATAAAATTAGGTCATTAAATTGTATTTTATGGCATTTAAAATATTACTTAAAAGGGTTTTTGGCTCATTGGAATGTGGTCTAGATAAGTAAGGTCACATAATTGAGGAAGTAACCTATTATAAATCTCAAAATGGTGGGACTTACATAAAGTATTTTACTATGCCATTGTACTAGTTATATTTAATCATAATATTAATAATGATAAATTTTCTAATGAAACAACAGTAAAAATATTAAGATACTTATTTGTTTTATTTATTGTTGAATCCCCAACTTAAAATTATGTTGATGAGACACAGCATGTTGTTCATGCTCTATTTAGATATCAAGGATAAAATAAAATCATATTTTTGTGATAGTAATACATTTCTCTCTGTCTTTTTATAAAATTGTCTTTGTATTAAATATTGTTTTAATAGAACCTTAAATCACAAAATTTTATCAAAGTATTTTTCATTTTATTCCTTGTTTATTTAATTTATGTCATAAGTATTACAATTTATTACAAAGGTCATTTATGGTTTAATTAGTTTTTGATCTTATCACTTATCTATATCACTTTAATCTACTTGAGAACTAACTATATTAAAATCTATAAATAAAATGTTCGCAAAACATGTAACAATCTAAAAATTGGAATTTAATATATCCAATCAATATTTTATAGTTTTCATGTTACTAAATCACATAGACGAAACTAGACATTTGTGTAAGGTCAGGCCAAAATATTTAAAAATGTCCCCCCTCTCTGTTTAAAAAAAAAAATCGACCATTGAAATTTTGTTTATTTTTAATGTATTAAAAATACTTAATTATATTTATACATTTAATACTCAGGGCTGTGTTTTTATATAAATATTTAATATATCTACATATCTTTAATAAAAATAGTCACAGTATATTGGAACTTAGGTATATAGACCAAGAAAATTCATGATGTAAATATTTATTTCCCATAAACAATTGAGTCGTCATTTTTCAACTTTTAAATCTTGTAAAAAATAATTTATCAAATTGAGCTTTATAAAACTTAGATCATAGATAAGAACATTCATCGAGTTAATTGGTGATGGACATTTTTTTACTGAATGAATTAGGTACTTGAAATTTTATAAGATTTTCATTGAAAAAATCGCTATATAACGTAAAAACAATAATTCTCGTTAAATTTCAAAACATTATTTTAAAAAAAGTATAAAAAAATCCTAATAGTTATTGAGATTTTATCAGCATTGTTAGAAAACTACCTATACGAATAGGATAATGTAAAAAAATACACACACACACACACACACACACATCATTGTGATGAAGCCAATATGAATTTGAACAAAACCTAATTGATAATAAACAAAATCAATATTTTGCGTTATAAATTACCAAATCTCTTCTCAATGTATAATTTTGTAACACCACACTGTCATTGTATTTATATCATGTACTTATATAATTGTCGAGCTATAATAGTTTTTAATGGAAGCTAATGAAAAAAAAAAAAAAAAAATTTTGCGTTATAAATTAGAATTATTATTAATTTTAATTGTCTTATCTGTATTTTAGTTTTCTTTTAAACGTAATTTTTTTTTCAAATATGTCTCTCATCTGTATCATTTCCATGGTCTTGTCTAGATTAGGTCAGGCCACGGCCTGACTGGCCTGACCCGTAGTTTCGCCTATGCTATATCAGTTCTCAGATTAAATTAACACCTACAAGGAATATTTTCTTTTTTCTAATGAAAGTACATATTCTCTTCTAGGAATATACTGAAGTAAATTTATGATGAAATTGCTATTTAACAATTGAAAAAATTATATAATATTTTTTATGAAAAATTATGATGTACCTATATGCATATATTATTACCGTTGAGATTAAAGTACTTATCAATTTAAGATTTGAGCTTAAAAATTTAAAAATAAAATATGATTATTACACAAACTTAAAATTTATAAATCACTATGAATATTTTTAACAAAAATTTTTTCTGATCAACTGATGAATGTGTGAATGAAACTGATTCTCTCGTCAATCTGTATTTTAATAACTATAACTTATAATCAGGGATGTTTTACAATTCTAAGACATTTCCTTTAGACACCAGGATATTTAGTTAAAAATCAGTAGTGTCTTGGCAAATCCATCCTATGACTTTGTTTTTATTTAAAAAATATTCTACATTTTAAACTATTTTAATAGTAATATAAATAAACAACTATTTTTCAAATATTCTAGAGTAGAAAAGCAAGGTGCTCTACAAAAGAAGAACTACCAATACTCCACTAATGTATACTTTATATATTTACTTCTTGAACAATTTGTTCAATAAAAAAATGTTAATAATTCAATTTTTAGATCATATATTCTCTTTCTAAAAACTAATTTTAAAAAAAATCTAAAATCAATCTAATTATTACCTTATTAATTTTAATCTTTTTAACAAATTATGCATTGTCATGATTCATTCAGATACAATCAGTTTTCCTCTGCTGTTTCTAAAAATTTAGCATAAAATGCATTTCATTAAAAGAGATATTGTGATATTTTGAAAATTATTTAAAAATATATTTTATCAATATGTTTTCAGACTAAATTCATCGATAAGTGCAATTTTTGCAATCATTTTGACTTGAAATTATTTTTCAAAGTTGTTGAAATCACTGAACTTCGTCATCAACTTTTCACTATATTTCAGGTAAAATGACTACTGACAATTTGTAAAATCATTTCCATCTTATATATTTAATTCTAAGAATATGTTTTTTAGATTTGTATACAAGTTAGAGGATTCAAATTCCCCAAACAATTAGCTGAAGAATGGATAAAAAATGAAAAACAAGATGTTATTGATGAAAATATACGTTTTCATTATATTGAGCAAGGTCTCAAATTAGGTTTGTAAAATGCTATATTAATATTTTTGAAAATATATTAAAGTTTTAACTGATGATTTTTAGGAATTTTCCTTGGTGATACTGGCTGGCTAAATGAAAGTGCTATAGTTTTAGCACATACATTTAATATAATATGTACAAAATGGGTGTGTCATGACCAAAATTTAAAATTAATCAAAATTATGCAATGTCTAACCAAGTTAGAAAAAAACTCAGATAAAAAATTATTTTATTTTAAACGAAAGCTGATTTATTAAGAATTATTTTGTTTAGGTGGTTATTAGTAGTATCAAATTATCATAACTTTGATGAATCTAAAGTTGTTTTACAACATATGTTGAACACCATTACCATCCTTGAAAATATGGAAGGACGGACATTGTGTATAGCATATGCTTATGTTTCTGTTTCACAGTATTATTATGTATTAATGGAATATAATGAGGTTTGTCGTGTTTTTTTTTTTTTTTTTTAATTTTTCTCAATTTCTATTGTGTTTAATAATTTTTCAGGCTTGGTTGTGGGCAGTTAAAGCTGTTAACGAATTGCATGATAAAAGTGCTGATGTCTTAAAACTACTTGTCATTAGCCATACCATCAAAGTGTGTTCTAATTTAAATAAATTAAGCACTGCAAAAAAGTTGATAGATCAATTACATACATATGACAAAAAAATTGATCAAAATATTCATGTTGATATGTTATTAAATGAAGCGTGTTATTCATTGAAAGCAGATTTAGCTATAGATAGTATTTTCAGTTATCATGTAAGAATCATCTATGGTTTGTAGTTGACTGAATATAATTGTATATTTAACTCGTGTTTCATTTAATATTTTGATTACATTTTAGGTAGCACTAGACTCTAGGCGAAATTTATTTGGTTATTACAACTTACAAACTGCAATGGTTTTTGTTGATTATGCTTATGCTCGATATGTTTGTGACTATGCATCAACTAATTTCAGTGAAGCTTTGTAAGAATTATTTTATGTTTAAATTACTTTGGATGGCAAACTTTATTTAAACATTGTAACTAAATCTTAGGCGTAGTATATTACAAGGCATATTTATTATGAACAAAATTGGTCTACCAGATGACAATATGTTGTTAGTAAATGCTGGACGAATAAAGGCATTAATTCTTGAAGAAAAAGCATTAGACATTATGAATGAAAATTTTGGTGTGAATTATGATGTTGTGTACGATCAAGGTCTGTATGGTAATAAATTATTATTATTTAGAAACTTAAATCTTAAATAAGTGACATACTACTATGCTAACATTATTTAAATGCTATATCTGACTCAATAATTATTATGTACCCCACTAGTGGCTTACTTATACTATTCCCTCTTTATTACCTGAATCTTAAAATTGTATCTCGCATGATACTGTGAAATGTCTTAAAATAGTAATAATATAGTATCTACACTTTATGAACACATTTTTAAAGAAATTCTCTTTACTATTTAATATAACAAACTGCTAGTGAAAGTGTGTGTGCAAGTGTGTACTCATTTCATTAGTTTATTGCAAAGATCAATAGTTGGGTTATTTAATTTTTTTGTTTTTCCTAATATGTGGTTCAAATTGCATTTATAGAATTTTTTTGAAATCATGATTGTTGTATATGTTTTATGAATACAAATTATATAAATATAATTTTAATGAAAATTATATATATTTACAGGAAATCCATATTCAGAAGAATTGAGACAATTATACAAAAAAATGAAGAAAGATATGTTATATGAAGCTGAAGTTCTTCATTTAAAAGCATTAGAAGTATCTTTAAAAGCCGTCGGAGAAAAAGCCCTGCTTACAGCAAAATCATACTGCAATTTAGGTCGGCTTTATCAAAGTCAAGAAAAATACGAGGTAATATTTAATTTATGATTTTAGAAGATTCATTTCATTTTAAATAATTATAAGTATTAAAAAATACATTATATTTAATTGATATATGTTGCTATATTAATGTTTTACAGCAATCTGAAAAAATGCATTTAAAAGCAATTGAAATCAAAGAATCAATTTTAGGGAAAGACAATCCAGAAGTTGCACTTTCATTAGGTCATTTAGCTAGTTTATACACTTTTCAATTAGGAAAATTTCATGAGGCTGAGCAACTTTATTTGCGATCAAAAAACATATGTAAGGGAATATTCTTAATTGATTAATGATTCAAACTGAAAAAATGTTGTAAAAGTATTGAAAAATATTAAATTATTATTTTAATTCAGATGAAACTACTTATGGTCGCCAATACACTGGTTTATTATATGACTTACAAGGGCTCACACAAGTGTATCTTCATCTAAACGATTCGGACAAGTATGACCAATATTCGGAATATATACATAGGTTTAGAGAAACACGAGAAGCTTGGTTACATCAAGTACATACCGCAGTTGATATAAACTGTACAAAAGATGATTTAAGTTTGGAGAAGTTTAAATGTATATTGAATGACTGTGTCTGTGAAAAATAGTAAATTTAAATATTATTAATTTATAAATATATATATATAATATTATGTTAAATGTTTATAGAAAACTTTTGTTTCAGTCATGTTACATCACATCAATGATTTTTACATTACGTATGTTGAATTATATGTTCATTTCATTTTTTTAAGTATTCAGTCATTTTCTTCATGTGAATTAAATTTAAATATTGCTATGTAATGTATTATTGCTATATGCTATACGAGGTGTGTAAATAAAGTGATGATACTGATAGTGTAGCTAGTTATCTGGCAGCATTAATAGCTTTCCGTTTGAAAAGTTTTGTAGATAATCATGTAATGTACCTTCAGTACGAGTTTGAACTTCATAGTGTCACATGTTGGTCTGTGGTGATTATTTTTGTAAACTAATTTTTTTTAGTACGTTCTAATAATGGGTGATTATAATTTTGAGCGACAATGTGGTATCCGATTTTGTTTCTAATTTTGTTACCGTGCGACCGAAACTTTTCAAAAGCTTCAACAAGCTTATGGAAAAAATGTACTTTTTAAGGTCCCAGGTTTTTAGGTGGTTCAAAGCATTTTCATAAGGCAGAGAGTTGATTGAAGATGAACCTCGAAGTGGAAGACCTTCAACTTCAAAAAATGATTTTATTCGCTTTTTTGATAGCCAAGGAATAGTCCACAAGGAGTTTGTACCTCAAGGCCAAACAGCCAACCAACAATTTTATAACAAGTTCTTGAAAGATTTCGAAAAAGAGTGATTTGGGTGGAACCAAACATCAAAAACACCTGGGTGCTGCATAATGACAATGCACCTTGTCACACTGCCATTTCAATTAACCAATTTTTGGCAACCAAAAATATTCCTGTGGACCCTCAACCCCTCTATTTACCTGACTTAAGTCCTTGTAACTTTTTTCCCTTTCCAAAAATAAAAATTAACCTCAAAGGACTTAATTTTGGGACACATGAAAAAATTAAAATGTCTGTGACTGACCAACTGAAAGCAATTCCAGTAATTGAGTTCCAGAACTGTTACCGACAGTGGAAACATCAACTCCAGCGTTGTGTGGACTCCCAGGATAATTACTTTGAAGGAGATAGTGTAAAATAGTTATTTTAGTTCAATAAAAATATTATAAAAAATCAATCTCATTACTTTATTTACACACCTCGTACAATATATTATTATAGTTTTTTCATAATTGTGTTAAACTATTTTTAAATTTTATAATCATTGTATTGTCATACAATTTTTTTTATGTTACTGTAATACTGTAAAATATACTTATTATTATGTGTTCATATACTTGCGGGTTTTAGTGATAGCCCTTTTTTAAATAAATATTAAATTTGTGGTGCATTGGCTTTTACCATTCTGAATACTCATAGAAACAATTTATTAACTTGCCACATGAACTTTTGGACCTTGATCATTTTTGATTCTGAGTGAAGAAAAGAATCTATTGGTTTCATAATGATATAATCGTTTGATTACAAAATAAGACTAAAAATAGTAAAATGTATAAATGAAAAATAATTATTGCACTGAAAGTTTATTTAGAATTGTTTTACTGAAGAAATGATTTATCGTTGTGCTAAAACTCGATTACCTCAATAATTTTTAAAATTACTGTTGAAGCCAATCTTTGTGGTTTTTATTTATGTGTATTTCATAAAATATTAATGAGTGTTTGATGTTTCAAATCTTAACTTATGCAAAGGTGATTCTGAGTAAAGTGAAGCAGTGGCGCCCACCCCTATACAAATGTTTTGTGGATGTAATATATTATTCGAGTGGATAGTGATTAACATAGAATAGATGCTAGGCGTGAATTAAATTTTTTCATAATAATTATGAACGAGACAAAATCAGGAAAATGATTATAGTTTAAATTATAATACCACATATATCGAACGCATAATAATCACATAAGAAGTCAGTACAATTATTTAGTCATAACTCTAAAAATAATGTATTAAGAAACTTGAAATTCCGACCATATAGAATAATATACTAGTACAAAGTCAAAAAGTTGACAACTTTTAGGCTTTTAAAAACCGAAATCGATTTTGCGTAAAAAATCCCGTTTTTCCTTAATTTTTCTTTTGTTTTTCGCGTTGCTTTTGAAAACTACTAGGAAATTTTTATTTTTGACCCCCCAAAGTACCAACTAGATTCACTTTCCTATCAGAAAAGTTACTGTTGAAGAAAATTCATACATTTTACTGTCCTAAAAGGTGATGACAGATACAAAAAAAAAAAAATTAAAAAAAAAACACACATCATTGTAAAACCAATACATTCATCGCTTCGCTCATAATCTAAAATAATTTACGTGTTTTTAGATTCTGAGTGAAGCGAAGGATCTTATGGTTTTTTAATTTTAGGTGCACTTAACTTACGTCTAGCTTTTCTCCCATAACGCCAATCTTTACCCATTTTGTAAAAAAAAATTGAAAAAAACACAAAACTTACAGACAACCTTACTGATCGGCGTGTTGTGTTGAAATCAAATAATTCATAAATAGGTAGTATCATTATATTTCGTATTTAAATATATTATGTGGGACGTGGGTTGTATTAAATTTGGAAAAATATTATTATTATTACCGACTATTATTATTGTCGCCCATTAGTAATGTTCTATACCTATCCAATAATCCTTATCGGCAAATTGTTTCCGACTTTCCGAGAATCTATTACGGCCCGTCGTGCGTAGGCAGCCGCGAGCCGCCGCCGAAAAAACCTCTCATTCGCGCAGGCACATGTCAATTCTTTACGAAAAATGAAATATATTCATGTTTGTAATGCTATAAAAACTACTAAAAGCGGTAGTAAATTAAACATACTTCCTGAAGTCCGATTGTAATTTTGAAAAATGGTTGAATTTATAAACTTCTAGACCAGCGGTTCCCAAATTTTTAGGATCACGGAACCCTTAGGAAATAGTTTGTGTTTTGCGGAACCTTAATGGCCTAATGTCTTTAATTCCAACTCAAACCCATTTTTTCCTAAAAAAAACCAGTATTACAAAAAATGTTTTAATGATAATGTTGATGATTATTGTTTATTACAATTAGTTAAAAAAACAATTTTCAATGAAAATTCAGTGGCGTACGCAGGGGTAGGGTTCTAGGGTTCTGACCCCCACCGAAATTTTTTCATTTTACAAAAAATATCCTAAAAAAATAACCTAACCATTTGAATACTCACTCGATCAATTGTTGATAATTTTTAATTTATTATTTATTATAAATTGTTATAACTTATAGGTAACTAATTATATAAAAACTGTAAAGCAAATTATTTAAATTGTTTATTATTATTAAAATTATTTACTCATGTAAAACCCTAACCGAACTAAAATCCTGCGTACGCTACTGTGAAAATTGTATTTATTTAAATAACAAAATGTATTATTTAACTATCACAAATATTTATTTATATATTATTTATATTAAACAAATTATCTATTGCGAATTTTCGCAACGGGTATACTAGTAATCTCTTAAATTTAACTCATTACGATTACCGGTATAATTTAACGGTCGTATCGAACGCGAACTCGTGCACATAAGTTATTTTTATAAGTTATAGCCCAATTTACCAGCGATCGCGTTGACACGCTCATCTACATTCTACGAATCTACACAGTTAACGTACTGACGTCTGTAGCTAGTGGGTATGTGAGTGTTAAAATTCTATTTTGTTCAATTTCAAGTACATACGACAAATATTTTATAACGCTATTTTACTATAATAACTATTATATAGTAGGTAACTATAAAGGTGAACTTTTTTTAAGTAATATGAAACAATAATTTTTATTTTTTTAGATTTTTCTCAATAATCACATGCTATGCTATTATATAATATCACACTATGCTCTTTAGGAATCACTTTTTTGATTTAAAATTAGATGTGCCCAAAATAAATACAAATGTAATGCAATTATTTCATGGGATTTTTGAAAAAAAAATCGCTATTTTAAGGTCCTTTAAAATTGAAAATTGAAAATCGACTTCCTAAATAACCTAGATATTTTGTCAACGAGTTCATACATGTATAAACAATTAAAATCGGACATTCCGAAGTATGTGTAATTTACTACCGCTTATTGATCTAAAACGCATGAAAAATACGTCTGCTGCAATCCCCTTAAAAGTAATTACGATAATAATATAATATATGATATATAGAAATTGGCTAGGATATTGTGTATACACATCGCACACGACCACACTTCATTTCAGTTTATTGTTCGTCATTGTCGGGGATGCATATTACGATAACTTTTTTTTTTTTAATTTATGGAAACTTTGTAAACAATAAGTTTCAACAATTATACGAGTATTTACAAGATATTACATAAAAGTATACAAAAAATTAACGACAAATTTGTAATACAATAGCTAAATATTTAAACCAGACTGATTAAAGAAGGATATAAGTGAAGTGATTATTGGTACAATTTGTGAAGAGAGAATTGATTGGGTGTCGAGGGGGACATTAAAAGAGTGGATTAGGGCGAAGAGGATATTGCGTTGGGGAGCCAAAGAGGGACAGTGAAAAAGTATGTGTGAGATATCACAGATCCTGGGATCTTGGATGTGATTACGACAACTTAATGTATTTAACAAATAATAGTTAATGATTCACGTACCAAATTTACAGCATTTATCATTTTTTCAACATGAGTGACGGTCGTGAACGTTTTAGTGGTTCAGAATATAAAAAGCTAGAGATAGCTGGCTAAAGATTTTTTTTTTAATCTGACAAAAAAAGAAATGCCCAAGAACTTTATAAGATGTATAAAAATGATTTAATAGATTTAATAGATTTACCCAAACGTCACAACAACGTTACGTATGTATTTGTGCACGTTTGCAACAAATTGTACAGCAGAGCGGTCGTTTTCAGCATTGAAAAGAGTAAAATCGCATCTCCGTTTAACTTTGGAGTCACATAGATTAAACGCGACATCAATACTGCACATATAATCTGAGATGCTTCGAAATGTAAATTATGATGATATAATCGACGATTTCGCGACTAAAAAAGTTTGTCGTAAAATGTTATAGATAACATAGGTATAAGATTAAAGATTATTTTAAGATTAAGATAATTAGAATTTACAATTATTTGTTTTGTTTATAATGACTATTGACCTAATTTCTTTAAAATGAAATAAATTCTTTAGAAATAATTACATTTTTTTTTTCTTGGGATAGGGGCGGCATATTTAAAAGGGCGGCACTTGTTTTAAATCCGGCCCTGTTCCTGACTTACATATTGTATGTGTATAATTATGTGTATTTATTTTACCTAATGTTACATTATTCTGAGTGTAGATAAGAATACAATGATTTCACCATGGCGTATTTTTTATTTTTTTTTGTGTACAAATTTTTTGCTAAAGAAATTTAGATTTTAGGAGTATTTTTTCTCTTACCTGGGACACAAAATACCAACATACATTTCTGATTAATATTTATTAGATATTTATTTGGAAAAATAGACTTTTTTTATAAACGCGCAGTGTTTGTACTTAGTAATAATTATATAATCCTGTAAGTCTAATATGAACACAGCTTTTGCAAAAACAGAAGTAATGAAAGGGAGAGAATTCTGGAACCATTGTCCCCTTTACCCCTTGATCGGATTTTAAATACGCCGCTGATAGTTATTGTGTAATATCAATTACGGCTTATGATAAATCAAAATATAAAAGCCAGTCGTAAGTACGTTCGTTCCTGGAACCGGTTCGTGGGCGGCGGAAACCGTTATCAACCGTCCGGTACCTTGGTCCACGAAACCGACCGAGTGACCGTCCTCCAATTCACGCGGCTTCAACTGGCCCTGGCACTGTCGCATGTACTACCAAACCTCCGTGCGTATCTAATATGATCTGCGGGCGCACGTCGGGTCGCGTCCGGGCTCGTGTCTTCATCTTCGGCAACGTGTTACCGGCAACGCGTTACCGACGCTGTTGAACACGTCATTATTCGGACGGTCCGGAATATTACCCACCGCTGACTGCTGAGTCTTTGGTCCATTTGTTTTTCGTTCGTCACCGTGAACAGGACTCGACGAGTGTCGTACTCCGATATTAAATTGATTTTTCTGTTGTTCATTGTCGTGTTGTCATTGTCATGACCGACGAAAACATGAGTGGGATGTTCAAGATCCCTTGTCCCGATTTTGAACTCATTGCAGGATACTCGAGATACTACAGGTACTTGCCCGGCACACGTCTACATTATTTTTTTGTCAAAACGGCGGCGTCATTGCCGTTTTATTCCGATTTATTGTCAAAACTATGTACGACAGTTTTTAATGTTTTACTGTACTGGCGATGTTTCAATTGCTATTATGTGTAATGATCCGTTATTGACGTAAACTGTGTTTTTAACGTCTTCGACCGGTTGAATTATAATCCGACCACAAATTAAATCCATTGGGATTCATTCACGGGGTTTAGCTTTGTAGATACGTATTAATTTTTTATTAAATTTAAAAATTGAACTTTTGAGTTATTGGTTATTAATAAAATCCATTAATACTCGAGCATTCGAACACCGCCAAACTTGTCTGCAGCCCTAAACATAATGAATTACAACAAGCCCTAATTTGGAATATCGATATATGTAATTAATTTCAAATTACCTACGTTTTTTGTTTTGTTTTTTCAGTGAAGAGATTATCTGGAAGTACGCTAAGCGTGTGTTAGAACTGAATAGAAGAACGCGAGGCTTACAATGTTACGTAATTGTAATGAGCCATAATAACCATAAAGACCGTAAAGACCGTAATGTTCATTTATGGAAACAAAAAGTTCCGAGGGTAGATATCACCTGCAGACCAAACATAAAGATGAGAGAAGGCCTTGATTTCTGGGTAGTTATAAATAATAATACATTTTTGTGCAAATATCATATTGTTCTCATACTAAATGTGACCAAGAAATTTTTGTTTTTTTTTTTTTTTTTTTTTTTTTTTTTTTTTTTTTTTTGACAAAGTAAATCAAAACTATAAAATCCTTCAGAAAAATACAGTTTTTTTGTTAATTTTATTGCAGTCAAAGAATAACTTTCGTTGTTCGTTCCCTAAGTATGTCAATACTGAACGCAATTCAGTATAATATTTGGAATAAAACAGGACACTGTAGGTACTCGTATTGTGTTATTTTACTTGGGCACTTTGTGTGATGACCCAAAAAATTGTAAATCAATAAATTTATTTCCTATATTATAACTATTTTATTTCGATGAACTTCGTGGCTAGGGTTGAAGCTGTACTCGGCGTTTTTTATCATGTTCTTGATTATATTGCCGACTCATTAAAAAATAATAGATATTCATGATTTTTGTTCTTTTTGGCAGACCATAAGCACGGGTTGACCGTTTATGAAAACATGTCAATTATTGTCTTTTTAATCAAAATCAATTTTTCGAAAAATATTTATTCACGCCACAATGTTCTAGCCGAATCATTAGAAATCATTTCAGTAAATCTGATAGCGATGGTTTATGGCTTTGTGAATGATTCAAACATTTTTATGTATCATCGAATAATTTTTTGTCATTATTATATTCTATGACTGAAATATAAATCGAAACTAATAACTATTAACTATATAATTAGGTAATATAGGAGGGTAAAGGTTTTACACAATAAACTTTTCTGTACTTAATTAAACTATTGTTTGACTGTATATGCATTGTTGATTTTTCTTAATTAAGAAATCTAAGAATGTATCATATTGTTTATTCTTACTTATGATTTAGATGTGATTTTTTCAATTGTATAATATTATTTTATATTATATTACTTTTAGATTTATGAAATTAAAGAAATGTATTCTTTTTTTTTGTGAGAAAACCTTAATCGATGACTTTGATGATTTTAGAAACATCACGTTTTTCTTATTACGGAATACAGAAATGTTGTACTGGTGCACGATTTTAGTTCCACATTAGAATTCCCAACTGATTTTTCAATTTTTGCATCAGAAGCATTAGGTCATGACTTTGATATCCCAAGGTTTGTTAAATTGTACACAGTAATTTCTTTCATTAAAATTATTTTTTTTTATGTATATTAGGTATTTCAAATGTATAACAGCTCAAACTTATGTGGATAAATTTTCGTCTGATAGAGGACACATGATAAGTGAGACTGGTGATTGGATAGTGGAACCACCACCTTATGAACCAATTTTAAATGCAGGTACTTATACAAATCATATAGTTATGTAATTTCCTAATACAATTTCACTGTCTGGAACCATTTATATGCGTGCATACATTTTTATATATTCAATATTATGAATTTCTACTTTTGGAACAAATCTAGTTTAGCTAACCCTGGAAATGTTTTTTTCCTCATTTAAGTGTATAAATAAGGGAACATTTCATACATGTTATAATTTTGTCACAGAAATGTTTGGGTCATAAGTTACGACGATTTTAAGTCAGCGTAAAACCGTTACAAACGCCTATTTAATTTAATAAGACGTTACAAAGGAATAAAGTTTTTTCTAACAGTTACATAATTTTATTAATAAATGTAATTGGATTTCCAATAAATTGCAATAAAAGAAAAACAATGTTCTTGAAGTGTTTATATGTCCAGTATCCACACAAATATGTTTCTGTTAGCCTCACTTTCACATAATTTTAAAATATGATCTACTGGACACTTAATTTCTTAAGGAATCAAATACCACTATTGTAATTTTTTCATAATATTTAAAATTACTGTATCATTAGTTTTACTCTAAAAATATTGGTTGACATCAATAAAATTTAGTTAATATTTTTTGTACTGTTGAAGTTGAAAATACAATAATTGTATATGGAAAATAAATTATGATCGATATGATTTTAACAATAATATTGTTCTAATATTTATTTAAATAGATAATTTTCAAAAAATACTAAAATTAAAATACCCAAACTGACATAAAATTCTTATTTAAGAATAAAGACTAAGGTTAATTATAATAACCATTATTTAGATCTCACTGCACTTGGTTGAGCGCATGTAGAAATAAGGAGCGTTTCACACAAAAACTCTTCTTCAAATCGTCATAACATATGAATTAAACATTTTGAAATCCCTGCTTGATTGTAAACTTTTTAGAGGGCTGGCTAAACCAAAAGTATACCCTACTTTTGTATAATGAATAATACAATTTAAAATATCTATCTTTAGAACCTATTTATATTTTTCTTGTGTCTATAATTCTATATTTTATATTATATTTCAGTGGGTATTTATATAATAACTATCATAATTGGTAATGATTACACAAATATGCTTAACGATTATTATTATACACAAATAATTTATCACTAAAAGATACACTTAGTAGGTGATGTATACTAGAAAAAACTTAAAAGTTAAAAAAAAAAGCGAGTTTCATCCTTAATTTTTACCATAAGTACAAGAATTTTATATTTCTCTATAGTACTTACAGATTGTTAGTTGAAAAAATATTAGTTAAAACTTCATAATTTCTTTAAAGGCTGTGTATACATAAATTATAAAAACAAAATTATAAAATCTACTAGTGAATCCACTTGTACCACATTTTCCTATAGTTTTAAAATTGACATGGACTCTGGTCAAGCTAAAATCTATACTATACTACAAGCTAGATACCCTCAATGAAATTATTTATTTTATATATACATTTTGCTTGAATATTTAATTTCAGACTTACTATCAATATTTTTATGCGTGGCATGTAACAACATATTTTTTTACTCAGATACCTACTTTAGTTCTAACTTATTAACTTTCTATACATGCATTTAATTATAGAGAATGCTTACTAAACTTAATAAGCGTATTACATTTAGCAAAACCTTGTAAATGGTGTGCTTAATTAACAGTTTAAACAATAAAGGAAATATTATTCAATAATGTTCTATATAAAAATAGTAAGGAAATAAGCTTGTCGAAAAATTTTTTAGTATTTAACTAATTTAAAGTTAGTATATTATTAGTTGTATATTAGTATATTGTTAGTGTTATATTTTATGACTGTGTTGAATATAACATGTTAAATGGTTTGTTTTTATTAACTACAGAAGGAACAAGCAATTTTGCAAAATTAATAGATATGCGAAAGAATAAAAATGATGAATTTGGAACGGTGTTAACTCTTAAACAATTTTTACATAGATTCAATCCAGAAAGCCAAAAATAAAATAATTTATGACTACATTTTACTATAAAAATAAATACTATTATTACTATAGAATTGTAAATTTACTGATTTATTTTAACGTTTTTCTCTTAAGATATTATTTTTATGTTATTTAAATGTAGGAATCTTTCGATTACAATACATTATAAATATTGACATAAATACATTTTTAAATAATTTATCGAGTTTAACAGTATATAATTATGTAAGACTTTTATGTTTTATGAAATAATTATGTGAATCTTATTTTAAAATACATTTATTGTAAGAACTTTAAGCTTATTTGTTTTTTTTTATTTCTCATTAAATAATTTTCTTGTTTGGAAATAATTGAATAAAAATTAAGATTTGTTTTTTCATTGATCTGATATGACATCTCAAGTCGTATATTGAGTATAAACATGTTATGAAATCAAGACATTTTTGATTGATGTTGAATTGTATGTTTATTTAATTTTTTTTAGTATTCAGTCATTTTCTTCGTGTGAATTAAATTTAAATATTTCTATGTAATATAATATTATATTTTTTTTTATAAGTGTAATAAAATATTTTTTAATTTTATAATAATAGTATTGTCACATACATTTTTTTATATTTTACTATAATATTGTAAAATATACTTCTTATTATACGTTCATATAATGCCAGTTTTAGTGATAGCCCTTTTTAAAATAAATATCAAACTTACTGTGGTGCTTTGGCTTTTACCATTCTGGATATTAGTACCAACTATTTACTAACTTGCTACATGAACTTTTGGATCTTGATCATTTTTGTTTCTGAGTGAAGAAAAGAATATTAGTTTCACAATGATGTTTATTTTATTTCAATTCGTTTATCTTGAGGGTTTTTTAAGTAGCAAACTTTATCTAAAAATTATTTTCGGTATCCTCTATACATCGAAAATTACATCTATTAAATAATTAAGAAAGGTTACAAAATACAAACTGGAATCCCTGAAGGCTCAGTTCTTGGTCCAACCCTGTTCAAAATCTACTGCCACGACATATCAATGCCTCCAAACTCCCAGATAGCGATGTTCGCGGATGACACAACAGTAATAACCCAAAACAGCTTCCTAGAGTCCTCTATTGAAAATCTCCAAACAGCTCTAAATACAGCGACTACCTGGTTCAAAAAATGGAAGCTACACCTTAACCCAGTGGTTTTCAAACTGGGTGCCGCGGCACACTGGTGTGCCGCGAGCATTTACTAGGTGTGCCGCGGTTTTTTGAACCTTTTTTTTTTTTGCATAAATGACCGATCGAATTGAATAAGTTTAAAATGTACGAAAATGGACGCGTTCGACTGTCGTGAACCCGCAATATTTAAGCGTATACTGATAAATCAAAGGTTTGCAGTAAGAAAGCGACTAAGACAAGTAATCTTACATGATAATAATTGCACCCTAACAAAATGTATCGGTAATGTAATTTTTTAGAATACAGTGAAAACTCCCTTAACGGACACCTCTGAATACCGGACGTCTCCGATTAGCGGACGTTTTTATGTGGATAGGAACATAAAAATTCTCTAGCTTTGTTATTCCCTCTGAACAGCGGACACCTCTAAATAACGGACAATATTCCGGCTACCGAGAATGTCCGGAATTCAGAGGTTTCACTGTATTAAAATTAGAGGTCATAGTGTGCCATGGAAATTTTGTGAAGGGCGAAGTGTGCCGTGGTCAAAAAAAGTTTGAAAACCACTGCCTTAACCCAACTAAAAGTGCACCAAAAATATTTTCCGATACGAAGTCCCCCCAACGTCTTCACATTGATTACCAACCAATACAATGGAGCAATAATGATGACTCTGTCAAGTCTTGTAGGAAAATTCATATTAATAAAAACTCACCCAAGGCTATGCAAAAATGAACACCTTAGTTAACTTTAAATCAACCCTTCAAATGAAAACGTCCATTTTACTATGCACATCGATAATCCAGCCATTAATCACCTACGTCTGTCCAGTTTGGGCATCGACTTCTTCTACTAAAATCAACAAAATACATACACTCCAAAACAGATTTTTGAGAATTTGTCTAAAAGCCCCATTTGTGATTAGTTTATGAGGAATAGACAAATATCATAAGGATACTGAAATCCTTCTACTACGAGACTGGATAAAAATCCAATTCCAAAAACTTTCATGCAAATCTAAAAACATCTGATCACGCATGATTCTACAACCTGGGAAACAAGACAAAAAATCGGCGACTAAAACCACGTTTACCACAAGATCTCCTACTTTCAGAGTCAAGTAAAAACGAAAACCAATAACTAACAAAATAATAATCGTTATTTTTAAATCTTAAATGTACGTAAACAAACTTTTAATAGCAATTGCAATTATGCTGAAACATGTTAATTCTAATGAATAAAAAAAAGAAAGGTCAACTTCTTCTAATCTCATCAATTTTTAAATACCTGAGAAAAACTACTGATAATAATTTGTAAAAACCATAAAATGTATGGTAAACAAAATTAACTAATTAGTCAGAGTTTTATGATTTCACATATTGCTAATAACTTGCAATGTTCATCATATATCAATAACATTCTTAAAAATGTCCAGAAAGTACTTTGAAAATGAATCGGTTTTCAAATATTTTTGTCTTTTAAATGAATAATGTTTAATATTAAGAGATAAAAATATAACATAACCTTCTCATATACTTAACTAACAATACAACTATATTAAAAAATAAAAATAAAACAACCCTGTGAAATTATTATCAACACGTTTTTTATAATAATTTTTTGATTAGAATTTCGATGAAATCTGTTGTTCAAAACTCAAAGTCCTACGAATACAAAACTCATTGGTCGATACAATCTTTATGAATCTTGGAGTATAGATAAAAAGAATGTTGCGTCGTGTGGCAAAAAATAATATCTACCAGATAAACAATTTAACATTATACACGCTTTTGATTACAAAATAAGAATAAAAACAGTAAATGTATAGATGATTAATAATAATTGCACTGAGCTTTTTTCCGAATTGTTACCACAGGCGGAGCCAAAGTGTGTGGGGAATGCAATAGCACCCCTAAAAAAGTTCTTTACACACGGCGCTATTTTTTAATTTATTTATTTCAATATTTAACTTTAAAATGTTCAACATAATAGCATTGATAATAGAATAGTCAATGATTACAGGTAGGTTCAACCTAAAAATCGATACTTTTTATATGTTATCATTTATCATTAATTTACCATCACCATAAATGCATAAATGACATATATGTCATAACCGAAAATATTTCTTTAAAACTGAAATAAATTGGCCCTCGGGCGCCAGGGAACCTCTGCTCAATATTTTAAGTATTCAAATAAATTTCTTATGATTAAGATCAAAAATTCCTGGGTTGCCGGAGAACTTCTTGTCTAATTTTTATTTTTTTGGAAAATATTTCTTTAAACCTAAAATCAGTTGGCCCTCGGGCGCCGGGGAACCTCTGCTCAAATTTTTAATTGTTTAAATTAATTCCGTAAAATAAATATCAAAAATTTCTTGGGTACCGTTATATTTCTTCTCAAACATTCATTTATTTGGTGCCAAAGATAATTCAATCACTTTTTATTATTTTAAATATATTTCTGAATAATTAAAATCAAATAGCCCTTGGGTGCCGGGGATCTTCTTGTCTAATTTTTAATTTTTGGAAAATGTTACTTTAAAACTGAAATCAATTTTCCCTCGGGCGCCGGGGAATCTCTGCTCAAATTTTGAATTGTTCAAATAAATTCATTAAAATAAAAATCAAAAAGCCCTCGGTTGTCGGAGAACTTCTTGTCTAGTTTTTATTTTTTTGGAAAATATTTCTTTAAAACTAAAACCAATCGGCCATCGGGCGCCGGGGGACCTCTGCTCAAATTTTGAATTGTTCAATAAATTCCTTCTAATAAAAATATAAAATTTCTCGGATGCCGGGCTATTTCTACTCAAACATTAATTTATTTAACGCCAAGTATTCGACATTCTAATTTTTTTTTAGAATATTTAAGAAGGTATAGTTATTTAAGTAAGGTCATTTTAATATTTCAGAGCTTTTTAACAAATATGAAAAATGTTATAAGATACAAATTTTCAATATATTAAAAATCGTGATAATTATTTACTTAAATGCTTGGAAAAAAAATTTCTAGTCACGATTATTGATATTTTTTCGGTATTGATAGTTTAGTATATAAGAGTAAACTTGTATTAAAATTTCAGAACTTTCTAACAAATACTCAATGTTTCATTAGAAATAAACTTAAAAGAAATCAGACAATATCGTAAAAAATCGTATAATAATTTATTAGTGTGTATAAAAAAAAATCCTGACTCACGATTTTTGAATTTTTGTTAGGATAATTAGGTATGTATATGAGTAAGGTCATATTAAATTTTCAGAACTTTTTGTCAAATATTTAAAATTATATTTCATAAAAACTTTCAAACAATTTGGTAAATTAAAATTTCTATATTTAAGTCAAAAGTGCTATAATTGTTCTGAAAATGTTGTCCAATATAAAAAAGTATGTATTTGATATTGGATAAAATTTTTAAGTTTCTAGCTTCAATACTTTTCGATTTATGTGTAAATACCTAAAATCTGAACAGTGAAAATCTCGTTTACGGCGGATTTTTACCGATTTTACCGTTTTTACTCAGTTTTTTTATCGTTATTCTTGATTACTGGAAAGACTATGGAGATTTTGGAAAAATGACCTCTCTAAAGTACCATCTCAATTCAATTTCAAATCTAAAAAGTTGCTGGACAAAACTTTTGGACAAGGATTTCTATACGAAAAAGTGTTTACAGAAAAAAAAAAAAAATAAACATCATTGTAAAACCATAAGATCCTTCGCTTCACTCAGAATCTAAAAAAATTTACCATCAACTTTAGGGATATAAAATAATTGTGACAAAACATTTTCATTAGCTACTTGATTTTCACTTTCCATTGTAACATCTTGAACCACTAATAAATAGCATAAGACCAATGACCAATTGTACTAAAATACAGAAAAAGATAGAATAGTTACGTCATTACTCATTACTCATTAGTAACCAACAGACCAACAGAGGAACGAGCGTATTTTCTGAAATACAATATGATAAAATAGTATCATACTATATAAAACGGAAAAAATGCCTAAAAATTGGGATGGCGATATAAACTCTTGAAAATTACTGATCGTTTATTGATTTTCAAATAAAATATATCAACAATTTTTAAGCATACAAATTTCGATTCAAGTTTGATTTATAAACTGGTTTTAATCTAAAAGACAATTTAAAAAATATTGTTTATGCATTTTGGTTATTTTTTTTTTTTGTAATAACATTAATAAACTCGTAATTTTTCTCGTGATTGATGAAAAAGTTAACAACGCCCTTACGTTCAAAAAATGAACTAAAAATTTACTAAATTAACCTAAAAATTAATAAAGGACATATTTTGCACTATAGGGTATTCTTCGCCTCTCGGACAAGATAATCGTCATGTATTTTAAAGGTGTATTGCATTTTAAAGAAACAATAAATGATTTTTTTAGCTAAACTATTCTGAGTGAAAATTCGGAATAAAAACATACCGTTTATATATTTTACCACTCATAGTCTGATTGTCTATAGATTATTTTTTATCAAACCTGTTAAACATTTTTTTTGGACTAAGAAGAAACTTTTTTTTATCAAAAGATTTAAACAATTTTGTCATATCTTATTCTAAAGTTTCATAACGATTGGATTGGCCAATTATTTTTACACGAATTTAAGTTGAAAATTAATGTGAAAACCGTAGATTCTGTAAAAATCGTAGGAATAATATTCAGTTAAATGCTTATAAAAAAAATCCTGAGTAACGATTTATAAGATTTTTTAGTATCAATAACTAATTATTTAAGTTAGGCCATATTAAATTTTCAGAACTTTTATCAAATATTAAAAATTTTATGAGAAAAGAAAACTTTAAATATTTAAAAAAAAATTAAAGAATAGTTAGTCCAATAGTTGTCAAATTGTTTTGAACCTTCCGTCAAGTATGTAACTATATCAAAAGGAATGTGCGCACTGCGCACGTCTATGCGGTTTAAATAATACGATTATTTATGCAATCGGAGTATAAAGTAGTGTAACTTGTAAGTAGTATTGGTAATCAAAATGTGTTAATATAATTACACATTTAGAGCTATATCAACGTTTTTTTTTTTTTTGAGCTTGACCCCGCACTTTTTTTAATTCAAAAATTTAACTATGAAAAAAAAACTAATCAATTGCAAAACGATAGTCGAATATAATAATAATAATAATGTTAAATCCATGGAAAGAAACATAATCAGAGATTTTCAAATAATTTTAGGTAAGGAACTTATGACGTTTCAATTCATAACCAATTGGTTCGTTAGACTTTTAACACACCGTTCGCTTTAAGCCACGTCAATGCAATTAAACTAAATTACATAATATTACGCGTATACAACGTTTCACACGAACTCGAGTATCAACCCCTCCCCCCTCTGTCGGCCGGCCAGCGCTTATAGGTACTTTGCCCGTGGTGTGTGTCGACGTTCACAGCGGCCACGCCGAGTGTGGCGCTTTGCTGTTCTCAGCACAGAAAAAGTAATGTCCTCTATTCATTGAAATACGATTTATATTGAATACTCTAACGCGATATTATTTGAACGTCGTCCGGCAATCGTTGCCACCGAGGTCCTGTTCAAGTTAAATCGACACGACTTAATTTTAAATTATGTCGACCTGTATCCAATTTAAAAAGGTGACAACTCAGAAAAATACTTTTTTCAGAAGAGTGATTTTGGAATTCAATGAGTTTTTTTTAGTATGTTACAAAACATAAAATAAATTAGTTACGAACACGATTCCGGGTAAACATGTGTTATGGCTATACATATTTAAAGTGCTACTGACATTATATAAATACACTTGTTGCCAAACAGACACATCACATATGTTATTCTAAAACAAGTTCTCTGTAGTGATCGATTATCGAACAAATTTTCGTAGCATTATAGAATCGAAATTGCTTTGAAAAAAGAAAAATTTCGATGATAATAACTCATTTTTCAATTTTTTTTCCTAAGCTGTTGCAGTAAGTAATAAATAACTTAATAGTAATTAGCGATGTACTCGTTAGCGGTTCTACACGTGTATCTAGCCTCTGCGGTGTGCAGTGTGCAGCTGCACTTAACGTTTCAATAATCAACTATTTTTTTTTTATCGGTTATCTTTACACAGTACTTACACTAATCGGCGACGAGGACCTCAACAGTGAATAGCGGGATTGCTGTGATTTAAAAAATTCTTCCGAGTTGAAAAAAAAATTTGTGTGATTTAGATTAAAACGAAAAAAAACCTGACAGCTATTTTATTAAAAACGGTAAAACACGCAAACGGTTAGGTTAGGTTAGGTTAGGTAACCACGCAAACGGTACATATTACACCGGAGCTTTAATCAAAATGGTTTTACATTATAAACGGTTAACGTTTCTTTGAAATGCAATACACCGGCCGTCGGCAGTCAGTCGTCATCATTATCTTGTCCGAGGACCGTAGGGACAAATTTACACCGCCATAATCTCGGCCACAGAATACTTGTGCGACAATAACGACAACATGACATAATAATTTTCCATAGATACTCGAGGATATAAAATTATATAATATAATATATTATAATATCCGTAATAATATTCATAAAATATCTCTTTATTTATGATCAGCCCACGGTTTATTGACCATAGATCAAATTCTAAGTCCACAATAATAATAATACGCTGAAATAACCGTCGAGCTGTAATCGGTTAAGTAAACGTAACAATTTATGCTATTTCGATCCTCTGAAATACGAATTTCAAAAAATCCTCTCTTGGTGCACCCTTATAACGTAGTAATAATTAGAAACATTCCTTCGAAATTTCAAGCGAAACCGTACGGTAGTTTTGGCTACACGTCATTCAGTCGGTTCACTTTCGATTATAATATATTATATATACCTATTAAAAATCAAATTAGTACGCGCTTCTCTTGATATGAAATTCCATTAATCAACTGTATGTAAAAAATAGAAATATTTTACTGTACATTTATACAGCAAAAACTATTTATGTTTTTAAATAGAGGTGTTAAATTGAATACAAATAAATCTTATTTATATTTACCTCTACATCAATATGACAATCTCACTAAAACATTCTAACATCTAATAACCAAATAGAATAAAATGAATCGTTTTGAAAATGTTCATCAATGATATGGTTAAATGGTCAATTACAAATTCTACATGGTAAAACATGTTATTTAAAAACCAATATGTATACATTATCCATACTATGAAAATTTTTACCAAAGAAAACTGTTTCCAAAAAAAAAAAAAATTATTTTCTGAGAGTCCATATTGGTTGCTTAAGTTAATTAAATTTCTGTGATTGCCTTTGAATAGGGGTTTTTCCCCAGAAGAATACAACTTGATCTAAAATCGGAGTTCTTAAATTGTATAATTTTATTTTAGTTATTATTGACTTCTACCTCTAGTAAATTTTTATTTTTATTGATTATTTAATTTAAAAATGTCATTAGTCTTCGCGGGCTCTACAATTATTCCCATTTAGCATTCATTACTAGTCACTATGCAATTGTGACACTTTTACCATTTTTACTAAATTTTTTAGCAATTCTCTTTGTGTTAAAAAAAAAATAAAAATATTGAGAATTTTGAAAAATTTCGCCTTAAATATTATTGTTAATAAGTTAATAAAATTTCTAGTGTAAGGGCCAAAGAGACTAAACGTTACGTTTAAGTTACTGTTAATATCCATAAAAGATTTACAGACCTATACAAATTTAAAAAAAATATGTAGTTATTGTAAAAACAGTAAAAATATATTCTATGTTCCATTCAAGAACAAAAATACAAGCCTATCAAATATCGGAACTGTACTTTGGTAATAACCAAAAAAATTAAAAATTAAAAATTATTCAGAAATTAATTTAAAACAATCATATAGGTGTCGATGTTTTATTGTTTCGCAAAAAATATTGAAACATAACTTAGACACAACTATTGACATATTTTATAATTATCATTATTTTTCATCATTAAATGTACTGCAATATTCAAAGTACAATAATAGTTATTTATTTTTTCCACGCATAATCTATGAAACTTGAAATCATACAGTAGACGTGTCCAAGATAGTTGACACGATGTGCCCGGATAGGATTAATACATAAAACAATTTTTACAGACAAAAATTACAAATAAATTAAAACATCAACACAAAAATGATTTATTTTACTCGTAGTAATATAGTCATAGGTACAAACATAATTGCTCAGATTATTTCATTTATCTATTTCGTTATGATAAAATGTAGTATTATTGTCATACGTAACCTTAATGGTAATATCTTAATATTAAAGTTGACTAATAACGATAGATCAAGATAATAAACGAGCTATAATCATTCGTTAACATTAAATGTTAGAAAACACATAGTCAAAGCATTCTAAAATGTCTACTTCCGTATATTTAAATTTTAATAAATTAATGTCAGCCAAAGACCTAAATACGTACCTACATCCTACTTGTGTGTCTCTAGTTAAACG
The DNA here is from genome assembly GCA_027580255.1 of Therioaphis trifolii. Classification (NCBI taxonomy): domain Eukaryota; kingdom Metazoa; phylum Arthropoda; class Insecta; order Hemiptera; family Aphididae; genus Therioaphis; species Therioaphis trifolii. The sequence goes on from CM050407.1 coordinate 17,810,576, forward strand.
ATTTTTTTCACTCTATTATACTTAATATTTTTTTTTTTAATCATAATTAAAGATCAAGAGAAAACTAATTTATAAAAATTTCAAAATAATTTACACTTTATGTATTTATTAAACAAATATCTAAAATAAATGCTACACAATATCTAAACATCCCTTTATCGAACGTTTGTTTAATTTTCAAACTAAAATTTTTTTTATCCATCCGAATTTCGTTTTTATGGTTATAATAATTATTGTAGACACTTTGATATCAATTTGATTTTCCAAATGAGATTTAAATACCAGCGTTTGAAATAAAAATAATAAACTCTAAGTTATAATTTTGCTGTCGAGACCAAATTAGAAACATGTTTCATTATTTCAGTATTAGAACTCAAATTAGAATTTTATGAGTAAATGAATGCTGATTAGAGAAAATAATTGGTCCCGTTCCCAACCAATTCGATTTATCATTCGTTTACAACAAATTACAACTATGTTTTTGTCTTAAAAATACTCTCTAGAATCAAGTATTGTAGTTCTGAGTTTTTCACGTTTGTGTACTAGTATGTGCCTATACGAGTAGGACTAAATACATAACCAAAATGTATTGATTGTGTAAGTATACTGCGACAATAGCACTTTCATTAAACTTACTACAAACTATCGTTTTAATTAAGTTACTCATCACTTAGTATTGTACTTTTACAGCGTAAGTACTTTAATAAGTTTTATATCCATTTTTGATAGATAATTAAAACAATATTCAATAATGTCTGATAAAATAAGTTATTTAAGATAGTCAGAAAATGTATAGTTAATTCATTCAGAATCAAGTACCTACTCTATACCAAAACATGTACCTCTATATATAGTATATTGTATCAACTTTCTCAAAATGTAAAAATCAATAATCGCGGGGTGCCTTTACATGTATAATCTATCATAAATATGGTTATGTTTAAGGTATCTGCAAACCAATGATATGGAGGTCTGTAGTGCATGTTTTTTTTCAAAATCATTCATGGAAATTTAAAATAAATATTTAAAAAAATTACTACATTACTGAAGGTAAAATGGTACCTATTAAAGACCTCGGGTTTGAAGGCCAAAAAGCTCCGGGTTTTATAAATAAAGTTTGAACATAGGTAATGTAGTACATATTCAATTATGGATTTAATTGTAATTTAAGACTTTTACTCCCCTAAAAATAACCACGGATCAGCATTGAAATAAATCATAAATAATAATATCCGAATAAGATTTAAGAATGATAGAAATTTAATTTCATAGAAAGTTCAAAGCTCTTATTATACGCTCACGAGATTACATTGGTATACATACTTATTACCTATACTATTAATACTTCTAAACGCTTACAGTAAATATTGCTTTCTAATTAAAACATATTATAACATTAATCAATATACTATTAATAAATACTTATAAATTATTATAATACAAGTTAATGACGAATTATTATTTTATTCGTAGTGGAGATCATCGTAATTTATGGAGTCGTTGACTTTGACCAAATAATACAAATATCTTCAACAAATATCAACTTTGCAACGTGGTTTAAATGTTTTATGTTTTAAATTTATCGACGATTAAATATACACTTATTTTATAGATAACTATTAATTCTATAAAAAAAAGGTAATTATAACCCATAGTCTATACCTATTCTAGTCAAAATCATTTTACGAACTCGTAACTATCTATAAACTTTACACTTATTGCGTAAAGATCACTTGATACACACTCGCTGCAAGCATTTATACATAATATTTAAGTGTTCACACTATTATTATTAAGCGATATTCCTATCCAAAGAATAGGTAACTCTAATTCACTATTACTAATATAACTATAGTTTAGATGGCTGCAGCCGACATTCCGTCGACCTCTCATGTGTCTATGTGTTCACTGTAAACCATCGGACTGTAAGGACTCCGACAAGTAGCAGTCATACTGCATCGGGTCAACTGTTGAAATTTAAACGTCTACGGACGCAACAGGACTGGTCAGTCTCACTTGTGCCGGATCGGTGAGTATGTGCAGTCCGTTGATAGAAATCGGATCGTCGTCGTGTTCGTCCCGCCAAGGCGTAGTCAACGTTTTCATTCTCTACAAAACCATTGTTGTTGTTGTTATTATTATTACTATTATTATTATTATTGTTATTGATTTATTGCGAACGGCGGCGTCCAAGATAAATAAGTCGACGATTTCGGTTTTTACGGTACTGATCGTACACGACAGAATAATTTACTTGTAAAGGCGTTCCCGAAGTGTTGAAATACTGATAGAGTGCTACAGCCGGGATCATCGCGACACTACTGCCAGCGATTATCCAACCGAGCACGTTCGCCCATGCCGGATATACGTAGCCTTCGTACGTCAACGGTTCATAACCCAACAGTCCGTACACTATAATAAACTTGATAAAAAGACAGAAAACATTAAAAAATACACAGTTCAAAAGCTCAAAACATTATTTTCATTAATTCAGTAGTTATAGGTACGGGGAGAGTTACATACAAGTAATGAAAAAAGAAAGATAATATTTATATATTTTAATGTACAAACTGATAAAAAAATAATAATTTTCTATATCAATGAGTTCAATTAATATATAATATTACTAGGGAACTTCCCGAGAATTTTTTTTTTTTTTTTGAATCTGTGATGATCTAGGACGAATTGCATTTTTAAAACTACCTACCTCTTTTATTTATCTACATTAATTATTTATCTCTGTGTAAAATTGTTGTTTGTTTTTTTCAATTAATTCTTTTATTTTATGTTTCATGATCATATTCAATTAATTTACTTTTTCATAATATTATTTTATAAATAAGTAATATTTATCATTTAAGAAACAAAAAGCTTAAAACATCTTGTAGATAAAAAATAGTAAAAAATAGTTTTTTTAAAAATGCAGTTCTGTAAACGTTTTAAATTATATGTAGAAATGTATCCAAAATTAAACGTCGCTCAGGGTTGAAAAAGGACGGGTAAACTTAAAAATAACGTTGTATTTTTAATATTTTTTAATGAAATAGTAAAACTTGCCAAAATTGTTTTTTTTAGATTCTGAACGGAGTGAAGAATGTATTGATTTTACAATGATGTGTGTTTTTTTTTTTTTTTTTTTTTTTTTTTATTTTTTATTTTTGTGTCTGTCGACACGATTTGGGGCAGTAAAAATGCTTCGATTGCCTTATACAGCAACTTTTCTGAAAGGAAATTGAATCTAGTTGGTACTTTGGGGGGTCAAAAGTTAAAAATTTTCAATATTTTTTTAACGCGCCGGGAAAAACCCTTAAAAAATGAGGGAAAAACGGTATATTTTACGCAAAACCAGTTTTCGACAAAATTAAATTTTTTATTTTGCTATAACTCAAAAACTAATCGATGTAAATACTTGAAATTTTCACCAAATGTTTAGATTAGCGTTTTCTATACACCGTTAAATTTTCAAAGTATTTTGACTTTTATTGAGCTAATTATAGACAATTGAAATTTTCAATTTTTTTAAGTATTTTTTTTTAAAATAACGATAAAATTTTTTTTTTTTGCCAGAAAATCTTGAAAATTTAATACAAGGTTTCTTATAAGTTGTTCCATAACTGATAAAAAAAAATCCAAAATCGTAAGTCACAATTTTTTTTTATAAGTGCTCAAAGTTCCAATTTATACGAAATATGTAAAAATTGCGAAAATTTGCAAATAATTTTGTTGTTGAAAAATCGTAAAATTTTTTTCTTTTATAACTAAGTTTTGAAAATTTGGTACAAGGTTTTTCATTAGTTTTTCTTCAATTATCTGCAAAAAAAACTCTACCGGATTCAGACAAAAAAATTGTATGAGTGTTTGAAATTTAAATTTTTACAAAAACACGTTAAACAACGGTTTAGCCTCAAACGATTTTTGCTATTTGTTTTTTTTTCAAAAAGTATAAGTTGTAGAAACTTGAAAATTTTATCAGTTGTTTATATTGGCATTTTCTTTATATAATTTTATTTTCAAAAGATTTCACTCATTTTTAATCAATTTATAGGCATTTGAAATATTCGATTTTTTTAATTTTTTTTTTTATAAATGTTGATAAAAAAAAATGTAGCTCGGACGAAATACTTGAAAATTTAATAGAAGGGTCCACATAAGTTGTTCTAACTCCCATTCAAAAATTATAAAAATACATAGGCACAATTTTTTTTTATAAGCATCTAAACTTCAAACGTTTACGAAATAATTACATGATTGCGTAAAATAATAATTTAGCCTTCAACGATTTTTGATATTTGTTCTTATTCAAAAAGTATAAGTCGAAAAAACTTGAAACTTTCACCAAATGTTTATATTGGAATCATCTATACGTAGTACAATTTTTGTAAACTTTAGACTTTTTTTGAGCTTTTAATAGACAATTGAAATTTTCAACTTTTCTTTGTTTTTTTTTCTGAAATGTGGATAAAAAAATTTGACTGGACAAAAATTCTTGAAAATTTAATACAAGGTACCTAATATGTCGAACTTATCGGTATAAAAAAAAAATTCAAAGCGTAATGCACAATTTTTTTTTTATAAGCATAAAAAGTTCATATTTTTACGAAATGTGTAGAAAATCGCGAAAATTTGAAGTTATTTTGCAGTTGAAAATTCATAAAATTTTAAGTATTCAAAACTAAGAATTGTAAATTCGGTACAAAGTTTGACATACGTTTTCCTTCAATTATCTGTAAAAAAATTTGCACTGGAATAAAATCAAAAATTTTTATGAGTGTTTGAAATTACAATTTTTTCACATAATCGCGTAAAATAACAATTTAGGCATCATTGATTTTTGATATTTGTTCTTATTCAAAAAGTATAGGTCGTAGAAACTTAAAACTTTTACAAAATGTTTAAATAGGCATTTTCTTTACATAGTTGTATTTTCAAAATATTTCGTTTATTTTTTAGCTATTTATAGGCATTTGAATAATTCGATTTTTCTTAGATTTTTTTTTATAAAAGTCGATAACAATTTTTTGGCCCTACCAAATCGCTTGAAAATTTAATAGAAGGTTTTGAATAAGTTGATCTAAGAGTGATTCAAAAATTATTCAAATACATAGGCACAATTTTTTTTTATAAGCAGTTGAAGTTCAAAAATCGACAAAATTTGTCAAAATCACGAATATTTGCAAATTATTTTGTAGTTGAAAATGTATAAACATTTTTGTATTCAAAGATAAGAAATGAAAATATTATGTAATATCACAGCTGATAAAGATAATTAAATAGATTAAGTTTATTATAATATAATCAGTAGCTGACAGCTGTTCTATACAAAATATTGGTAGATTGTAAACACAAGGTGTATAACGTACCTTTACATGGTTGAATAGAACGTTACTAACTTCCAATTTCCAGTTATTTTAATGTGTGTATCAGTTCCATAAACATGCGGATTTTATATATTATTATTAATTATTAATATTTAAATAGACGTAGCCACAGAGCATTCAGCATATATGGACGGCGGAGTCGGGTGGTACCGTCACGATAGTGCATTTAGGCAAATAATATGGTATTTACCTACGCCCTATCTATGCACATCCTGGTTTGTCCAATGCTCACGAGCAGAAGTCACATGAATAGACAAATGTAAATTTAACCCAATCTAGGATATTAAAATAAAATATATATTACAATTTAAGGCTGACATCTTCATCTTCGTTCAGAATCGTTTTTTTTTTTATAATATAAAATAATTCCAAAATCTATCCAATAATGCCTAATCTAGCAATGCATCTCGTGTATCCCACCCAACTACTGTATCCTGTACTTAACTTACAATGATTTATCATTGCATTCAAATGTAAAGTACCATACAACTAAACTATCGTAAACCAGGTGATCCCATGATAGAAAGTGCTATACACTCCTCACCATTATCTTGTCCGAGGAGCGAAGCGACGAAGGACGAACTTCCACCACCATTATCTTATCGGCTTTTTTTTAATTGCCATTCGTAGTTAATATTAAAACGCGTGTTTCTACTCAACCATTGTAGCATTCGATTACTGAGGTGAAAAAAAACTTTTAGTTTAAGAAAATAATCAGAAAATCAACAATCTGTACTATTGTCATTCATTACCCGCAACCTTATAATAAATGGATTTGTTTTTTTCACGTTTCACCACTATTTAGTTTTTACTGTGCAACACCGCAGAACACATAGCGGTTAACACCATTAATACCAATAATAAATGGTCATATTTTAATTCTGGCCGTTTATTGCGATAATTTTTTCAAACGGCCTAAAATAAAAATAAATAAAATATGCCACTGCAATTAATGAGTTACTATTTACTCACAACTAAGAATAAAGGCGCAGCAAAGCGCCAACAGAATCTCCAATACACGCCAGGCATATGACCCATCATGTCTTTGATGTCATCACAAAACCGATCAACGCCTAAAAAATGATAAAACACAGACGGTAATTTATACTGTTGATAATTAATGGCATTATTTATAAATTTCAAATTAATTTAACTAAACATTGATTGTAATTTAAGGATTTATCTTAACTTTGGACGATTTCAACAATTAAATTGCATACAATAATTTAACTTTGACCTAACTAACTATAGGCTATACCACTATAACTGCAGAGTGCAGCTATGTGTTTCATTGTACCTACCTATTACTCCTTTTTTTAAACATTATTAAAAAAAATATTTACAATAGTTATTACATTAATAAAACACTTTGAGCAAATAATGGTGTGTATTCAGAATTGAAAAGAAAAATTCGTTGATTTATCAAACTGAATGATAATCTCCGTCTTATATCTAATATATGTACGTGTGCATACGTATTATAATATATGACATTTACATCACACTATCAATATTTTCGTGACAAACATCCCGTTCGGGAAGAACGATCAATAATTTGTGTACGGAGTATTCAAATGCGTGAAATAGAAATATTTATACAAATAGACCATAGACGTACTCGAAACGGATATCATTTATTTTACACGTATTGATAAAAAATAATTTACTGTGTACGCAATTTTCCACGAAACATTTGCCATGGATACATTAAAACATGTTCTATGTGCAAATCTATAACATAGAATTTTACACAAAATATTTGAAGAGTCTTATTCAAACTCTCTTTCACAACTAAACTCTTGGACAATTTGACTACCAGGCAAAAACAAATAAATCGTAGTAAAACAAATTCTTTTTCACATCATTCAGAATCTAATTGAGATAGACAATAGTGTTACGTTAAACATCAACTCTCATTAGACACGTTATTTTTTAATATTCAATTCACAATTATTTATGTACACATATCGTTCAAATGTTCCAATTAAGAAAAAACTTTTTATTTAGGTACTCATAAAACATGTACAATGAATAAGTTTTATATTTTTTTAAAGCAACTTTATTGTAACTTCACAGATCATTGAGTAAAATATTCTATCACTAAGAGTGTAGCGCTTTCATAGATTGCTCTGCAAGAGGTCATCCAGGTATAAAAACTAGATTGGCATAAGAGGATAACTATATTTATAAATATTTTAATTCAATCGCTTTTATCAATAATGCATGACGTACTTCGTTAAAAATTATAAACGTCACTTACCTAATGTTATTACTCACACACACACACACACACACACACACACACACACACACACACACACACACACACACACACACACACACACACACACACACACACACACACACACACACACACACACACACACACACGATACTCATAAATACACGTAATTACTGAGCACACATGAAATACATTATACATATGAATACATGTGAGTTTATTATTTAATATCATTGTATTAAATAGTCAGAGAATAATAATGGTCCAGAGGATATACAGAAAGCCCTGTTAAATATTATGATTGTACTCGTACAGTCCCGTCAATTCGCCTCTGAGTAAGATGTAATCAAAATGAAAAACTGTTCGACCGTATTTTTATCCCTTCATTGTGTAACTTACAAAACGACCCACGGTACTATATCTATATATGACGTTAAAACAAACAATGAGCAGATTTATCAATGTTTCGATTGTAGTACACCCAAAATACTATTTAGTTTGCAGCATATCATTTTGTAGGTGGTAATCTATTTTATTTTCGGACGAATGAACCGTTTCGCATCCAAATTTGTTTTTGACGCATTGATGTTTTTCTTTTTACTTGCTTTAAGCAGCAAATTATATTATAGTTTATATTATAACATATTCAAAATATAATCGCACCATAGATCCATGAAACTGCAATGGTTTCGAACAGTACAGCAATAAGCATAGAATATCCGGCGGCGTAACGATCGAGTAAATTAAAGAAGTAAAATCCTCCTTGGGCGCACGACGCGAGACCAACCACGAAATAGAGAAGAAACAGTAACGCCACAAACACTTCTCGATTACGTCTGATCAATGGGAATTCGTCGCTCATCGCAGTAATGATTGCCTCCGATCCTCCAAACTGAAACAAATCATAAAATTTATGCAGGGCTATATCATACTTCACATCAATACTTTTTGGCAATACCACCGGCGTTAAACGCCATGTTCGTTTATTAGCTATACCGTTGCATTAAAAATAATATCGATGTTCTATCAACAATAACGCGTATGACTGTGTGTAGAAAAACGATTTTCAATGTTTATTTATTTAAAACGACGATAAAATGAAACTTATATGTAACAATTATTGATTAATAGTAGAAATATTCTGTACCAGGTATTGAAAAATACATACCGAACTGTCGAGGCCCAAGTTGAGTAACATCATGAAGAATATCAACGCCCAAAACACAGAGCCAGGCATAGCTGCTATGGCCGCCGGATAAACGATGAACACCAAACCCGGCCCTTCGGTGGCCACGTGTTGAATTTGTCGACCAGACACATGGGACATATAACCAAGTACGGTGAAAATAACGAAACCGGACAAGAAACTTGTGATCGAATTACACATGATCGCCAAATATGCATCTCTAAATAAACAATCATTTGATCATACATTGTTGACGCACATTATTATATTCAGTATTCGTGATTGTGTTTGCAATCATTTTATTAAAATAACTTATTTTTGTCTAATTTTAATTTTTTTAAGTATGAAATTATGCATTAAAATGTATGCAATGACATTTTTTCTTTCAGATTTTGTCTGTTAATTATTTACTATAATAGAATAATATTAATGGGTACACTGCCCCCCAAGTCGTTACACGCTGAGTATATTCAACAGGTCGGTAGCAAAATGTTAGTAACACATTTCTTAAATGTTGAACACACTCATCTATACACGAAATGGTACACTGTGAACCCATTTTATAAAAGTGTTAGTATTTATCGAAATAAATTTAAGTTAATAGCCCTTACCTTAAAACATTATTGTGGTACTTATTATACGAGGCATAGGCCAATAATACTCCAAATCCCGGACCTAGTGAAAAAAATACTTGTGTAGCCGCATCTACCCAAACCTACAACGAATAGTTAATATTTATAAGTATAAACTAGGTATTAATTATTGTGAATTAAATCATTGATAATAATACATTATAAATATTAAACTGATTGGTATCTGTGAAAGTACAAAAAATTCTGATCAACTTTAAAACTAAAAATAATGTACATTAACTACGCAAGCAAATCGTTAATGAAATAAATGCATAATATGAGTGAAAACGTGTATAAACTAGCCGTAATGTCTATAAATCAGGTTTTATTCAACAAATTGTACATTATTATAAAACTAAGTATATTGTATAATTATGTATAAGTCTCACTCATATTTTTGAGAGAAACTTATTTAAAAAATAAAATATAAAACGTATTCTCCTTATTGTAACCGTTGAAATAGTAAAATCAATTATTTGTTTAAATCAATTCAATAAAAATGAATTATATGTATTATTTTTAGTGATTCCATTTAAATTACTTGAAAAATACTTATTTAGAAGAATTTTTTCGTCCCTTTTGGACTTAAAACAATCACAGTAATAAAATCACTAATCATTGTTGAGCATTGACATTATACTTATAATAAGACACGTATAGACTTTTTTATATGTACAGTGTACAGTTTACACGTATGTGTGTATGTGTGTGCATGTGTGTGTGTGCGTGAGTATGTATACTTATATTAGTATCTGATTTATTCTGAAGTTAGATGTTCTTAATATAATTCAGGATGTTAGTAAGTATAAGCCATATACATTTCAATTTTTTTTTTTGAAAAGTTGTTTTATACATGTACCTAGGGTGCTTAGCGGTCAATATAAAATTCAACGAGTAAATAAAATCTCATTCTGACACGACAATTCCATTTCCTCGATGGGCGATTCATAATGGACACTACTTTATCCGTTGCAGTGTTTGTGGAATACCTAAACAGCCGCATAACTCCGGCAGTAGGAATATGTGACGAATATAATATTGGTTGTATGCAGGTTTTTTATGAGAAATTATTTATTTTATGATGGGCGTCAAAAATCCGCAGTCTTGAGTGGAATAACATTAGCTATTGTTTTTAAAAACTATATTGCGGTAACTAAAATAAAATAATAATCCACAGAGCAATATTTCACATTGTATTTCGACACAAGTGAAGTTAAAGAAAAAAAAGTTGTTTTTTATCGATAAATGAGTACAAGTGTGTATTGCCGTGCATGCTTTACTAATTACAACGTCATAAATGTACGACTGTACACAATAATATTATAATATCCTTCATATTTTATACATTTAAGATACACAATAAAGTGATATTTTGAGTTTCTTTATGCACATTATATATATATATATATATATATATATATTCATCTTCTAAAAGAAGTAGACCAAAAGTTCCATATAAACTCTCCATAAATCAAAAGTTCAAAGCTTAAGTTATAGCTCGTGACTTTTTACGAAATATAACAAACTCATTATGGTTTTTATTTCCTTAAATGTATAATTTTTTGTTTAAAGTTGAAAACAGTATTAAAACCTCACTAATTTGTTCTTCTTATTATATTTAATATTTTGTAAAAATAGTTTTCATCGACTTTTTTTTTAAAAGCACTGAAAATATTCAACTGCGGCTAAATAAAATATTTTTACAATTAACAAAATAGGTTTCTGCAATTTTTAATTCTAAATGTAATAATATAGGTTTGAAAATTGTTAGCCTATTTTCCTGGAATTTTATTTCCCCGGTAGTTATAATTCATTTTGAGCTTAATAGAGAGTTTTAATCGTTGTTTTAATTAAATTTTAATTTTAAAACTTTTTAATAATTACTAATTAGTCATTGTATACGAAATTGTATTACTGGTTAGACCATCTATTTTAAAATTTTGATCTTTGTATTTTATAAACACATTTAAATATACGTGTTATGACTAATTTATCTATATTTTTTGTATACCAAAATTTAAAAATCTTCGTCTACAACAATTTAACCGTACTTAAAATCTATTTTTTATATTTATTTCTTTTTTTCTTTTTTAGTCTAATGGTGTCTCATTAAATTTAAATTTGAAGCAGCATTGATACACAACTATAGAGATAGTAATGCATGTCCAATTACACACTACTTAATCTTTTTCTCAAATCATACCACAAACCACTGTACACGATTTACTAAATAGATTTTAACTAAACTATATCACATGCGTTTTGTTTTGTAGCTTTTAAGTATACAAATAAATGAATCTTACCTCAGGTTTAGCAATCATTGAAAAATTTGGATACAAATAATAACGAACCCCTTGTGCTGAACCCGGCAAAGTGATTCCCCTAGTCAACAAGAAAATCAAGACTACGTATGGAAATAATGCAGTGAACCAAACAACCTGTAATACAATTTTTTTTTTTAATATTCCGCGGGATATTTAAATTAATGAAATGTTTAACTTTTCCCGATGTAGATATCCCTTTCCACAAGCTAAAGTAACATATCAGATAAACCAAAAACAAACATCCTGCCATGTCCCATTTGATATAGCCCAAGTCATGAATGCCTTCACTGTGGTTTAATTCGAGCACTTTTCGTCTGGAAAAAAAACAAATTGTCAAATTTTCATTTTTTACATTGTGAGAAACAAAATTACTTACAACCAATACTCCGAAGAAGCAGATGCTAAGCGGGAATCGTTCGCTAATAGCGTAACATTGTCTACAGAGGTTAAGCTCGAATCATTTGACCAAATCGTTAGCTAAAATGTTCACGAATAGATAAATTAGTCGAAACAACAATACTAGATAGTTATAACATACAAATTCAAATGTTAACACTATTAAAAATCTAATTAAAATTATTTATTTTTATTTTAGGAAATCATATATTTATTATTTTATAATTGATATTAACTAATTTTTTACATGGTTTTATGCACATATATTATATTATTGAAAATTTAATTTACCGGTTGACAAAAATCTGTATTCCAGTCGTTGTCACAGGTGGTCCAAGGTAATATGTTCGTGAACGAAGCCAAAAAAAAACGCAACGCCCACGCTATGATCACATTATAATAGAAGTCCACATAAAAGGCAATTAAGACAACCGAGTAACCAATGCCTTGATCCATAAAACAAAATATTAATCTTATTGTTTAACAAGCTATAAAAAAAAATATTACATACCTTTGAATAATGGAACCAGCCTACCCCAGCATGTTATTGCACCAGTTTGATAAAATTGCCCAAGGGCCAATTCCATGTAGAACAAAGGAATTCCTCCGACCAACAACATAGTACAATATGGTATTAAAAAAGCTCCTAAAAAGAAAATCAATTTAAAAAACGAAATGCATAATATTGGAATGTTTTTGTTTAGTACATTTTTATTTGCATATTTTCGGGCGTTTTGAATAGGCAATATGACTACTAATTTGTTAAAAATATATCTCAATTACATTAATAAAAAATGTTCAAAAATCCCTGACTGATTGATTCCATGATGACAAATTCATTCATTAACTTTTGTCTTTCATACTTGACTTTTTACTGAAAAGTCAAACTCTTTATAAAGTTTATAAATTATTTATCACACAAGTCAATAGTTAGCTCTCCTGGTATCTTCACTAGATGATCTATTGGTTTTACAATGATATTTATTTTTTTCGCTTTTTTTTTGTCTAAAGACATTTTTACGAAAAGAAAACTTGGTATAACATTTACGTTCAGATGTAATTTTTTCTATAATCACAAAAATACGAATATTTCCAAACAAAAGAAAAAAAGTAACGACAAATTGAATAAAAAAGTGAAATGTAAATGAGATGTGTATTAATTGATTTTAATTCATAGATCATTACTCCAAAACTGATGGTGCTAAACACTTTATATCATCACTAAATATCTATAGTAACTACTCTTATACTTACATAAACGAAATTCAAAAAAGTTCATACATTTTGGACTAAACAGATTTTTGAAAACATCACGGGTCTTAAACATTTTTTATCTAATAACATTTTTTTATTTTGAATATTAAGATGTGAAAATTTAATACAGCTTTACTTAAGTAACTTTATTAACAACACTGAAAAAAAACCGGATTTACTTCACAATATGAATATTCATCGTTCTCATTCAAGATAATGGTAATATAGTCAAATTTACTAATAATAACGATCTTCATGGGAACTAAAGAATCGGATCGTTATATCCTGGATTTCTCTATAACAAGATAACAAAAAACTCGATTTTTCGGAAAAATTAAAAAGAGTTTTGTATTATTTATTATTATACATTTAACTACGTTATGTAGACGTATTAATAATATATTATTATTACATACTTCATGTATTTATGATTAAAATAAAAGTATGTACCTACATATTATGTATATTATGTATTATATTAATCAATTTATTATTTATAAATACATATTATGTATAATATACATTGTATATACATACACACAATAATTTGTTACAGGTGACTATAAAACCAATTTTAATTGCAAAATAACATCGTTATAACGATCATTGTTGTCACTAATAACGTTATACACGACCAAAATTATTGTTCATGAGATGTAAAACCAACCAAATACATGGCTGAGAATAGTTTTACCCGAAACATCGTTATATATACAGCATCGTAATAAGCGGATTCGACTGTATTTCTATTACATTTTAAAGAAATGATAAATTATTTCTTTAGTTAAACGATTCTGAGCAGAGGTGCAATAAAAAATTATATCGTTTTCATAATTTACTGTTTTTAGTCTAATTTTCAGAAGGCATTTTTTCTCAAAACCATTTCAATTTGTTTTATTTGAATAAAGAAAATAATCTACTTCAAATTTGACTAAAAACGATAAAATGTATAAACGGTATAAATTATACATAGGAGCTTTACTCAAATCGTTTTACTGAAGAAATTACTTATACTTCTTTAAAATTAAAGTCACCTATCGTCATTATCTTGATCAATAAACGAAAAGAGGAAAAGTAAACATCCCCAATACTACCTTATCGGATTTTTAATAACGTATTTAATGATATCAACAAAATGAATGTTTTTTTTTTTTTATTATTATAATTGGGTTTTATCGCTATTCCTATGATATACAGTATACGCTATATAGATTTATAAAATAAAAATGTAAATATCTAAAATAATCTTTTTTTTACTTAATAAAATACACAGTGTGCGTGTGTGTGTGTGTGTGTGTGTGCGGGCGCGCGCGCTCGTTCGTGCGTGCGTGTGTAGTAAGTACCTACCTACCTATGTATGTAATTTAAATCCAAAATGCAAAGGTACTCCCATATTAGTTCTGTGTGACAAAGTGGTCGAAAATTTAATAAAGCCACATCAAACATTATTATAGAAGACAATTTTAGGTGTAAAACAAATGATAGAAGTAAAAGAGGCTTCTGTATTAATTAAGAGCAAATCAGTAGAAATAAATGGAAGATGACAAAGAGCTTGTGAATATTCAATTAAAACTAATAACTATTAACATTATAATATTATCATCCCATTTAGTAGTATAATTTATCGAACCAATTAACTGAATTTAATGCATATAGTATTTTTTAGTATGTGTTATTATTACTTGAAAAATGTCTATCTATATTGAGTAAAATGTTGATTGATTTCATTAAATTTAAAAATGAATTTTTTAAATGATACACAATATAATAATGAAATATGAATATAATTATATACTATATTATACGTATATAAGTAAATTATATTTACTATTGAGTTAAATAACTTTTTAAAATTAATGATCTTAAGAAACATTTTACTGATACAATTTTATACCACTAGAAATATTTTTTTCGAATTTATGTAAATTGTTAAAGAGGTCATGCATCTTTCGAGTAAATCAAATTATAATTAATAAAATTAAAATCGATTAAAGTAAATTTGTTTGTAAGTATAATACAGATTTAGTTCAAATTAATTTTTCTGAGACTATTACAGGGCACAAAGTAGCATTACCTATAGAAATATTATCTCAACGTAAGAGGTTTAACATTCATATCGAAAGAGTAAGTAGACAGTGTAAGATTGTCGGTAGTATTACTTAAGTGTAGAATGCGATCAATAACTTCTCAATGGATTATTTTTCCTGACTGATCGTTAAAGAATAAGACGAATATCAATTGGAGGACTGTATTTATTTAATAATATATGTTTTACTTTAAACGGTACAGTACCTATATGATTATGTTATTTCAATATCTTATGAGTTTTAAAGTCCAATTTTATTGGATTAACAGTTATAATATACTCATATCATATTATACATTATCTACGATGAATATATTACATTCAAAATAACAGTCGGTAACTTAAAAACACTTTCGTCACTACACAATTTTCAAACAACAATACTTGATGTGATTTCAATAATAAAAAAAAAATTCAATCGGAATATTACTATTATATCAGAGCATACAAATTTGCAATCGTTATTAAAATAAAATATTCACTACAAAAAAAACTTTTATTATTTTACAATGAAAATGTACTAACTACTATCATAATGATTAAACCGTATTTAAAATTTATATTTTTAATAGTAAATATTCGATTTATAGATATTATTATTATTATTATAAATGTATGTGTTATTCATAAAATATACTATACATGTTATACATGAAATGGATTTGACTTTTTTAATGTGTATACTCCATAAATCATATAATAAAAAAATAAACATTTAAATGAAGATAATGATTCTCAAATTAATATCACTGTATTACGTCGAAGAATGAACATATATGGGATTAAATATTTAAAAAATAAATATCATAGAAAAAATATTTTCAAATAAACTTATTTAATAATAATCGATAAGTTCAATGACTACAAATAACCAAAGATCCTAATCGCACAATTACTTATAATTTTTAAGTTTTATTTAAATTACAAATACAAGACATTTAGAAAATCATTCAATCATTTCAATTATTTACAATATAGAAGAAAAATATATCTAACGGGAATTATAATGAAAAACTATTTAGAAGGTAATTCTCATACCTACACAGCTAATAATTCAATTCAATTTATCTGAAAATTTTTTTATTTTTTAGTTGATGTAGTTTGATTGGTATATTATATTATAAAATATAAATATAATTTATATATTGTTTTCTGGTTGAATCAATATTTTTATATAAAAATTAATATCCCCATACATTGAAATGGAAAAAATATACGTAGTTGTAAAAATATAGATCAACAAGTAACAAGAAAAATGTATTAAGTAATAACTATTGATTAGGCATATACAGGTTATAATTTTATTAAAACAAAAAATAATTCAAATGAAATTCCCAAATACGTGTTATAAATCGAAAGCAAATAAATTAAATTAAATCGCAAAAAGTTTTATTAATTTTACAGGCAAATATAAACTCTGGGTATCCGTAGCCCAAGATAGTGCTGAATAATCTGCAGCGAAGATCGATGATTTACGTTTACACCTTTGATTCTCAATATGCCTAAAGGTATGAGCACATCCCTATACTTTCAGTAATGAATCATTTCCGTGTGTTCGAACATTATTTCCGGCCGCTAACAAAATTTTCTCATTTCCCGTAGGAAGCCCCTTTGATCAACAGCCAACTACTGATCTATACGAACCACGGGCTGCAAGGGTTTTGTATACGTACTTATTGTAAAGCTCACGTTCTCCGTCCATTTTACTCTAAATTTTTAATTTATGAACAATAATTAACCAATTATTCTGCCGATAACTCGTTGCACATTGATTTATTAGCTCGTTTTATTGTGACTACTATTTTATTTCCTCCACATATCTCACCCAAAATCCAAAACATAATTAATAAACAATATATCCGCACGTACCAAATAATTCAGTTCATCAAATTAATAATAATATTATGTTCCGGAGTGTATCTGCTGGTAATTAAATCTCGTGCGTTCTATCTTTCCGTAATTCGGGTACAAGCAAAAATTCACAAGGTGGACCAAAAGCCATGGTCTGACAAGCACATTATGGATATGTCATGTTCAAGTGTTCATAAATCATTTTTGTCACGTGTATTACTTTGGGCGTCTATTGTTTTAAAATGCTCTTGTGTGTCCACCTTACTCATTTCGGGGTTATTAGTTATTTTAGTTTGGGAAAATAAAAATGAAACTGACGCGTAATTAACATGTGTGTGAGTTTGAAAAATTTTAAAATGTGCTGCGTAATACTCTCGTTACAGCCCTTCGATCAGGGTAGGGAAATTAATATATACTTCATAGTACACTTGTCGCCAGAAAACTTATTCACAAACACGATTTAGATGAACGAAAGGACTTTATCGAATAAATCGAAAATGCACGTAGCCGATAATAAAATTTAAATCGGTAATAACGCACGGCCGGAATGAGTCAATGTTTTCGCCAGACGTTCCATAACCTTGAATGCAAATACGATGTAAAAACGATTATCTTATTCACGTGTGAAAAAATACAAATAATGTACAGAACACGACGCCGAGAACGAAACCAACTAATTACCCTACAATAGTTATGGGTATATATTTTCATTATATTATAAATAAGTATATTATGGAAATATGAAATACCTATTTAAGTGCGCATCAGTGACGTATGCGTTCAACTAACAAATTTTGATTATTAAAATATTATATACATGTACCTATACAATTAATTTTTTTTTTTTAGATTCTGAGTGAAGCGAAGGATCTTATGGTTTTACAATGATGTTTATTTATTTATTTTTTTTTTTTATTTTTTTTTTTTTCTGTAAACACTTTTTCGTATAGAAATCCTTGTCCAAAAGTTTCGTCCAGCAACTTTTTAGATTCGAAATTGAACTGAGATGGTACTTTAAAGAGGTCATTTTTCTTAAATCTCCATAGTTTTTCCAGTAATCAAGAATAACGATCGAAAAACTGAGTAAAAACGGTAAAATCGGTAAAAATCCGCCGTAAACGAGATTTTCACTGTTCAGATTTTAGGTATTTAGTCATAAATCGAAAAGTATTGAAGCTAGAAACTTGAAAATTTTATCCAATATCAAATACATACTATTTTATATTGGACAACATTTTCAGAACAATTATAGCACTTTTGACTTAAATATAGAACTTTTACTTTACCAAATTGTTTGAAAGTTTTTATGTAATATAATTTTAAATATTTGACAAAAAGTTCTGAAAATTTAATATGACCTTACTCATATACCTACTTAATTATCCTAACAAAAATTCAAAAATTGTGAGTCAGGATTTTTTTTTATACACACTTTAATAAATTATTATAACTCACCAAAAATTATACAAATAACCGTAAAATACGTAAACAGTATTTAAATAATAATATATTATATTACACTGAAGCTTTGCTCAGAATCATTTTATACTAAAGAAATGAGTTATCATTTCTTTAAAACTTAATACATTCATCACCAATATCTTGTCCGAGGACCGAAGAGACGAAGGACGAACTTGTACCACCATCATCTCACTTACCAGCTTTTTTTAATTACAAGTAATAGTACAGTTAAAATAGATAAGGTTATAAAAGTAGATTACAATAGGCGGTTTATAAATAGACTATGGAATGGGGATTGTAGATAATTTTAATGAAGTTTGTGGATAAGAGATTTAATTTTGGAAATAATTAATATTATGAGAATATTTATGTGAGTTAGCTTAAAATTACAGTTACTAGAGAGATTGATGGATTTAATAATGTTTTGAGTTCTTTCAACATATTTGACGTGGGATCTGTAGTACTGGATATTGGTTGGGCAACTGTTATACTGGCATGATAGACCGGAAGGGGGTGAATGCGATGCACATGACGACGTGAGGCGCCTTGTTGTTTTGGAATTTCTACCTTTTTTGGTTTGTTTGTGGATTTTGTCAGTTTTTTGTAAATGATATAACCTTTATATGATGCTGTATGTGCACCAGAGCATAGTGCACATTTAGCCTCGAGGCTAAAACAATTAAATTAAATATGTCAAAATAATAGAGTGACGAAATACAATGGATAATAGTAATAAAAATATTATGTTTATTCATTATTACTAAGTGATGTCCGAATAAATAATTTTTTTTCTGTGGTCTATAATGTTTAAAAATAATACTCATTAACGCATTAGTTGATAAAGTGATTTTTTTTTTTTAGGAGAAGGATTAATTGGAAAATTATGTACTATGGCGTTGCACAGTGTATATCAATAAATAGTAATAATAAATAGGTCATAAATCATATAATATATCAATAAGTTTAATTGTTTCGAAAAAAAACAAAATTATGATAATATACTCGTAAAACTTTTTATTACATTTTGTTATACAATAACATACAGATCTAATACATATTTAATTTTTGTTTTAAAAATTATTTTGATAATGTTTATGTATAAATATGTTTATGATAACATATTATATGAATAAATTATGAATAATAAAATTACAGTATTAATTTATCGATTGATTTGACGACACAAAGACAAAACTATTTTCTGTCAATAACAATTATTATCATCAGTCTATATTCTACAACATTCTATAACTTACAACCTAAATAAAATATTTTGTTCACCTGTTATCTATAAAAAATATAAAACCAAAAAGCATTGACCTTTTATTTGAAAATTTTCGATCAATTCAACTTTATTTTTTTAATCATCATGAATGATGTGTAAATGTATTAAAATTACTTAATATATTTTAACATTTCAAAAACCTTTTACAAAAATGCGTCCTTCATTGAAATACGTACAGGCAAAGGCGATCGAGCAAGAAAATTGTCATCAGTTTCCGGTGCACTCGCCCTCCTGATATTCATTCTTTTTATTTTTTTTTATTACATCTTAAGCGGTTCGACTTTTTCCCTTATCCGTATATTTTATATTTAACAGTGACAAGGGCACTGGAAAAAAAGCTTACAATAAGAGGTCCCTTCTTTTCACCATTGCCGCAAAAAAAAAAAAAAAAAAAAAAGGTTTCCGTCCAATTTTTATTATTATTCTATTTTAACAAACAAAATATTTCATAGAATTTATTGATAAATTAAACATTTGTTGATTTGACAATTTTACTTTTCACA
Organism: Therioaphis trifolii; assembly: GCA_027580255.1. Classification (NCBI taxonomy): domain Eukaryota; kingdom Metazoa; phylum Arthropoda; class Insecta; order Hemiptera; family Aphididae; genus Therioaphis; species Therioaphis trifolii. The sequence continues at coordinate 17,831,174 of CM050407.1, forward strand.
GTAATAATAATAATACTCAATTTTATATTGGTAGCTTAAAATAAATCTAAAAAAAAAAATAATAATAATAATAATACTCATTTGTGAAATTTTATTTTATTTTAATATAAGTTTGAAAATGAAAAGTGCCTACTACAAAAAAAAAATTCAATTTCGGCAGACTTTAGAAGAGATGAGAAGTCTTAATTAACATTGTACCTTTATTGTCATAAGAAATACACCTAAATATAATAGTCATTCTAAATTAAAATTAAGATATTATTTGAATCTTTCAGTAAAAGAACACAGTTTAAATTACCTCTTTTCGGTATTTAATACTGCAATTATTTTTAAATATTTTAAGTAGTTATGAAAGAAAAATAATAAATTCTTAAATTGGTTATTACCTACATACTTACATATATGACTTACTCATGATAATTTATTACGTAAAAACACAAGAAAGCTAAAATTTTGATCATAATTGATACTAATTAAAATACAAAATTAAAAGAACGTAAACATTGTTTTCTATTCATAAACTATGTATAACAAAACATAATTTTTAAATAAAAATGTATGTAATCAAAATCAAATAGAAAAGTAACACCTCATCATACTGTTTACAGTGATGGCCGCGATATAGACACATAATTTCATAAGTGTCTCATACAATAGATTCTACTTGATAATGATTAATTATTTTCAACTCAAAATGTAATTACGTTCGCGTCTCTCATATAAGTGTACGTATAATGGATACATTAAGAGAAAATATACCAACCCCGTCATTATCATGCAGCATTTTATCATATAAATCTTTTTTTCGCAAAAACACCTCAATAAGTATGACTATTTTACTATCAATTATTTAAGATAGGGTTCAAAACTTTTAGAAAACTTTCGCAATAGATGAGTTCACAAATGTATAATTCAGCATCCACGGCATGACCTAATATTATTAACATTATACATTTACATAACACAATTATTGAATCACGTATTGAAATACCCAACCGGGTCAGCGCAATAAACATACTATAATATACCGATTGGGATTGCAAAAAGAAAATATTTTGCCCCCTCTAGATTCTAATCACTGCCCAACTAATCGTTAAGATAGTTTAAATTCAGAATTTCACGGTAAATCATACACATGATATACTTGAACTAATGAAGTATACTTCATGACGTATAGAATCTCATATGAGACGTCAGCAAACGATAGCGTATTGATTCAATTTGAAGACTTAAACTTTAGGAGGCGGTAAAATTAATTACAACCAGTCACGTGTGTAAGGAGGTATAAGATTGAACTCCCCTCTTCGATTTTTTTTTCCCGAAAGTTTGTTTATCGATGGTCATTGAAGTGAAAATTCATTTTCCTAGAAATATAACGTTCTAAGTTCACCAAGAAGAGTTTTCTTTCGATATTCTGTTACTGCACTGCTTATGCATGATATTACTTTATTTTAAAAACTCAATTTGTTTGTGTACGTGACTATTAACCACTCATAAATAAGGGATAAATCTCGCTCCCGCTATCGCACACAGTGGTTCTAATCATATATATGCTACAAATACAAGTAAATAACAATGAGTATCAACGTTAAAGTCATAGGAAATATTCACTGTGACCATTATTATTAAGTATTACTATCAAGGAATTTCTATTATTATGATCGAACCATTCTACAAATCTGAAATAATGAATTTGGACATAAATAACTTCGGTCAGAAAATACTGTATAAAAATCAAATAGGTACTCATGTAAACATCAAGGCTTTTTTTTATTATTAGAGGAGCTAGTTTTAAATGCAGAGGCGCTAAAGTCTCCCCAGAACTTTCCAACATTGTCTCTCCTATGGTGCCATGACCTTAATAAATAATACGTTTGGTGGTCATGAGTGGGTGGGTGGGTGTTCTGATAGTTCAAAAATCTCCACTCAAAAAATATTTTCCTTTCACGGCTTATGGACGTCAATAGCAATAGCTATTCTGATTTTTGAAATGATAAGACCCGAATACTCGATATCGTAATCAACTGAGTTTATAAAATCCTGTATTTTAGAGGTTTCCTGGCTACTACTTGTCATTAATTCGTGAACAATTTAAAATATTGTAATTTCTTGAATCTTGAACTTTGGACTAAACGCAACCATTAATACTCTGAAGAACACGTATAACCTTTTTACGAAAAAAAAAATTGAAACATTGCAGGGTGGCGGGTAGGTGGTGGGAGGGGGGGCAAATCAAATCGACACGTTATATTGAAATTGAATTTTCACGAGCTATGGTCATGAAATATAGGCGGACAATATAAATCTTCCATATTATGTTATACGGCGTGAAAAACTCACCTCCACCGTTCTTGTAGCACAAGTACGGGAATCGCCACACGTTGGCCAAGTCCACGGCGAATCCTATGACCGACATGAGAAAATCCGTTTTGTTCGACCACTGTTCCCTGCCCGGTCGCCGACGCCGCTCCACCGCGACCGGCGGCGGCGTGTCTCTTCCGCCTCCACTGTCGCCTCCACCGCCGCCGCCACCGCCACCATCTCCGCCGTCCTCTTCGTCCATGGCCATCGCTGCGACCACCCCCCCAACAGCGCCGCCGAACTATCTGCCCGCTTTCCTGCGAATTCAACAGCACACAACACGAACGCACTGAATAATATTCAAATATTTTATTCGCTAATGATTTCGCGTCATGTATTTCACACGAAGACGATACAACGTAATAACAGCGATTTTGTATCGAAATTATTATTCACGTTGATTGCGGTTTTAATCGACGCGCGGGTTTCGCTCAAAACAAATCCGCGGACGCGATGACAAATGCGATATCACATATTACACAAAGACGGATTTTTCTTTCATTTTTCTTTTTTTTAATTTCTGTTTTTTTTTTTTTTTTTAATGTCGCCGACGAGAGTTTTAATACACGCCGAGGCAGGGGTATTTTTTATATTATTTACGCAACCCAGAGGCCGTGGGCAGCGTGATTGAACTGTCGCCAACACATGAGGTACTGGACGCGGGTGCGTCGAGTTTAATTAACCGACAATTATCAAACAACAATGCCCGTGACTGTAAAGTAGGAAAACATAAAACCTATTGTACACACACACATGCATACTCACACACACCCACCCACACACACACACACACACACACACACCGCTCTCGTTTGTTCGTTTTTAATTCATTAAGTACGGAACCCGCCAAATATAAGCCGGATAGAATTATGGAAACATGGTGTATTGATACAGTTAAGGTAGAGAGAGGTGCACGTGAGATGATGAGATGAACGTCCCTCCGGCTGAATCTGTTATTGAGTGACGGAGTAACGTTTAACTGTCAAACTCGAAAAAAACGTAACGTACGAATCAAATGTAAATAATGGAATTTAGAAATTTTATAATACGTGAGCGAATGTAAATGTTTTTCCCCCTTCAAATCATATAAAAATATTTCCATTTTATGCGATATTATGAATATTGAGTATAGTGTACACAACGAGTGATTTCACGATCATTTTATTTTAACGACACGGGTAACAATGAGGAGAGATGTTATCCAGTAATAAGACTCACAGCATATATACGTACAAGTGTGAATTAAAAATTTTAATCCGAAATTTCCGTCTTTCGTGTTAAGTCGCTGCTAAAGAAAACACAAATATTAGTATTAAAACATCATATATTACGTACATATATTTATATATGTATATACGCACATATATTATTATTGTGCAGATAACAATATATAGTACGATAATACGATAATACGAAAACCGAAGGGTTACGTTTATACATCTCTCTTCGAAATTCTTTTCAAAAATATTTTTACTTCAATAAATCCGAAAATTCACGTTACCGTGAGTATAGAACTGGTGGATTGAAATCTACCTACTATCGTGTATTCTTTTGTTGAAAGATAAATATATTGTGTTATTCATTGATACATCGATGCACACGTTGCGTTTAACATTCCATACTTCTAATTGGCCGACCAGTTTATGAATTATCACAACATTATAAAATCACTCTGAATCTAAAACCTTGTTGAAATATAAATGTATGTCACGAAATTAATGTAATGACGGGAGGAAAAATAACGTTTGAAGTTCTGTGTCTAATGAAATATTATACTAAACTATATGTATTTTGATTTAGAGTATGTCTACTTCCCGGGAATTTATAAACAAAAATACTTATCACATTTACTATATTTTGTTGTTCACTTTATTTTGATTCGTATTCAATAAGATTTTAAATGTGATTTATAGGACAGGCCGTTAAATTTTAAAGGAATTTGTGTAAACGATTCCTTAATGTTTTAATACCAAACTCAACACAATTTTATATTCTATTACCGATTAATATATTAATGCATCAATAAATAAATAAATAAAGTTTTCAATATTTTGTTGCTAAAAACCATGTTAATCGAAAATATCGTTAGTTTACAATGTTACAGATTGATATAATTTCCAAGTGGAACTTAATGAAAACATGAACAATATTTGATACCCTACACGTCAATTTATTGCATTTATAATTGATTTACGCAAATAATCTAACAGACACGCTTCACCCACGTACTCATTTAATATTGTTGAACACGTACGAACACATACTTCGTGATTGACTAATTGCCTATTCCGAAACTTAAATAATTATTATAACTAAACGATCGTGATATGTTGTCGAATGTGCAAATAAAATAAATATTATAATACGCGTTTAATTAAATAGTGATGAATACGACACATCTTTTTCAATAATTGTTAATTGATTTTTCTAAATTATATTTAACATTTAATAGGTAGTTAAACATTTATGTGTAGTAATAGAATTATTATTGGCTTACGTGATGACATATTGTAAAAAACAAAAAAAAACAATATTTTTATATCTGATTTTAAGTATATATCTACGTTAAAAGGTGTATTTATTTAAAATATCTTTGATGACACAAAGTATAAAGTTATCATATAACATTATGAAGGTACTTATATTTCGATAGTTATACCATTGATTATAAATATTTTAACATTTATAATCAATAGTTGTACTAAAAAAAAAAAAGTGAACCTGATGTTTAGGAATTTCGAAGAAATTAAAAAATAAAACAATATGGCTAAAAAAATATATTTTTAAAAAAGTTCACACATTTATTTCAAAATTTACGGTATCAGTTATAATTTTAGAGATATTTAAAATGACATAAATCTATCAACATTTTTAGAAATATTGTACCAAAATAAATAAAATAAGTGTATTTTATTTTACTGATTCCTTATTTTTTTTACAATGGCTTTAGATAAATTATTTATTTGTCCCTCATCCAAATTCAAAATAACAAAAAAGGTAATAATATGTATGATATTTTTAAACATGACCCAAACATCATATATTGTTGAAATAAAATCTTAACTTAAGAGTTTGGGTGCTTAAATAATACTCAACATAATTCCTATCTTTCAATCAAATCATAGATAGATATCAAAGTACCCTTTGCATCGATATATATTTCACGGTATTTCGAAAGCGCATCTCTTATTTTCATTTTTCATTTAGGTTTCTTTTAAATAATTACAACTTATACTCTCGTATCAAATTGTTTATAATTTTTAGAAATACAACGATTTTTATTTTGTTTGTTAAAATACTACGAGATCATATTTACATCCAAATCATCGAATATAATTTTTTTTTATATTATCTGTATCGCAAAATAATACAATTATTATCATTCGAACATCGTACGCGCAATATCCTAGTTAAAAATAAAAAATAAATCATCGTGCATTTAATGCCGCTAAATTTATCTTCAAACAATAATTTCGTCAAAATATAGTAAAGCATAATTTGTTTCATGCGAACACATCTTGTACAAAAAGAAAATAATAATAATAATAATAATAATTGTAATAATAAAATACAGAACGCCTTATTATTTCTAAGTACGCACACATTTGTAACAGGTGTGCCTATTAATTATTTAAAATTTAAAAATATATATTTGATATGTGTACCTGGTGCCTTTCGGCTTGTTGGATACCCGTCCCCGAAGCATCAGCACACCCGCGTAAATTGGACGTCGTATGCGTGTGAAGATTAAATAAGGCGCGCGATCCGACGGTATAGCGTTGTCGGTGGTTTTGAGCACTTTCGTCGCGTCGACCAATCGGAACCGTGCAAATCATCAGCAGCGCTTGCGTGTAGTTCAAACAATGTTTTAGGCAGACAGGCAGCTTTTTTTATTTTATTATTATTTTTTTTTTTTAGCAAAATCACACGTATACAAAACAATTTTAGGTGTAATGGTCTAACACTTCGTGTTCGATCATTTTCAGACATTTTCCTACGCAATCAAGTCTGTCGGGCAATTCCAATTTTAAGGTAAAATTTATTCTTTTTTTACATGGCTTTTTAATAATAACAACAACAATATTATTTCAATTACAGCACTATTGTTATTATACACTTCATATATATGTATATATATATTATAAACTACATTTTAAATGTTATTGAATTATATAAATTATGAAAAATTAAATTTGTAATACTCCAAGGTTATTACGATATTGTTCGTAGTTTTTTTTTTTTTTATTGATCTTTATATATAACACGGCAGCAGGGGCCATTAGTAAATACTAATTACAGTTTTTACAATTTTCGTGAATTATATATTATCTTACATTATCTTAACAGTTACAATTAAAATTATGTTTTATCTATAAGGTTGGTTAGTTTTAAAAACGTAATAATTTTCGTATTTTGATCGGGGTTTGGTCCGAGAATTTCATCAAGTGTTTCCGTCAAATTGAGATTTGTACGCTCCTGTTGGTATATAATATGACATTCTGTGATGATGTGTTTGACTGTGATCTGTGTATTGCAAGTTTCACAAATGGGGGTTCGTCGTTTGACATAAAGAACCCGTGAGTAATCCTTGTGTGTCTGATTCTTAGGCGATTTATGGTTGTTTCGTCTTTTCGGTGTAGGTTAGGGTTTTCCCATCTGATTATTGTGCTCTTGATCTGGTTTGATTTAGTGGTTTGGCTTTTCCATAGGATTTGCCATTTTTTTTAATTATTGGTTTTTGTGAAGTTTTTGAAGTCATCGTAAGGGAAAAGGTCTAGTGCGTTTGTGTCTGTGACATTGGCGTACTTATCCGCGGTTTCGTTGCCTATAATGCCAGTGTGTCTCCGGTCTCGGGATCCAAATAAGTGAGATTGGTTTTTTGTTGGTTTTGGCTTCATCTAGTTTGTTTTGTATGAGAATCGTTATGTCGCTTGGGTTAGTTTTGATTTTTATACTGTTTATGGCACTTAAAGAGTCGTTGAAGATTAAGAAATTAGTGTGTTCCGATGTGTTTATTTTTTCGATGGCTTTTAAGATTACATTTGCTTCAACAGAGAATATCGAGAATTCATTTGGAAGTCTATATGTTATATTTGAGTTTGAATTTTCGAATATTATTGCAATGCCAACTCCCTAAATTGATTTGTAAGCATCCGTGAATATTTTTTAGTATTCCTTGAAGTTATCCAGGATGTCATGGGCATTGGGCATGGCTTTTGAATATCTCGGGAGGTGTGTTCTATTTTGATAGAGTGTTTAGTTTGGTGTTAATTTCGTACTTGTTTTCCCAAGGAGGGGAAGTGTGAAGTTCACGAGGGATAATTATTCTGACAGTAGAGCATATATTTTTATTGAGAAAATCAGTGATTTCGTTTTTTGTATTGCATTGTTTGTTCCCGCTGCGTGTGGCCAGTCTTGCGGTATATAATGTAAGTAATTCTAGTCTTCTCGGGGAGGGGGGGTTCTCCGGAAAATGTTCGTAGTTTATATGCACCAATTAGACTGTATAAATACGTGTCACGCTGTCATATTATATAATTATAAGTGAAATCTTATACAAACACAATTTTAACGTTTTCCGAGTATACTTAATGATTTAAATAATAACCCATACTTTTGTCGAGTTCGATTTATTCCATGATCGTATTTTCGTAATTAAACTAATGGAAAACTTCAAATATTGCAGTTATTTTTAATTGTGGATTTTAAGAAAACAATTAAATTCGTTCAAATCATTTCCATTATAAATTAAGTGCACTTTAGTAAATAGTCACAGTAATATAGAGTTTTAACAACAATACAAGTGATTCAATAATATTTTAAATTTTAATTTAAACGTTTTTAAATTTTCATCATAGAGTTCTATTAATTTATAATTATATCAAATCTATCAGTTAAAACATAAAAAGAACTATACCTAAATCTTTATTAAATTAAGTTTAAAATGTCACGCTAAGAAATATTTATGAAGAACCCGTGTATATGTAACGGCAAAAAGGATCTGGCGCAATTAGAGTTCAAAGAACAAGGATGATTTAAGTTAGTTTAAAAAAATAAATGTTAAGGTACGTTTTCCTTGCAGCGTCTGGACGCGGCGTCTAGTCGCGGCGGCTAGTCGACGCTAGACGCCGCGTTTGGACGCCGCGTCAAGACTGTTTTCCAAACAGCGTCTAAACGCCGCGACCACTTCATTTTTTTTACAAATACTCAATCAAAAAATGACTAAAACCAAATTTCTCGTAATTTTTTTTCTAAATTACAAATCGAAATCAGGAATTAAGAAAGCGTCACCAATCAGTCGATCTTTATAGGAATATAGATTGATCGCAATAAAAATGTAGTTTAGATGCACGATACATTTTCTTGTATAAACTTCATGTTGTATAGTATAAAAAAATGCGAATTAATAAATATATTTGAAAAATATATCCTTATTCTTGGGATGAGAACAATCGTATAAAACTTTGTTTTTTTGAAAAAAATCTATCAAAATTTCGTCCTCCTCAGAGGAAAATATAAACTTTTTAGACATCTTGACGCTGGCGGTTGACGCGATGCACTGGTCTCGACCGGTGTTGACGCCAACCGCCGCGTCAAACGCGCTCATACGCCGCGTCAAACGCACATAGGAAAACGGACACATAGAAACGCATTTAAACACTTTACCTTTAAACAAAAATAAAAACTTGTTAAATATGAATTTTGAACAGAAAAGGCTTAATGGCCTAATTCACCTCCTTAGTTAAGTCTATATATTTAAGTACATAACATAAGCAAGATATTATATAATTATTTATAGAATACAATATAAGGTTAAAGAATAATAACCGGTTCGGCAGCAAGTACCGTACAAGCAACTTCTCTTGAGAAGAATTATTCTATAACTGTAAGAGGGATAGTAGAGTTTAATTAATTTATTTATTCACTATCGATAAATATTCATCGACAATTATTAATAATAATAGAATTACAAAAATATTTCAATTGTAATAACTGTCAATTGGAGTCAAAAATTAAAAAAAAAAAAAATTAAAAAAAATAAACATTATTTATAATCATGTACCTGAAACCCCTCTCAGAACGAAATTCTATCGAATTTAAAGAATTTTTACAAAAAAAATGACGTCATATTGGGCCCGCCATCTTGAATTTTGAAAAACTGAAAAAAGATTTGAAATCAGCACCCTCGAAAACCCCTTACTACCCTTCGAGACTTGAAATTATATATGAAATTTTTATTGCGTGCATAAAAAAGTCAGTTTTTTACAGATAAAAAACAAACCGCTGGACCGATTTTTTCCAGACTCCTTTCAGATCTAAGTCATGGCGTGGCGTATTGATTGATATAGTCATTAGAAAATTCTGTCCAGTAGTTATTGAGGAATCGAAAGCCAAAATATGTCTACATACATACGTACGCACGCACACACACACACACACACACACACACACACACACACACACACACACATCACTCTAAAAATACTTGTAAACGATTGTCGAGGTCTTGAAACGTAAAGAAAACACAAAATTACCTATTTCGATTTTCAGACCTATTATAATAACTTCTCAAGAGAAGTTAAAAATTAGGCATAGTTACGTACATAATATGTATATAAGGTGGTACCTGTATCTTAAATATTTAAATTTATCTTTAAAATATTTTTAATTGAAATAAAATAATGTATAATGATTGTTTATTTTTTAATTGGAATATAGATTATAGAATTATAATCTTCTTATCTTGAATTGACTGAGTTTTTTACTCCATTCTAGTAATGTCAAATCTTAATTATGATGAAAATCGTCTAAATTATTAACAATTTTAAAAAACATTTAGGTTCATAATGTTACCAAAGAATTTTCGAATTAAAATGTTCAATATCTATTTCACTAATTGCAACTGATACGAATACATTCTCTTTCACTAAGTAAGAATGTATTAACCATTTTTTAACGTCCATATACTCTACAGTCTACATGTACGGTTAATGTTACAAATTACTATTAAAATAAATTCAATACATTACATAAAAATTAGTATAAATGTGTACTAGAATAGAGATATTTTTACCAAACCAATGTACATTGACACCATAATATGAATTTTTTATTCAATGGGACGGGGTATCTGAAACTCTCTGGTTACGCTTTTAACTATATAGAGCATGCTCCATGTAAGGACAAAAACCCACATAAGTTGACCAGAATATTAATACTTTAATTTTTTTCAAATTATGTAAGTTGCTTAAAATAATTTAAATTTGTTTTGTCTTCTATTTATAGCTAGGTGAGCTGAAAATCTGTTCTATAACTTAATGAATTGAAATTTGGTATTTAAATTTTGCATATTTTTGCATATATTGGTAGTTTTCTTAAAAGTTGCATATTCATGGTTTTTTTTGTGCATAAAAATGCATATTTAGTAAAATTATGTGGATTTTAAAACAAATGACATGAAAAATGAACTTGTTTACTTCAAGAATGCCCCCCATAACTTTAGCTGATGTGGAAAGACGTTTTTTGCCATACAAAAATATTCTTTCGAATAATCGTCGGAGATGATGGACGCCGAAAATATTAAAACAATTTAGAGGTTCAATGCAACAAATATACAGGTTTGAAAAAATAACTATCAAATATATTACAAAACTTATAAAATTGTATTTTTGTTTTTTTTTTAGATTAAATCACCTGACTATCAGTATATAATCAATACACCTACCAATCATTTATCATCTCATATTTATACCTTGTATTAATTGTTTACCACTAAGTTAAAATTATATATATTTTAATAGAATCAAATTTAACGAAATATTATTTATATATTAACTTATTGAAAACACGTTTTTTATTTATAGAAAAAATTGCATATTATAATAAATTTTTTGCATATTTTCAAATTTTTGATGCATATATAATAATTTTTCCTCGCATATTTGCATGCATATTTAGTCTATTTTAGCTTCTATAACTTCTCATCCCTAGTAATGATAATCAATATACAATATAAAATAAACTTGTAATAATAATAATAATAACATAATATAGTATACACATCATTATGCAAAGGTAAGAATTTACGAAAAACTTAACCAATATGTTATTTGTTTACACATTCTTAAATATTAATATAATCTATGAAGTTGTGAGAATCTTAACAAAAATGATTTTCAATTTAGATTTTAAGAGAAGTGATGAACGAATTGATTTGACTGAAATGTATTTTTTTAAGTCTGTAATCACTGTTCGAATTGTAGATTTCGTCTAAAAGTTACGTTCAGCTCCTCTATAGATCATACATTTCTTTAAAGTATTTGGTACTATAGAAAATTAATTTTTCTCTATTCACAAAAATATTTTAACAGTTCAGGAAAACTACTGAAAATTTTAATAAACACTGTCTTATCTGACGCTAACAAGATTTTCATGAAATCGAAATTTATTCATAAATTCATAACTTAAAATGTACTGTTGCTAGACACTTATAATTTTCACCATATATCAACTACGCTCATATTATACAGAATTAATTTTCAGAAAAATTTACTTCTTTTACGCTAGCTATTATAATATTGCAATGCATTGTGTAAGTACCTTGTTTTTCATAATATTTTAAATTCTATTTATTATGACCTGAAAATATAATGGCACTTTATCCATATCATGTTTTTGCTAATTTTTTAATCTGAAGTAACCACCCCCTCCCCATTCCACTCCTATTACTTCTGTCTACTGATACACAATTATTTATAAAATCATTGATAATACTATAATTTTTAATAAGACACAAAGTTTCACCACTCTAATCATATGTATCATACTTTTCCTGTTAAAAATCGTTTACCTCTGAATATATTATTAAAGCCAGGTATTTAAAAAATATAAAATCAATTATTTCAAAATGTATAGTTCAATTTCTATGGTAAAAATATAATGAAAATTGTGTTATAAAACGTTAGGAATAGGTAGGAATAGGTACAAACTTATATATATTTTTTACACACAACACACACTGCAAACATAGCAAGTACAACAGATATACGTATAAATAATTATGTGTCATACTATTACCTACATAAAATCTATCCAATAAAATTTAAAAAAATTATGTTTTTTAATACTCGTCAATCTCTTTTAATACATTTTAAATAACGCGATATAAATAATAATAATGTAATAATAACATATGACAGTTAACGGAATCCTCGCAGACTCAAAACAAATCTTAACTTAACTGTGTTAGAAAAATAGGTACTCAATGTTTTTCCTATCAACTACTTACGACCAATGCAAATCCCATTAATTTAAAAATAAGAATAACTAGTGGTATATCAAACAGTAATTATTTTAAAATCTACGCTGCGCTGAAAACGAACTTGGAGTGATAAATTTATATTTAGGGGTTGTAACCACTCCTCAGCACCCTCGTATGTGTGCTAATGGTAGGCGCCCGTGTATAATAACTGAAATAAAACCAAGCGAGTAGATATCTAGAAAACATTTCGACGGGATCCAGGCTCGAATCACGAGCTTACTAAAGTGTAGGTACACCATGATCAAACCCTTTAAGATAGGGGGATGGAATGACTCAATCCCTTAATTATTCCAGGCGTAGTTCACGAAGACAGAAAATTCGTCGTGATTTTGAAGTTGAACGTTCAACACCTGAGTGTTTCAGGTCTATTTGACCAATGTAATAACTTACGTTCTATTTATTATAGTAAACTTTAAAAAAAATATATAAATAAATAAACACTTAAACAACGCGATTTTATTTTATGAATAAAAAAGTTGTTTCAAACCATTTCTATCTCAAAAGTTTTAAAGTTTTTTTCGGTTTACAACGTTATCACCGACGACACTCGAGCGTTCGCCGTCAACTACGTGCGAGACGACGTCATGACATTTCGTGGTCCACGTAAAAAGGCCTGCGACTCCGGGTTAACCTAACCGGGTCCGGGGTGCATTTTAACGTACTGCACCATGTTATGGACCAGGTATCGATTTGCTGCTAATAATGATAAGATTATCATCGCGTTATTAATTATGATTATGAACTTTAAGGCGGCAAATTAAAATAGGCCAATCAGAAGCAGCAAATCGATACCAGGTCCATAACATGGTGCAGTATGTTAAAATGCGTCCGGGGTAGTACGCGACGAGACGGGTCTCGATCCATCGACGCGATCGCAAAACGTCCCCCCCCGACTGTGTTCCGTCGGGGGGAAAAATCGGTCGGTCGCGTTTCGATCGTAATTTACGGCACCAGCTGATCGTTACAATAATGATAATAATAATAATAATAATAATAATAATAATAATTTATTTAATATACGTGTAACGCAGCGTTAGGCAGACCACAGCTGCACGCCCGACTCGAATCGGTTGTCGTGTTCGCGCGCGATACGACGTTTTATTACGGTTGGCAACCCATCGCCGCTGACGGCCTCGACCGTGCGTGTTTTAATGTACACCGAAATATTATTGTATTGATGATACAGAGACGTCCACGGCGGACGGCGGGGCAGACGTCGCGGCGACCGGGCGACGTACTCGTATAATACGCGACGAAAACGCGCGTGACCATATTATTTTCGTTTGTTTATTCATTTCTCCACCCAAACTCGTAAACAAAACGGGACGAGTTCATCGTCGGTCGACCGCGCGGCGACGGCGATATTGATATAATATTATTATTATTATTATGACAAAAATTAATAACAATACGAGACAAGGGCGACGGGTCGAAATCGCCAGCGAACGTCATCGCGACGACAATAAATATTTAAAATAATAATAATAATAAATAATATTATTATGACGATGATAATATCGTCATTATCGCATTGATAACGCGCCGCCGCCGCACGAAAACGACGTTCGGCTGTAACATTATTATCACCCGATCAGCTGCAGCAGCTGCTGGCGTAACAATAAACTCGCGGAACGTACGCGTCCACAAGGCATAACAGTAATATAGTGAATAATAATAATAATAATAATAGTAATAGTAATAGTGAAAATACGATGGCCCACTGCTGCGTCGCTGCGAATAACTAACCCGTCGGTCGAGTTATCATGATAATAATTGGCCCAGCAGCCTGCGGATTTTCTGAAAACATTATTTGTGTTTAGTGTTTTTTATCTGCTCTTATTGTTTTTTTTCTCTCCACTCCGGTTCCACTCGAAGTTGTGTGTTTACGTTCGTGGCCCAGTACCAATTTATCGCTGTCGTGGTGTCCGCCGTATCTTTTTAGAGTATATTTATTTTTCCGATTTGTTTTCTTTTATTCGCCGTCGTCGTATTGTTGTCGTTTCAGTTTTAGTCGTAAGTCTCACGGCTGCACTACGTATATGTATCATTATTACTGCCGTAATCGTACGAGTGATTATTGCCTTCTGTCGGTCGTATTATTAATAAAAAAAACCACCTGACCATTGTCGTACCTACTTGAATAATATTATCGAGTGTTGACTGACAGCGAACAGGTAATGTTTTTTCGAAAGTAGTCGCTGTCGAACGCCGCACAACTCGTTACTTACAGTCATTGATAAAAATCAAAATTTCATTCCATGAGACCGAAAAGTATAGCTACTAATTTCTGTATGTTTTTGTAGATCATACATAATTACTATTGAAGTCTGTTATATTCTATCATGAGCGAAAACGACCCGTGTGAATGTTTCTGGAATCATGAGCTGTCCATGCAGCGGCTGTTGTCACTGGTAAGAACGTATTCAATCAATAAGTGTATACATTCTGATTATTATTGTAAATGGGTGTATAAGTGTTGTAGCCGAATGCGTAGGCTGTTCATGAGCATATTTAGTAGCAGTTGTCAAATTGTGAAATTTAAAAGAAAAATTAAACCTTAATAGTTATGCAATCTTTTTGATAAAAACAAATTTTATTATTTTTTATATATTATAAGGTATTGATTTTTCCTCATTATTAATTCCTACCATAAATTATGCGATTCAACTACCTACCTACTATTTTCATATCATTTGATTTTATGTACAACGTAAATGCTCAATTGAAAATAATATATATATATATATATATATATATATATATACAGAGCCGTGCCGTGGGGGGGCCTAGGGGGCATATGCCCCGGGCGTATGGCTTAAAGGGGCGCCACAATTTTTTTTATAATATTTTAAACTTTACATAAATAAAATATATGAGAAAGATTATTGTTTTACAATTATTTTGAACCATTACAATTTTTTTCTGAACAAATTTCTGAATGTTCAAGTAATAATAATTATTAGTCAACCGTAACGTTTTAGTTTTATTCTTGTATTGCCTATTTGGCTTTATAATAAATTAATTAACCTTAAATGCAACTGCTTTAAATATTTTAAACGCAATTAAAAAATATGAACTTGATTCAACTTGTCCAAACTTAATGACTGCATATAGATTGTTTCTTACCATGCCTGTTACCGTCGCTTCCGGGGAACGCTCTTTTAGTAAACTGAAATTAACTAAGACGTATTTACGGTCAACTATGTCGCAAGATAGATTAACCAATTCTGCAATATTATCAATTGAGCATTAAATAACGAAAAGCATTGATTTTGAAGACGTCATTGAAGATTTTGCTTCAATAAAGTCCAGGAAAATTAAGTTTTAAACTTGTAAATATAATATGTATATAATATAATATAATTTGTGATATGTATCATTTTTAATTAATTAATACGGCATAATTAATAAATTATACCTAAATATTTTGTTTAATAATTACTATTACAATTAGCTTTAGTTTTTTGTCAAATCAATGTTCGAAATACGTTGTAAAAAAAAAAAATTTAATTTAATACGAATGAAATGCAATACGATTAATGATAAATAAAATAGGGGGCGAATATTTTTAATTTTGCCCTGGGCGCCAAATCTTAACGGCACGGCTCTGTATATATATATATATATATATATATATTGAGTTTATTTAGAAAACATAATTTTTGGTAGACAGTGCATGTAAAATTGTATTATATTTTAGGTACACTTTATACACCTAACAATATTCAAATTATTTTTATGATCTTATTCATGATACCTATTTTGCAATGCAAAAAAAAATTATATTAAATAAGTGGGTAATTAATTATATTTTGATCTCGGTTATTTTTTTATTGAGTATAGGTACATTTATATTTGAATATTATTTAAGATCAATAGATCTCTCTATTTTTAAAAGTTAAATTGTAATATATCCACAAATAAAAGTATGAGTATTATGGAAATCCTCTCATTTAATTTTTCTTAATTTATTTTAGCAATTAGAAAGTATAGCAATATTGGGGCTAAATAAACCTTTGATATTATGATATTCATTTATAAAAATATTAGAATTTAAATTAACTAAAAGAGATACATGCATACTTATAAAGTATCTATATATTGATTTAACTGTCATATTTTTTTTTACAAAAGTTTCTTTTTATCATAAATTAATTCAAAACTATTTGTAAATAGTCACATTTTTGTTATTTGCCTTTAAATAATCAAAAGTAATATGTGTCTTAACCTAACTAATAAGCTATAACTTTTGTAAAACAAAATTTTTAATGAAAAATAGCTCTTTTAAAGAATAATTGAATACATTTATATTTTTGGCTTCCTTGCCTGTTTTCACCATAACTTGATTTATTATATGTTATATTCTAAATGGCAATAGACATTACATTATAAAACAAGGTACAGATTGTGAATAATAATCTATCCTATTTAAATTTAATTATTTTAATAAATTTGTTCTCTATATATGTAATATATACAGTGACGTACCTACCTTGAAAGAGGCTAAGCATCTGTAGCTCTTCTCGATTGTCCAATTGAAAAATTGACCAAAAATTAAGTTATGCAAACATTTTTAGAAAAATCACTTAAATATATACTATTAATAGACTAGATAAAGTAAAAACTATATTTTAATTTTTATTTTTGGTATATTGAAAATTTTATTAATTTCACATTGCATGTATTATAAGTATTTAAGTCCAAATTTGTATACATTATAAAAAGCTTAAAATAATTTGCATTTATATGCAATTTGTTTTATCCGTAAAAATCAATCAAATGCAATAAGATGAACTTTATTTTTTGATTGGGTATAAACATCTAGGTACTAATAATATTTTATGAATAACAGGTATTTAAGACATTAAGTCAAAAAACATTATCTGAAAACAACTATTTCAGTTTAAATTTAAGGCTGATAATTAAAAAATGAAAGGTTGGCAATTATAATAATATTAATGATAAAAAAATTAAAAAATATTAAGTACTTTGTTACTCACTATTACTTTAGTTAGTCATACTAAAAATACCTACAAAATAAAAAATTAATTTAATGAATATTAACAAACTTTAGTTTTAAATCATAAAACAAAATATTAGACTAATTCTATAATTCTGTAATAAAATTGCATTAGAAACTATCGGTTAGCGTTATTACCACTAATTATCAATAAATCATAAACTTAAATCAGAATCTATCTGTAGTTTCTATTTATAAAATTAACAGAAAAAATTAGTTTAATAATTTTTTTCTACATTTATACTGAAATATGCAAAATAAATTTTTTTCTATGCATTATCTTTAACACAGATCATCCACATTCCTTACTACCATTGAACTCCATGTATTATGAAAAAATATGTAAATGCATATAAATCCAAACCTTAATTACACCAGTAGGACAATTTTTATTTTATTCGTTTAAACATTTTCTCATGTTTCCTGAATACTGATTAATTTTCACCTCCTATATTAAAAAATTTGATGTATGTCACTGAATGCATTTTAAAAATTGTATATGTATTTGTATCGGGTGCATCATTCATTTTTTTACTAGCCATTAAAAAATGTTTACTGATGTAATATGTGTTTACATTTTTTTGTAAATTTACTATTTACATTTTTGTAGCTAAAAAATGTATTATCTATGTATAAGATGTAAAAATATCTGTTGTAGCTTCGTCAATCACAGTCAGCATGCACAGACATTGATTGCTTGGAACCAGGTAATTAAATGATTGTGTGATTGTATTTTTACTACTTATTTATTTCATTCCAATGATTTTTACTTTATAATGTTTTAAAACATTTTAATACTTTTTAAATTTTAATTATTAAATAGTGAAACAATGTCTACTTAATGTTTAATTTATTTTTATTCAATAAAACAAAAATATTACTTATAACGGTTAACAACAATTTGATTTTCATAAGCAAAGAAAAATCATTTTTACAAGTAACTCTTCTATGTGAAAATACTAATGTTAAATTTTAATCTATATTTTGCTATTATATTTTATTTGCAGAGGTAATTTAAATGTATAATTTGATGTTTATAGCACAACATTTGGATGGACAATTGGTATCAAACAGTGAAGATACTAATTTCGTCTTACTAACTGGAATTTGGGTTGTTGTTGCTTTGGCTTTGTATTTTATGCGTCCTAACCAGGCTCGTACACAAGAGGAAACTTTAAAAAATTCACCACCTGGTGGATCTGGCAATAGTGGATCAGATGTGGGTGCTAAATTTAAACTATTAATTTCTATATAATTGTTTAATTCATAAAATAATTTTCTGTTTTCAGGATCCACCACCTCCTCCGACTATGGGAGCTCAGTGATGATATTATATTTAAACGATACATTCTACAGGCATTTTGAGCTCGCTCAACCTAAAATTCCCTTCCATTATTCCACAGATAATCATTATAATCACATAGGTTTAAGAACTTAAAATTTTAATTGAAATTTTCCACTTGACTCACAACTTAGCCACTGCATTAATGTGAAAGATCGGTTTGTTATTTTACCAAAGCAAAACATGTGCACTTCTGTTAAATAATAAAATATTACTTCATTATAAACGCACATAAGCTAAATAAGAAAGAATATTGAGCACTTTTGGTACTTAAATTAATAGATGATAACAATGCAGTGACATTTGGAGATCAGTGTTAGTTGAGTGGAATTACTATAAATAAAAATTATACTATTTTATTTTAAAAATTACATAAGATCTGCAAAAGTATGAAAGAATATGTACAGAAAAGTATTTAGCGTTTGAGTGTGAAGTTGGTTTAATTTTTTTTCTTTTAATTTAGACCTTTTATTGTTAATTTGTGAAATTAATATTTTAATATATTTACATTAATCAATAAAAGATATTATTGTTAATAATTTATGGGAACGAATTAAAATTTTCCAAATTTACTCGAGTTTTTTTTTTTTTATTAAAATGTATATTTAATACAAAATCATAGTCTAGTGTTATTTTAAGATGAATTATATTTCTCCAATTCTTAATATGAACGCAACATTGTATTCTGATACATGAAAAATTGAAATTTTAATTTTTATATGTTTATAATAAGTTGACATGCATTTTAAAACTATCAAAATATCATTATTTATCTGAGAAAAGAAGTTTTTTTTTTTTTTTTTTTTTTGATCTTAAAAATTGGTGTCTTTCTTTTAAAACGATAATCGTGTTAGGTAAGAAATAGTATGTGTTTATCATAATTATTTTTTTGTTGAAAAAAATGAAAAACATTAGTTTTTACAACAGATGGGTTATTTTTTGTTGATTCAATACCTATTGTGTAGAACTAATTATTGACTAACATACATATGGTGTGAGGTGTATATTAACACACTAAAATTCAAACTGCAAAAAGAAACAATTTAGAACAGTGTTAACAAAAAATGGTTACAGAAAACAAATGAAATAAGAAATTACCCCTACATAGTTTAATGTCACTATCAAATTTAAATCGTAAAATAATTAAAATTTTCATTAAATTCATTTTGTTAATAGATAAATTGAACTAACTGTCATAAATTCTTTTAATTACTTTATTTTTATAATAATTGGTTTGATAACCATTATTATATTCTCATAATTGATTGAGTAAAGAAAATAGAATCTATTTGGTTTAAGTTAACCATTAATACAAAATTGTTATCTGTAATTTATTGGTTACATCAGGTTATTTGTGATGTAATTATAAATAAATACAATGTATATTTTAAATCTTGATGTAAATATATACCTCCTATATATTATGTATGGGTTGTTACTTTGACTATTACTAGTATTTATTTACCAAATAACTTGGTATTTTGTGTTAGCATATTAATTTAATCTGATTATGATATTGATGAAAATTTTTATTTTTATTTTTGTTGTGAACACAAAAATTATAAATGATTATATTGAAATAGTGATGAGTTATGCTTTAACTAAATTTACCAAAAATTATATCGTCTAAAAACACAAAATAGGTATATATACATCAATGCATTTATACCCTTGAATTCATTAAAATATGCAAAAATATGTTCATATAATAATTTGTTACTTCATATTTGATGTTTGTAAAAATTGTGGCAGTAAAATATATGTTTCATTATTGTTATGTTATGAAAAATAGTATGGAGAGCTCATGAGTTGATTATGAAAAATAATTATCAATTGAAAATTTGTTTCCCAAGAGATTAGCAAATCAATTTATAGTAAAAATAAGCAAATATAATCAGAGAAAATAATACACCTTTGAGTTTTATTAGTAATTAGTTATTTGTGATTGTATGCATTAATATTTTTTAAATATTTTTCTTTTTATTATTATAATAATAAGCATGCACACGGATATTACTGATTAGGCTATAACCACTAGAAAAATTACTATTTAGGTGCACCATACTTTAATGCTTTTATATATTAACTCGAGTAGTACATTTTAAATGACTTGATGAGTCACGGTGTGCTGACAACTAAGTAAATAAAGTCTGTCTAGGATCATACAAATAACTCATAATACTGATTTTTTCTATTATATAAAATTATAATATTATCTGAATACTTAACATTATACTGCCTGCATTGGCATAAGTACTAAATTAATGTAACAATTTATTAAGGTTCTCAATCTCAAATTACATACAAATATACAATAGGTATGGCCTTTCCCATTAATCAAACTATGATGTATATAAAATGTATCTTTATTTTTTCAACCACCAACTATCATTTCATCAGGCTCTTCAAACTTTTTGAGAGGTGTGTCACTAATTATAGTTTAAAAAAATTGATAGAGCCATATACACAGGCCCGTCGTAAGATATCATCCGCCCTAAAGCAAAAATTTGAATGCTGCTCTTAAATACTAAATTAAATAGGTACATGAATAATATTGAAATTAACAAATTTGTGTCAATGTGTTGGTTCATAAATTTGAATTTGAAAAAACCATAAATAAATATACAACTTTAAAAAAATTAGAATAAAACACGAGTATACATCTTACACATAGGTACTATTTGTTTGAATAAAAATCAAAATGAGAAAAATATTTATAATAATTATAATAGCTTTTTGAAATTGTAGTGCGGCATTATAAATTAATTTTTCTTGCCTTTTTTGTTGCTAAATCTCGTACTGAATTTTTCAAGTTTGTGCCGACTTTGCTTCAATGGATAAAATTTAATGATTTTTCGTAAGTTTCAGTTTAAAGAAACTTCTTCCAGCAGACGCTACAGTCACTGGAGTCATAAGAACGATTCTTAAACTGGTCGCAATATCAAGATAGATTTTCTAAAGTTGATAACTGTAAATATACTCAAGATTTTTTTACCTTGAGAAGTATTTTTTGAACATTCAATAATTTAATTTTGCCGCCTCAATTTCCTTAAAATATTTTGCCGCCCTAAAGCAACGCATGGCTTGATTGTACCCTAGCGATGGGCCTGCATATACAGTCAACTCGCGATATAACGAATTTCAAGGAACCAAAGAAAAAGTTTGGTATATCGAAAGAATAATTCAATAAAATTCATTTTAACAAGATTTTAAAAAAAAATTCAAAATTAATATTTTATTAGATTACATATTATAATTACATACATACATATTAAACATGAATTATTTATTAAATTTTATTTTATTACATTTTTTTGTTTTTTTTTAAATCGTTTATTTTTTTGTGTATAGCCACTTGCGCTTACTTCGTCAATTGTATTGTCTAATTTTAAAATGTGACCAAATACACTAGGTATCGTCTATGTTATAATTTTGCAAATATTTTAAGACGGCAAGGAGACCTGCTTTAGCTTCCTTCGAGGTGACTGGGGGCTCTTCGGACCATTCTTCTTCATCATTAACTTCTTATTCATCAGTTTTTTTTAAAATCTCATTGTCATTGAGAGAACCACAAACAGCCAAATCATCGTCGATAGCAACAAATTCCTCAAACGTTGATAAATTCTCGACTGGAAAAGTAGATAATCTATACCATTAATTGTCAACTTCTTAAGTGGCAAGGATTTCATATTCTTCTTTGTCGATAGTTTTCACAAATCCACACGTTCTAAAGCATTTACGAATCGTTTGTACAGTCACATTGTTCCAAGCTTTATGACTAATCATTATAACAGTAAAAATGGTTACTTTCGGAAAATCGTTATTTTCCAAGCAGGCCAAAAATTCAGAAACAATTTCCTTTCCATATAGAACTTTAAAGTTTTTAATTATCCCTTGGTTGGAGTTTTGAAGTCGTGTTTGCCGAAAAGAATTCAATTCGCACGTTAGAGAAAGTAGAGAGATTGTTATGGGCAGTGCAATTATCAAGGAATATAATTTTTCTGTGTTGTTTTTGCATGTTATTGTTGAGGGTTTCAAGCCATTCGTTCCACAACTCGGTACCTAGTTTATTATTAGACAACCAGCCATCACCATAGGCGCAACTAGGGGGGGGGGCTTGGGTTGGCTTAGCCCACCCAGTTTTCGAACGATAAGTACAATTCCCGAATCCCATAAATTTTGTGTTTATTGTCTTTAATAGTTTTAATTCATCAACAATATGAATATTATCATTATATTATTATCAAAAGTTGTACTATCAATGGTTAATTAATGGTTAATTATGAATAATCCAGGTTCATTTTATTGTATTATAAGTATGAGACGAATAAAAATTTGGCTAAGATCTCCATGGCACAAGATCGCTTTACATTTTTATCTATTTTAAATATAGAAAGATATGTAACTAACAAATTAAATGTGGATGATATTGTAAAAAAAATTGCAGAATAGGACAGAAAAATTATGTTAATTTAACTAGTAGATTTGTAATAAACATTTAACAGATAGAACTGTATATTTTATCGATTATATATATATATATATATATATATATATATATATATATATATATATATATATATATCCATCACCAGCAGTAAGATCTGAGACATTTAACATTTCCGTATAACTTTTGCTTTTTCCTTGATTAAAATACCACTCACTGGAATGTTTTGCTGCCTAATTTGATTGAACCAAGTGAACAATCACTTCTAAACAGGGAAACTCGCTTGGTTGGTTCTTTTTTACGTCAGTTTGATTAAAAATCGCTTCTTTCTGTTTCAAAATTGTAGAAAGTGATGAAGAAGGGATTTGAAAACTATCCGCTACATATTTTTTCTTTTTACCACTTTCGACTGGTTCAATTATTCTTTTCTTGTCAGAAATTGACAAATACTTACGTTTTAAACTCATGCTTATAAACGCGACGAGCGAAATTCCAAACGTACGATCACTTTTGACACAACAATCAAACTAAATTAAAACGATAACGTAGAGGTTACAATAATGTTTTAGAGTCATTTATCTTACCACGTGATAATCGCCGAAATCGGCCGAAACAAAAGCGTAATAGTAAGCTAGTAGTAACTAATAATAGTATCTTATACAATAACGACGACATGCAATTTTATCCTGTCGCATGATAATAATTGTACATAGCCGAAACTCGTAAAATTCGTAATATCAAGCTCCAAAATTGTGAAAATTCGTTACATAGCGAGAGGTTTGGTCAAAAAAACTTCGTTTTATCGAGGGGACTAAAATATATGTAATTGTTCGTTATATCACGAGATTTTCAAGGTACCGACAGGTTTATTCGTTATATCGAGATTTTCGTTGTAACGAGCTTTGTTATATCGCAAGTTTACTGTACAATTATGTGATAATAAACCCATTTAAAAAATGGTTATCAATTTTAATTACCCATTTTTACTATCATTAATTCAACACTTTCTTTCTCATTTACTATTAGTTTTTATTGCTATATGGTAATAATTAAATTATAAATTATTTGTACCTTATTATTACTTATCAGATATAATAGGTATACAATTTGAAATTTGTAAATGCTATACTTAAAAATGTTCTCGGGTCACATAGTTTGAAGACCCTTGAACTAAATTGTGCATCAAACGATTCAACAAATTGTTAGCCTGTATCTGTGTAGAACATTGATACCTACAGAATTACCTACCAGGCAGTTAATTGTTGTACAAGTAATGCATGACAGTGAAATAGAAAAAAAGAGTTGAAAAGTATACCATATTCATTGACTATGCAATCAAACTAATCGCACAAAAACCTAAACAGCTTCAATTTTTTATTTTACATAATTTTTTGGGCGCCGCGCCGTGTCTACACGTGTAGGTATACAAACAATTATCAGTGTGTCACATTTAGCTGACGCCGCGCAGCGCCGACCTTGAAAATATTTTAATCAAATCTATTCTGCGGACCTAAATAGGTATTCTTCATTTTTAAACCTGAAAAAATTTGTATTCAAAATGTATTTTATCAGCATAATTATTTAGTTTAGAGTTCGATCATTAATCTGAAATGTTACATAAAATAAAGATTTTATTTTTTTTTTTTTTTAATAGACAAGATAAAAGAAAATAATAATTCTTCATCTAAATAGACCTATCTAAGAAACATATTTGAATTCCCTACTAAAGTTCAGGAGTTTAAGGATGTGTAGTCAGAGAAAACCATGAAAATACACCCCGGTAAAGGACATGGTGAATAAAATACGAATTCGATTTCGAGAGCGCATAGGTAGTCGGCTGTGGTCGCGTTTGCGATTCGTCATTATATAGAGCGCAGGTCTCCAACGATAATTTAACATTTCATAAATTTTCATGTACGGAAATACGTAAATAAATTTATACGTACGGAAATACGTATATAAATTCACAATACGTCGGCGATAAGTATCTCGCAAGCCCAAGGTTTCGGGTTATCAGGATACTGTATCAACATTAGTATCTATAAACCTTGGGCCCGTGCACCGTATAGGACGTGTTTCGAGGTGTCAAAGTATCGTATCAACGATACGACCACAATACAAACATTCCAAACATTATCAGTTGTCGTCGGGTCTGTCGATCCACGGTTTCGGATCTTTTAGGACCGTGCTCGGTTCCTTTAATCGTGATCACTGATCAACATTCCTGCTCGATATTCTATTGTTCGCTACCGACGAAATATCTCCTAACCTAATCGTCGCCCGCGTCACGCTCCTTCGACACAAAGCAAGAGACGAGAATTGAAAGGGCGAGACTTCCGACGAACCTGTTTTCAAACGATATACCTATTACAACAGGACTAATCGTGTTTGATAATATGGAATTGAGTGTGTTCACTCTCAACATATGGTATTTTCTTAAATTATACCTGTGTGTGTGTGTGTGTGCGTTATGTGCATTTTTGTTGTTGATTTTTTTTATTTTATTTAAAATATATGTATATAAATATGCTTTTTTTCCTAGGGGTTTGAAATTCTTTTCAAAAGATCGCGCGGCACGAGTAGAAGCATTGGCCGATTGTTTAATAAACAACGGTTACGATGTGGTGTGCCTGCAAGAATTATGGAACGAAGAGGACTACAAGTATTTAAAGTTGTCCTGTGAACGTGTATTTAAATATGTGCACTATTTTCACAGGTATGTTTGATAAATATGATTTAAATTGCACACATTTATTTATTTTCATCTTCTATGTCAACTCAGTTACAACAGTTATTCCAATTTTAAGTATTGAACGTTAAGTACTTACAATACATACCTAAAATGGTATTCTACACATTTTTGATTTAATATTTTTACTGTTCGCTATATTTCATATTATTTTGTCTGACACAACACTGCAGAAACTCATATGCTATAATCGATAATTTTGTTGGATAGTTATTTGGTAGAAAGACCTATCCAAAAACATTATACAAAATCTTGATAAAATATTAAGTATACATGCTTAAATAAATGTAAAAGTTATAGTCTAAATCAAATTGATGGGTTGTTGATACGAAAGAATACTTAAAACTTAAACACTTCATGGTAAATATTATGAAAACAAAATTTGTTGAGATAATATTTTAAATTACCTAATTGCACTCTAAAAATTTTAAAACAACAAAACAAATGTAGGTGATATATTTTTTTATTTTAAAGTATCAGTCATTATATTATGTTTTTAATCATATTATGTATTAAAAATTTACTGTCCAAGAGCATCTCATTAAAATTATACTTTGCATTAAAATCTGGGCCATTTCTCACGTATATTTACTACCCGATTTATTACCGATCTGTTTGGTAGTGTTCTTGATTGTATTAGCTTAGGAATAATAGTAGTTCCTACTTAATTTTTCACCATCAATAAAAATTCAGAAATAAAATATTGTTATTATCTTTTAAGTGGCATGTTGGGCTCAGGAATGTGTATCATGTCTCGCTACCCAATTATTGACATTCATTATCACCCATTTCTTTTGAATGGTTATTTACATATGGTGTTGCATGGAGACTGGTTCGGAGGCAAAGGCATTGGGCTGTGTCGAATTGATGTTAAAGGCTTCATTGTCGACGTGTACACTACACATGTAAATTATTTGTATTTAAAAGAAAATATGTATAATTATTACTAATTCTTCATTTTTTAAGTACATTTATAATACTAATATTATTGTTGTATTGATATTTAAATTTTTGCAATTTTTGAAAACTTAATATTGTATTTTCTAGTTGCACGCTTGTTACAATATTACAAATGATAAATATATTAGACATCGAGTTGTCCAAGCATTTGAAACAGCAAATTTTATTCGTGTGACATCAACTGGTTCTGATTTAGCAATCTTAGCTGGCGATCTCAATTCTGATCCTGATGATATTTGTTATAAGTTAATAAGTTTGGGTGCAAATATGAAAGACTGCTATTCAATGGTAATAATTTCATACTTATGTTGAAATCAATTATTATTGATAATGAAAATATTTTAAATTTAAAGTAACGTGTATATTAATATTTTATTCTCTTTTTATATTGCCCTACTAAATGTGTAGTTATTAATACAATGTTTGTTATTTTATTTTCAGTGTTCAGCTAATAGTGTTGAATACACTTTTAATCATCCACAAAATTCTTACAAAACTCTAAAGGAAAGTAAAGCTCGCATTGATTATATATTGTTCAAATATAATAAAAAGAATGTTGTAAGTAGAGATTTCTCAATAGTTATGATCTAATGTATTAGTTTTTGATTACTGTAAACATTAAAACAGATTTAAAAAAGTATTCAAGTATTAATAACAAATTCTTTATCTATAAAACAATATTATTGCAATTATTGTTGAATTTTAAAAATAAATAAGACAATTATTTTAAGTTTAATTTTGATTTAGTTTCATTGTAAATTTAAGGCTAAATAAATTTTCTTCTGAGTAAAAATCAAGATTTAATATTATCCATAAATATTGTCATTATTATTTGTTTTTATAAATTCAATATTTTATCAAAATTCTTCAATAAAAAGTATTTTACATTAATGCTTTTAACTTAAATTAAACTAAGCTAAAATATAATGCTATTTTGTTGTGCCAGAATTGATTTTTTGCTATTTAGTATTTTCATTATAATACATTAATATTGTGAACAAATTTAAAATAAAATGTTATGTTTAGATTACTGTGAAAGAACATAGATATTCATTACCATCGCGAGTTCCTGGAAAGAAGTATAGTTATTCAGATCATGAACCAATTGAAGCAGTATTTGTGATATCAGGCAATCAAGACAATTTTGACCAAAATATTAAAAATAATGAAGGTAATGATAATTGTTTTGTTTATATGTTTAAATTGTTATTTTTAAAATTATACATGTTCATTATATTTTCAGATTTAAAAATTAAAACGGAACTACAGAAAATTTTAAATTATTCACTTGATATTTGTAATGAAAAGTCAGTAATAAACCCGTTGATTTCACAATGGCATTATATATTTTTGCTCATTTTCGTGATATTTATTTTTTACCAACCACTCTTACCATTAAACTTTTATATTAGTTGTATAATACTTGTTATATCAATAATTTTTTTCAAAGTAATGTGGATTTATAGTTTAGTTACCAAATCAATAGAACGAAATTGTGTTCGTGGTTTTTGCCATCAAATAGAAACATTATTTTGTGATTAGAAAGACACATTTTTTTTTTTTTTATGTTATTGGGCCCGGAATAACGAAAAATAACAAAAAGCATGAATTTATGCACATATATTCATTAAAATATGCTAGTCATGTATAAACCATACTGTCACTTTTTCAGTAGAGCACGTAATTACATTAAAAAACTCAAACTTGCACTAACAATGGTTAAATATGCATAAATATATACAATAAAATGTTCAAATATGCACAGCAAAATTATAATTATAATATTCGCTAAAAATCTGAATCAATATTTTATTATCATAGTATTTATAAATTATTTCATCAATAAACAATTAAACAGTCAACAATTAAGTATGCTCAGTAATGTACTCATAGTTAAATACCATTCAAGTAGGTTATTTTATATCTACATCAATTTATTTTAATATTAATTATAAATTATTAAAATAAATGTTCATATCAATAATTATTAAATTTTTTTTTGAAAATTCCTGAAAATACCTAAACATGCATAAGAAGAAAATATATGTAATTCAGTATATAAATCAGGTATGGGTAACTGACCCAAGTACCATTTTAATCTGACTCTTGTTACCTACTATAATTTTAAACTAATTTAAAAATAAAAAATTACTTCTAAAAATTTTGAAAAATATTCACCAAGAATACGTAATATATTTATTATTACATATTTATTATTTATGTTCTTTATTTATAAATGTAATATAATGTAATACTGAATTTTTCATTCAAAATATGTAATTATAAATTAAAATTAATTATGTCAGTTATTATAGTATTTTTATGGCTTTTTATTAATTGATTAATTTTTTTTTTTTTTTTTGCTTTCTGACTCAACTAAATTTTAAAGTTCAATGTTCTGAATATTGGCCCTCTAGTAACTTAAAGTTGTTCATCTCTGTTATAAATGACCAAATGTCAAAATATGTAAAAACATGTTTAACAAAATTTCAATGTACGTAATAAATCATACAATCAATAAAATAAATAAGCAATTAAACACATATCTATGCTTTGAATGAATAATAGTTTTGGCAGTAATCTGTGTTTCATTATCATTTAGTTCAGTAAGTATAATATTATTACTGGTTTATGAGTCAATTATTTTAAGCCAATTTTAATTACAATTACAATGAATTTCAATTTGGTAAACAAAAATTTTGAAATGTTATTTATTTTACATAGATGTCACTCAAATCAATTTTAATACTCAATTTAGTGGTAAACATAATATGATTTTATAATTTAGTTAATAATATTATGATTATTAACTGTACAATGTATTGGTATTTCTAACATTAAATTATTAGTTAAAACATAGAATACCATAATAAATAAAAGGTTCTAATTCTCTGAGTTTCCAATCTTATTTTTGGATTTAATATATTGGAATTTGGTATGTGCATTTCTTCAAAACCTTTAATGAACTTCTTCGTAGGCAATCTACTTCATATGGTGGATCATTTGGTTGTTATGGCCACAGTTGTATGCACACCATTAAAATAATCCAAATATATTAAAAAATCAATTGATTTATAACATTTGTATGTAAGATTGAAAGAATATTTAGTAAATTAATTTTTTCAACATATCTTATGTGCAATAATATTTTCCAAAATACCCATGTTCAATAATTCAAAATATTTCTAATACACAAACAATTTGAAACATAGTGTTATCTACTAAGTCATTTGGTTCAAATTCAAATGTACTGCTTAGTTAGCTATATAAACTATTAAGAATATGAAAGTAAAATAATAATATAATATAATATGAAATTCCGGGCCCTAGTTAAATTTGTTAATTCAATAAATATATTTTGTTATTTTGTTTCTTTTATATGCTTCTAACAATATTTATAACTAGAATAGTTATGTTTTAGTATTAATATATTTTAATGATATTAAAAAGTAACATCAATCATCAAGTTAAGTGTATTAACAAGAAATAAAGTTACCTACTGTTAAATTATACATGTATTTGTCTGTCCATTTTTTTTTTTTTTTTTTTAATGTAATCAGAAAATGGCATAGGCCAAATCTGAAAACTATAGTTACCCTATATTTTATGACATCAGTGTAAATTGTGCTTAATATAATTTTTCACAAAAATGTTTGTATGGGGGAGAGGTAGTACCTCAATTTTATTTCAAGCATGTTTACCTTTACATAACACAAAAAAATAAATTCTATATTTTATCTAACCTACTTACTTTTTTTCATTGTATTTTATTGTGATTTTTTCCTTTGAGAATAAACTTCTTGAAATATACAATTGTTCCTGGGTTCTCACTTTTCAGAAAAATAATGTCACAAATTTAATTTTTCATTAGCAAAACTCCTATGCTATGATACAATGCAGGAGGATAATTCTGCCAAGTCTCTTTTGATACACTTATAAAATTGTTATTAATATAAGTAATACTAATGTAACTGTATTGACGATAAAACATAAAATCTTTTTAAATGTATATACAATATAAAAAACAGCAAAGAGTCTTTAGCCTATACTCCAAATGTTTTCTAAAATCTAAATGATCATGTAGGTTAATACATCATGTAAATTAAGCCTTCTAATAAAATTTAAAATGGTAGGTAGTTTGATATAATGTTTGTGCCTAGTGATATTTATGAAGTACTTACAAATGTAAGCAGTACATAAGAATATCAAAATTAAACCTCATGATTGTGATCGGTGAACTTCTAGAAGCCCAGGAAATTGGATCTAGTTTTGTAACCATTACTATGACTTATATAACTATTATTGTTTATTGTAACTTTATTTGTTTAATAGTCATTAACAATTTCTTAACACTCCATCGCTGTATTTCATAATTTATAATTTTTAAAACATGTTAGCAATAATACAAAAAACATATCCAAATTTTTCGATATATCCAGATTTTCGGAGATCAATTGCATAGTTGCATATGGTATCCGGAAAAAAACGACACGGAAAAAAACGCCAAGGAAAAAAACGACAAATAAAAAACGACACGGTAAAAAACGCCACCGGTAAAAAACGCCACGGAAAAAAACGCCACGGGTAAAAAACGACAAATATAAATAATAAAACGAAGAATTATGTATACAATTATTATATTATTATAACGAAAAACATACAAATAAAGATTTAAGTATAAAAGTATTATTATATTTATAATGACACGGTAAAAAACGATAAAACAAATTATAATTATTTAAGTATTTTAGATTTAAGTATTTTTATATTATTATTACGTCAATTATTATTATATTATTTATGACAATTTATGGTCAAAAAATGATTAAAAAAAATACCATAATTATACATATCTAATTGTATACGCAATTGCAGTTAAAAAATTTGATATATCCCTATTATTATTATTATATTCTTCGCATAAATGTTTCAATTTTTCTTGGACCTTCACGTATACTAATTTCTTCTTTTGTTTAAAATTCCCCAAAGAATGTTGTGTTAATTTTGCTTCATCACTTGCCACTTTTAACCTAATTTTCGTGATTAAAACCGATATTGAGGGATGGTTATGACCTACTATTCTACTATAATTGTTCCGGAACACTTCAAGGAAGATCCTTTTGTACACCTCCATGTTATTCGTTTGCGCCCTCGGTGCTTCAAAATATAACTATGTCCATCCCAACATATTTTATAACCTCCCTTATTTGATACAATTATCTCCATATTAAAATGAGAAAATAGTGAATAAATTGAATTCTAAACTGAAAATTGTTACCTACTGTAATAGTTAACAGGCTATGCCATGCGTTGTGCAATACTACTAATACCTATCAATTTGGACCATTTCGTGGTTATATCAACTTAAAGTTAGTCTTTTGTGTACCTATTATCGATTTTCTATTATACTACAATCTATTTGTATGTTTTTCGATTACGGGTTATAAAATTCAAGTTTTATCCAATTTATTATTATTTATATTATACAATATATTTGATTTCGAACATTATCAAATTGTTCGTTATAATAATAATAATCGTTTTAATAATATAATAATTGTATACATAATTCATCGTTTTATTATTTATATTTGTCGTTTTTTACCGTGTCGGTTTTTACCCGTGTCGTTTTTTTCCGTGGCGTTTTATACCCGTGTCCTTTTTTACCGTGTCGTTTTTTACTTGTCGTTTTTTTCCGTGGCGTTTTTTTCCGTGTCGTTTTTTTCCTAGATTCGTTGCATATAGTGAAAGCATCAGGACCATGGGAAGTTTGCATTGACGCCTAAATCTATATATTATGCTTATACAGTTATGAATAGATCAATATTAGATACATTATTGGCTGGCTGCAGACTTACGTAAACGATTAACACTTAGATGCCCGCATTAAATGTTTTTGGTTTTTTTTTTTTTGGCATGTGTAGTCAAATGTCACAGGTAGGTCTATAATTTAAGTTTTTTTAACCATCATTTATTCATAATCATAAAGTTAGTTTCAATAGACCATTTAACCAATTTAGAACGGTGCAGTGTTAAACATTTAACTAATTATTTTAGTTAATTTGATTTAATCAATTGTATTGGTCACGAATAGTTTTGAACCAGTCAATGATCCGACGGAACAAACATAACGTAACATTATGGGAAGGAAGTCCGTTTGTAAAAAAATATTCACGTACAAACAACAAAAACATGAATAAATATATAGGTACCTATATTGATTTTAGAAACACGTAGTAGGTACCTAGGATCTTTCATAGCTTGTAATAAATTCCTATTTGGTGAATGGAGGTTCGATCAGTTCGATGACCATCACAAAACAAAAAGGAAAACGTAGGTACTCACGTTAAATTGATTATACGTGTACCATTATTTCGTGCACGCTTGCACATCCGAGCCAAATAAAACAACGAACGTACAAATTAATGCATGTCCGTGTGTTTCAAACTTCAATATTGTTCACGGGTTCGATTATTATACTGTTCATACATAACAGATTGGTACCTAGAGGTACTGGGTAGGCACAGCACTGTGTAAAAACGTGTCAATAGTATGTTTTTCTGCAGGCAGGTCGGTAGGTAGGTACCTACGTAAAATATTTTTGAACCGCGGCAAAATAATAATTAATCTGAATACAATGTAATGCCTAGCGTATATTTCTCTCGACAAAGTTAATCGTACTAATCTATCAGTTAAACTGTACACAGCAGATAGATGTTAACACTAAGAAATTCTTATTCACCTACACTCCATAACAGTGTTACCCGAATTTTTTTCCCTCAATGTCCTAATTGGATTTTTAAAAATATTAGTGGTTGAATTTGAATAATGGGCCATTTGATCGAATTAAAAATTTAATTTAATCATATAAACTGTTGTTTTAATTTTAAATGAAAATATTTACAACCAAAATATATTATATCAGAGCAGAGGTTGCCAACTTTTCTAACAAGTGAGCACCATTCAACATTTTAAGTCTCTTGTGATCGACATACATTTATTTAGATTTTTGAAATGTTATTTGTATTTTTTAATTCAATCAATATAGGGTAAGTGTACATCATGTGCACAATACATTTATTTTTTAAATAAATTTTACTGTGACCATTCTGTTAACATTTTTTTATACATTCAGAACACGAGAAAAAGGTGGTTTTTTTATGTACCTTATTATTAATGAGATGTCTGGCATTGGTTTTCCACGAATTTTGAGAATTCTGATTTATTAATTGAAAGAGCCGCTCGTAAACTTGAATCCAAATTACTGTTTGTAATTCTTGGCCAATATTTGTTCTTCAAGTATTTCATACTCGAAATATTGACTCACATAGCCAAGTTGAACTGAAAAATAAAGTTATGCGAAGAGCAATATCTCGCAGATTTTGGTATTTTTGAGTACATGAATGTTTCCGAAATTCCGAGGTTATCCTTAGTATTGAATCGTTCTATAATGTTATTATTCCCATTTCTAAATTTGCTTCATCCGAGCCAAACTAATTACCTATTTCGTTCGCTTTAGTCTCGACTCTCGACATCCCCAGAAAATGGATTTGATATAAACTACGAAACTGGCTCAAGTATTTAAAAGTCGTACAATATGATTATTACATGAATATAAATGAAGCTGATCGGCATCAATACAGTAAGATATAAGTTTTTGTGTTTATTATTAGGTATTTCACTGTTATTGAAGTTTTGTAGTGCATTTAAATACTATACATCTATACCTACTTATATAATTCTGTATAGGTACATTCAGAGGCGGATTTGAGGGGGGGGCGACGTGGTGATCGCCCACTCCCTAGGGATTTTTGTTGTTTCCTGAACAATAGCGCCGTATGATATGATGAATATGAAATTCATTACTCATAGTTATAACTTATAACTATAAAATCAAACTTAATAAATGATAAAAAACGTACGTACGTACAGTACGTTTTCAGTTACGCCCGTGTTTATTAAGAATCCATAGTACCGATTCGCCCCCCCCTTAAATAAGCTTCAAATCTGCCACTGGGTACATTACATTTGGTGTACCTATGAGATTAATTTATATTGAACTCCGATATATATTTCATTGTGTTGAGTTATGAACAATAGGAACGAAAATTACAGAAAAATCGACCTCCTTAAGTAAAACGTCTCTTTCAAAATTAAAAATGCCCACTACAAAGGGGTGGTAACGTCCAGGTCGAGAGTCACTGATTTATTACTTGTATATAATATGTATAATTAATATAGTAATTAATTTATACTTTACACATATTACAATTCATATTGTTTCTATGTTTTTATTTCGGTACCTACTCAATATTAATTGCTACTTATAGAAATAAATTTGATAATTAAATCGATTTAAAATTAGTTTGTTTGATTTGTACATTTAGAGCTTAATACTTCGAGCAGAATGTCACTCACGTCATGCTACGCAGTGGGTACCTGATTATGTTTTTCAAACCTTTATATAGTTTAATGAATAACTCATATTCCCTGGTAAACATACCGGTACGTGCTACATGGTTTTTATGACTATGAGAACTTTGAACTTTAAAAAGTACACGCGCACACGCTAGGTAAAATTCACCACGAGATCAGTTCCTAGTCGGGATCGTTTTCCGAACGCAATGTAATTAATCATCACGTATTTCTTTCGAATTAAAAATAATACCTACGCCATTATATTATTATTGTGCACCGAGATGAACGAAGCGAGACGAATGCGCCCAACGGCCAATACCCGGTTTCTGTTTCACGACCCATGAGAACGTATCGACTGTATCAAGCACAGAATACAATAATTATAACACGTCGCATGTGGTCTACCTAAGGTGCTTTGCGCTTGCCGCCGGTATTCCGTCTCCGAGGACCGAAAATAGAAACGAACATCACGAACAACCGGGTCTTTATAGTGCCGACCGGGTTTTCGTTATTTGTTTTCTCGTCGGCGGCCATACCAGTCACGCCGTGATGGTAAATAAAAATATGTAGTTTTTATTATTTTTTATTCCCTAGATCGATCGTAAAGTTTTACGCACATTCATCTGTCTTCACGCGCTAAGTCACAACTATAACATGACGATTCACAGTTTCAAAGTATATCTATACGAAACCACTTAAATTCCCTATCGCCTCGGTACTCCCTTCGTTTGGCGAGTCAAAGTAAATAAAATAAAGAGTCAAAAGATACACTCACACTTACACACACACACACACACACACACACACACACACACACACACACACACACACACACACACACACACACACACACACACACACACACACACACACACACACACACACACACACACACACACATACATATAAGTAAACCAATATTAATTTAATTGTTGATTGGGCCTCCGTTGATTGAGATTTAGCTACACCACTGAGTTAAATTAATTATGACCCTATTTAATATATTCGCTCTTGCGCATGGTTATTTAAAATTATTCTTGACTAACTTACCTGTATTTACATAAACCCCTGTAGGATTATTGTTATTTCATTTTATAACAATATCCTCATATAGAAATATGCTCACTCCATTTATAACCATGTGTAATGTTCAAACTTGAGTATATTTCACGTAAACTTTAAAATTATTATGAAACTACATTTTATGATAAAATTATGTTTCATTAATTTTTAAGTTTACAGTTTTCTTAAGTGATTACCACGATGTATTACATCACATAAAAAGAGAACATACTTTTTTTTTGACATTTTGTCTTAAACATTTTTATTATTGCACCTATAGTTGAAGATAAATATGCATTTGAAGTTTAGAGCAACCGCAGCGGAATATACTCCGTGGCAATTGGCTGAACATTTTTGCGGGATCCCTGCTATTATAATTTTAAAACGCTTTACCTCTTAAACCGTTGGTTTGATAATACAAATAAATCAAATATCGAATAGTCGGAAAAACGTATTTATTATCTTACATAATATGCCGTTTTAAATTGTGGTTGTATCATTTAAGAAAACTATAGAACTAGAAAAATCACGTCGATAAAAAAACAGTAACAAATAATTGTTTTCATAAAAACGTAATTTTAGAAGAACTTTAAATTGCATGTAAAAACCTACTCAAATTTAAACATTACGCAGGGTTACAAATGGATTGAGCGTATATTTCCATATGAGAAAATCGTTATGAAACGAAATCGCATCAATCCTACATGGGTTCATATCAACACAGGTAAGTTTACTTAGAAAATTAACAAAGTTTGTCGCCGATAACCGTCCCATACCCGTGTGAAAATCCTGGCCAAGTGCCTGCTGTATGCATTATAATATGTACCATCACGAATTTCATCAAATACTTATTGCGCATTTTTGCGAGACAGCCAACACGCGGCAACTTCGTTTGAATTCGTTCGTTTTATTATACAAAAAATAAACCGACGTCTACAAGGATCAATGCAGTTGGAACTCCTTTGGCAACTTACTCGCATCGTTAGATATGCATTATACATACATATATGATATACACACTGCATATATTATATCACCCTACAAACTATTTCCGAGAGATCTTTCCGCAATTCACGTTCGCATTGATTTTACCGCGAAATATTGTGCAGACGTCTGGCCGACTGGGCCAGTATCGCTGCAGTATTTTCGTCTTTGCCCGACTCTAGTGCACGCGACTCAAGTATAATAATTACTCCGGCGCCACCGCGTCGCGGCCGGAAACGGAGAAATACGACCGTTCGGGACGAATGGTGAAAATTACACAAGACGACTGGCGAGTTAACGAGACGTGACGGACGTCGCACGGTCTGTATACATTTTACGCGGTAGCGTTTTACGTATACGATGTGCATGTGCCCGTCACAGTAAATAAAAATACGCCGCGCCGGAGTCCCGGTCCTGGTACCGGCGGCAGGCGTGACCGGCGACAAAGATCAGGGAGAGACGAGACCAAAAGGAGGGCACATTGGAATACCACTAATATAATTCAATAGAGCGCGGATTGGATACAAGAGCGTTTAAGGGTTCGACCTCTTACCCAGAATGAAAAACGACACGATTTAAAGCGTACCTAAATATAAGTTTTCATACGAATTAAAATCACGAGAGTAAAGCGTTACGAAATTTTATTTCCAAATGTCTAGTATAATAATACGATTTACGTTCTGTACACGAATCCGTTATCGATATTTTATGTTTTTATGTCTCGGTATAGGTGAAAAAACGACGAAACAGCATCTGCCGAGATGAAAGAATAAAAATTCATATTTATCGAATACCATATCAGAGGTGATTTGTTGGTATACTTTTATAGAATGTTTAATGAATATTAATTTCGATTTTAAGAAAAGATCAAATGGATTATTTACGCGGTCGATTCGTCGTAAATTAGGTTAAAATTAGTCCAGAAGAAGTCCTTGGTGAGTTAGTAAATAAAAAGCGAACAGTGGATTTTATTTTCGAAATTAACAAAATAACAAAAAAATAATAATAAAAAATTAGCGCTTTTTTATTTTCTTATTAAATCCTAAATATTAGGTACTATATATGTAACCTAACCTATATGTACCAACACGTATTCCGAATAATAATATTATCAATCAGTTTTAAATAAAAAACATAGAGGTGCATTTTCAATTGTTTATTTATTCTTGTTCTTATCTTATTCCAGATCATTGTTATTTCGACGAACTCTTTGGTACTGGATATATGTATCATAAGATCAATATAATTAACGTTAAATTTGATTTGATTCGTATTTTTATTACGTTACTTATAAAGTTAATTTCTTAAACTTTAACTTGAAAATCACTAATCTAAATTAATATGGAATCAAACGGTAAGGATTAAATGAAACTCAGTGGATACTATTTTTAAAGTACCTAATTATTCTAGACTTAAGGAACAAATTCCTTAAGAACTTGATTTACTGGAATCAAAAGTGACAATTATTTTACTTTTTTATGTACTTTATGGGCACTCCATATACCATACCTAGTAAATACAGGCCAAAGCAAGGACGGAGCGAGCAAGGCACATGGCCCGGGCTTCGAGTTTCGTGTGGCTTCGCATTGTGGCGTCTCATATAGAAGATATATACGAAACAAATATTTAAAAACCTATTACCTACCTATAAATATAATTGAACGAGTCCTTCTCTTAAACGACTAATCAACGTACAACCAAAACTACCTATACCGTTACATTATAATTTTTTTATTTTTAGGGGACTGTATTTATTTCTATGTACAAGCACACTAAGAAAGGATTTTCCAAAATTTACATTTTGAAGTGTCGAAACAGCATAAATTGTTTACTAATGTAACAACTTGACGAGTTTTTCAGCCATAGACCTTTGTGTCATCAAATTTACTTCTTTTTACTAATTGTTTTATATTTTAACACGATATCGACGAGTGATTCAGCTAGTTTTGCAAATAAGCATCTCTTTATAAAAATAGGTAATATAAATTTGGGGTATTAGTTGTAAAACAGTTTTTCTGAATTTATTTTTAAGAGGGGTCAAATCCCTAAATCTCCTTTTTCCGATACCCATATGATGGGTTCTTTTCAATACGATTTTCCCTGGGTTCCACAAAACTCAGTGCTGACACTGATATATAGCGACAAATAATATAAAATACCTACTTCACGAATCGTTGATTCGTCGTACGACCTTTGTTTTTCCGGTTTTCATTTTTCTTCGACCGTTGTACAACTTTTAACATTATGCCAACACAGTACGCGATGCAAATATGTGCGTAACGATATAAGTATCTGTTTCACGGTGTTTCATTCCGTATTCTATTGTGTACCGCGAAAACGTTTTGATAACGACCGCAGATTATATTATAAAACAAAATGAACGAATGTAATAAAATATAAATAATGTTTAGTATGACGTGCGTAGTCCGCAGTGTGCCGTTGTCGTGTTTATGCCAGAAAGTCGTGTTGGGATGTAATAGTAATAATAACATTAATAATATAATGCACATTCAAATCTGTTTTTAGATGGTGCATCGAACGTCGCATGGTCGAGTTATAATATAATATTATATCATCATCAGTACAGCGTATAATAGTATAGTGTAAATGATGCGGTCCGCTACTTAACCGACTTGACTTGATATATGGCGAAACACGCGGGTACCAATATATTAAACAACCGTTCCTTTTTACGACCAAAAACATAATATACGAATTTTCATTGTTTCGTTTGAACGAACAACTTCACCACACTTGCACTAACCAGACGATATAGACGTCTGTATAAAGTATGACGGTTCCCAGCCCTAAACGGTCAACTTGATTTTCTTTTTCGTTAAACGCCCGGACGTCAATCGTCAAGAGTGTGATTCTAACAATCTAATCGAACTTGCGTAGGTATCGTGTTGAAAAAACTATCTCATACATTTTCTATTAGTTGGAAAAACAATTAAAAACATTTTTTCATTTATTTTTCGAAATTAAACATGCTATTATTCTTACAATGATTATCTAATAAAATATTATCGTTTTTCAATATTATCGTTAAGAATTTAGATCGTCATAATGCGGAGCACGCCACGCGTGAACCATGTAGTACTACACAATGCGATTATATAAGATTACATCACTAACAACCTCTTGTGTCACGTGTTGAGAGCCATTTTCAATTAGAGACGACCCACGAGGATAATTCTACTTGTCCGTCACACAGTACGTAAGACTTCCAAAAACAGTTGAAAGTGGAGTCGTATAATTGTAAAATCGGTATTAGCACATTTTTTTCAGTATCATCAAACGCCGGTTTATTTCGGCCTGATATTTATTCTGCAGCCACACTATTTTAAGTAAAATATAATTAACTCAATCTAACACCAAATTATTGTAGTTGAGTAATAATCAATAGTAATAATACCGGGTTTAGTGTCTATATGTATTCTGTAAGTTAAACGCTAAACGTTGAAGAAGCATTTGCTTTCAATTACAGCTGAGGAGCAGTAGGTACTAACTGTATAATAATAATGAAATAAAATAAATATAAATTTATAATATAAAATAAAATGTAATTAATTACCTACTAATATACTATAAATGTCGGGCTAATATCGGGTTCCTGGGTTGTGTGAACCGATTTCAAGCTTGAAACACGTATACACTATTCCGATACTATCTAGACGAGCTGGACGACAGACGGATTGTACGGTGACAATCAATAATTAGTCTTATCTGCTAACTTATTGCATATTAATTTAGCCGCGTTCAAATCGCAGGAATATGGACTTATCGTGGTTGTCGCGTGTCATTTTCTGCGGTCGGTGTGGTTTCTTGGATTTTAAAGGGGCTCATTGATATTCTAGCCGTTATTAAGCGATTTCGTGTCACCGTACAGCCGGCCGAGTCGCTTTCTGCACGGAGTGCCAATAATATCTAACGGTCACATCATATTCAGATAAATCTCTGTCTACATTCCGGGTATCCCGCAAGGCCGTGCAGGTCGTGGTGATTGTGTCACGTGATATACATCAGTTGGCAGTGGCATATATAGGAGGGACGTGGGGCTCGACGAATTACAATATTCTAAAATTAAATTAAAGCTAAAATAAATGCATTCTTATTTTAACCCTCCTCCCCCCTTACGACATTATGTCTAATTTCGTCTCTGCCTGTTGGCAATTAAGTATTTCCTGCACCACAAATGTAACTTTATCGCCCTCCGACGCTACCGAATCTTTTTTGTTTTTTCAAATTAATTCACCTGAAAAACCGTATAGTTGTCAGTAACGAACGAATCCGTAGACTGTTCCTACCACATTTTGTGCAAAGTTCTGACCACGTGAAGAGTCCAACAACTCGTCGTTTTGTGATCGAGCTGCTAAGATAGATCATCGCTGATTTCTGTAGCTATCGATTCCTCATTCCAATTCTAATAATATACGATCGGGAAAACCATTAGGAAAACTTAGAGTTAGGTCTCGAATTCCATCGATGGCACTAATTGGGTCCCAACGTATTTTCTCGGGTACTCGTGTTGGATTCCAAGTGATTTATTACGCGGTCTTCAGGTGCAGGCACATAGCTGTTAGTTATGAAAGTATCGAGGATTTAAATTTGTTATAAAACGATAACGGCTGTGAATTCAATACAGTTCAGTCACATTTTTTTCACCTAAATTTTAATAACGTAGTACAGCACTTATAGTCAATAATCGAATTGGGCCGTTAGTTATTGCTGTGCGGTGTATCTGTATTCTGTGCCCGATATAATCGTAATATGGATTTTATGTCTTGTGAAAAAAGAAAAAAGCTCAACGTTGACGCCGGTTTTAATTAATGACGTTTTCAGAGGTGAAACACAACGTTTCGGAAGTGTTGTCGAAATACGCTTACCTACTCGAGTGTTTTTTAAAGTACGAGTATCATTCGGTTCGTAATAACAGAAATACAGAACGAACATCATTAATCACGAAAAAAGCGATAACACGATTACTGTTGGGCAATAATTTAGTCACAAGAAATGTTATAGATGATATTTCTATATTCGACCTTCGAAGGTCATTCGGTTTGTGTTGAATGTGATGGTATATATAGGTAGGTACAATCGAAACGAATGGTTTGAAATCAATAATAAAAAAAAAAAAAAAAAACGACATCCATTATAAATTAATCGTCGTGTACTGTTTCCAAAACCGCCCGTGGTGTCTCCTGCAGAATAACGCTATTTATTTATTTATTTTAAGTATATAAACGGACGTAAGTCCTTAACAAATATTTTGCGCGTATACACAGTAAGAATGATACAACGGTGTCATAGGAATGACAAATTACAAACTGAGATACATGGTAGGTACATTTTTAAGTTACAAATATATACATGAGAACGAAAAAGGTAAATAACAATAGGGAAAGATTTAAGACGAGACATGTTACACAAAATCATAGGTCATGGAATTACCCGCAGCCATTAGTACATTAGAGGAACAGTTTAACATATATAGTTTGTTTTATAAAGGGGCGGGATAGAATCGCATCGTGTGTTACGGTAGTTTACTTTAAAACGGATGAGAGAGAGGAGCTCTCTTCACAGTAGATATTCCCAAAGAGTAAATTATATAAAATTTGGATAATAATAAAATGCGTTTAGTTTTGAGTGGAGAGAGATTGATGAATGATAATACTGAATCATGGGAACCACGAGGTGGCCTATAAATATTAAGTTGAAGGAGATGAAACGGAGGAAATTCGTTCAACTGACTCGATCGCATCGATCTGTTTAGTGTTATTAGTCCAGATTAATGGAAAGTATTCCAGGTTTGAGCGAACAAAGGCACAGAATAAAACTTTAAAAGATAGAGGATCACTGAATGATCCACAAGTTCGTTTGATAAAACTCAAGTTGCGCATTGCCTTATTTTTAATCATTTCAGTATGGGCTTTGATAATAGGCTGAACGCGTGGACAACGGAAGACTCAAATCACCAAACACGTATCCGAGGTCCGACACTCGCGTCCGAGAGTAGTGATAAAATATTTCGGGATCCGACTACGTCGAGTTGTCCGGATTTCAAAATCAACACGCGAACTCAACTCGTGTTCACGACAATCGGAATGATGATGAATATCTCGGGATCCGACTCGAGTGCTCTTGTGACCGCCTCGCGGCGTGTAATAAGGTTTTTCGGGGCTTTGGTATTTATTTATTTATTTTTTTTTTTTTGTGAGGGTTCATTCGAAAATAAAAAAAAATCCGTTCCCGTAGGTACGTCGTAATGCCATTACAGTAACTTGAACTACACTGTACTAAACACTGTTTATAATTATTTTACGTACCGTTCGGCCGTAGTAGGTTTAAAACGGTCGTCGAAAAACGTGCCGTGTTAGTGTCGCACCGGTTACCGCGTAATGTAATATCATTACGACCGTTCCGGTGCGGTGAAGACGCGTAGTGCGGAAAAGAGCTACGCCGGCCACTACACTAACGGGCGCGTGCTGCCGTCGGGAGAGGGGTGAGACGAGTCACTCGCTTCCTCCTGGAAACGATATGAACTTTTAATGTGATAAATATACGTTTTGATATCGGATTTGATCGTATCCCGGTGAGACCTGTGCATAGGCGTATATTGGGGGGGGGGGTACTTGAGAGGGCTGAAGCCCCCCTCAGAACGTTACCAAACTCTCTCGGAATTGTTTAATTCCTTTACTTTACTAATTGTTCCACTTTCACTAGCGGTGTTATTACTCTAGATTTAAAGTAACTGAATCTCGTTGCCTAAAAGTATTTCTTATGTTAATTGGTAAGGTAAAAATGTCAAGCCCTTCCACAGATGTGACCAAATATCCGTCTATGAACCTGGGACGGAATATCGCTTGTTGATTCCTCGAATCACATTGCGAGTATTATCCTGAAATTTTTTAAACTCTCAAATGTTTTTCCACCACTGCCTCCGACTATACGTGCACAATAGAATCATTGTTCGGTACATCGGACAAAGCAAAAAAAAGAAAAAAAGAAAATGGCTTCGTATTTGACTACAGGTGAAGTTCGTTAAAATTAACCGTGCGCGATGAGCGTTCGTCGTGTAAGGGTAAACTCGTACAAGGATGGGTTTGTTTAGGATGTCATTATATATAATATATATGTTTGGAATGAAACGAAAAAATTTAGAATTTTCATTTATTGAACAACAAATTTGAT
This sequence comes from Therioaphis trifolii, assembly GCA_027580255.1. NCBI lineage: Eukaryota > Metazoa > Arthropoda > Insecta > Hemiptera > Aphididae > Therioaphis > Therioaphis trifolii. Next base: position 17,876,029 of record CM050407.1, read on the forward strand.
TATACATTTTATTTTTTGTATTTATTAAAATGTATTTTAACCATGGAAACAATTTTGAGTAGTAGGTTTAGATAATTAAGACTTAAAAAAAAAGGTTAGTGATAAGTCTATTAAAATTAAATACAAAAAACAGATAATTATTTTTTTGTTAACCTTTTTCAGCCTAACCCCCGTTAGCGAATACAAATAATAAGAATCAAACTACGGCAAAACGATTTCATATTTATCAAAAAATTTCTTAAATCTTAAAACGGTTTAAATCCCTCCGTCACCCTTACCTACATCTATATCATTATATGGATGTAGTCTGTAGAATATACCTATATGGTCCGGGATGCAACATTTCTTAATTTAGTCCCGTTAAACTGTAATTATTTTATATTTTAACAATTACAAACAAATTTCGTTTTAATATTTAAATTTTCAATTTTGGAAAAAATAAATAAATGATACACACATATTTTCAATTAAAACCATGTCTTTAAAAACGAAAATAAATCAAGATAAACCATCAGATGATTTCTAGTTAGAAAAAAAAAATAATAATATACTAGCACCACGAGTTAGAACCAACATAATGATCACTGTTTCTTCGATTCATCATAATAATTATTATTTTTACTATATAGCGTATAGTCGGTGTAAAATAAAATAATTTTCGCCTATCGACGAGATGACCCGTCTGGTACATCATCGCCACCGTGCCAGCATACGGACCGAACGCTGACGCAGCAGCACCGATCCACATGATCCACTATTAAGACGATGTGTAATCTGATTGTACAAAGATACGCATTTGTTTGTCCGAAATCTGCGGGATCTGCATTATTTCACAGAACAACTGACAAAGCCACACGTGTTTCCAGCGATCACGCCAATGCTTCATGTAATATACGACGACCAAGCCTGGACATATTATCAGCGTGTAAAACACAACAGATATCGCACGCTATACGCGCGCGTTTTTATTGATTTCACTTTGACGCGTCGGAGAACGGAGCCGATACCTACGTTTAAACACAGACGGTCGATCACGTTGATGACGATAACGTCGAATAATTTGAAGACGATTTTCAATTCGTGACGCTGCTATAAATCACGATGTAAGTATATTACTCACTTATAAAAATATCGCGAAAAAATGTATAGTTTTTAATTCGTGAGATTGTTATTTGCGTTGAAAATTAAGTGCCTAAGTTGTATGCTCTGTTTTTCTCACCTCTGAAATTATCCCACGCTTAGCTGTCGAAGATTCTAAAACGTTAGTACTAAACTAGTTAATTATTCAGACTCGTTACGCACTATAAATTTAAAAAATAATAATAATTACTACGCAATGTTACAAATGATGAACAAAATAAAAAAAATAAAAAACGCTTACTAAACTATTCTGACGTCAGATTATATTTCGATTTTATTGAAATTAAAATGTTGTGAGTTATAATTTACCAAATATTTTAATGTTTAATAAATCAAGAAATAATTTATGAAAACAATCTCATTTCCTCAGTTAATCAATAACATAAAATCGACATGTGTCAATTATTTTTATTATACATGACGTATACAATGCAAACAAACATTTAAGATTATTAAAAATTATGTAGGTATTATTAACATTGAATCCACCTAATGAAAAGAAAAAAATGATAATCAGACATTTATTGGAATATTTTATATTTTAGGATTTATTGATGCTTTTTTAAGTCATAAGTACAACGATTCGTGGTTTGTTCGTTTTACTTCGAACGTCCTGTCTATTTTATACCGTGTGAACTGTCGGTAAAACCTAAGATGTACCGGTCGGCGGTCAAACGCCTAAGCGTATTAGGATTTTTACCGTAGCACACTTATATAACATATAAGTATACATCGGACCTATCTACATTACCATGTAACAAATAATTATAATATATAAGACTTTAAGAGGGTGGAGCAATAATTTTATTTAGAGGGGTTAACACATTTTTTAGATTCTTAGTGAAACGAAGAATGTATTCGATTACATACAATTAACGATGTATTTTTTCTTATGCATATAATCACTTTTTTGGCTAGAATTAAAGGTTCAAGAGTTTCATGCACCACCTCTAAAGATAAAAAATGTCATATATGCTTAGTAATTGGTATTTTGAAGAGGCCGTACTTCTTTCTTCTCGATGGCTTTATTGAGTGTAAGGAAAAAAACTATCTGACATTTGAGTAAAAACGGTAAAATTTGCTGTATACGAGATTTTCATAAAATACATTTTTAAATTCGGCCATAAATCCAAGAATCTAAAATAATGGTACTAGGCACTGAATATTCTCACCGAACATTTACAATATTTGTATATAGACTAGACAAAAGTTTCAGAAACATTCGACTATTTGTGAACTATATTTAAAACTTTTAAATTATTCGAAATATTTCGTTCAGTGGAAGTTTTTATCTAATAATGTTTTAAATATTTGATATAAAAACGTGAAAATTTAATATCATCTTGTCCATGTATTTTGACTAAAACTACTGAAAAAATTCCAAAAACCGTCGGTTAGGATTTTTTTTCTTATTTACATTTTAAATTAAAATTTTAACGAAAATCATTAACTAATGCAAATTAGTGATATTTTTCAATAAAAGCTTATCAAATTTAGAATTATCAATCCGGTTTAAGTGTTCTTTGACCAATAGATTTACCACATATATTTCTACTAACGGACTATAGTTCAAGTTTCACAAAGATTAACTCAATAAATTATTTTTTATTACGGGTTAGTGGATGAACGAATTACGTCTCAAATAGCTATTTTTACGCGAAATGACAGATTTACTTTTATTTAATAAAATGAGTAATTTTCGGTTATAATTGTAACTAAAAACTGAAAATTGTATATAAACTTTTTTATTAGTAGTCCAAGCTATTGTTGTATTTTCATATTGATTGATTGTGAGACATTTTTTCTATATGAGTTAAAACAGTAACTAAATACGGCAAAATAGAGTATTTTTACGAACATTATTTAATCGACATGAATTTTATTATTCTCGTGATTATTCCAGAATATTTTTTCTTTACTTGTTTATAGGAAAATCATTATTGTCTTCCGCTCATAATCGTTTATTCGAAAATGATGATTTATTATTGATTTCAATTTTCAAATAATTTCTTTCTAAACTATTGTTCACCCAACGATCGATTCGTAAATATGGCTCATCTAAGGTTCTATACACTCATTATTCGACACCAATATTCTGTCCGAAGAGCGAAGAATACCCCACGGCAGTGGCGGCTCTAGGATTACGTTTTGGAGGGGCCATGACCATCATAATACAATTCACTTCATTATTATGATTCATTGTTATAATACTATAATACAATTTTTTTACAGAATTTTGGGTGCTTGCCTCCCCTTAAATCCGCCACTGCCCTATAGTGCGAAGTATGTTCGGATTTTTAAATGTACCTAGCAGTAAATTTTCAATTTAGCATGCTAAAACTGATGTTGAAATGTGATAATTTTTTTCGCTTTTCATTATTATAGTATATCATTATTAATTATATCCATACACTATTATAAACATTAGTATGAACTAGAAGTGTTCAAAGTGGCTGTTTTGTCCTGAAATATATTTGACGTCAATACATTGTAAAAATCACATTCTAATTATAGGGTTTTTACAGGCTATTCAATATGCGTACTGCACAAAAACGTCATTTAAAAATATTTGACCCTTCATCTTCGTAGTTGACTAAACGTATAAATTCATTATCACGTAAAAATGTTTCCACACATTTGAATAGGTGCCTGTTTAAAACAATGATACGAATTACATGGGAGGGACAACCGTTTTCATAAGTTGCCTCATAACTCCAATGTTATACACTGTGATGTATATTGTATACACACTAGTTAGAAAATCATATTACATAATACACTTTAATTAGCTGTGTAATTTTCGTTGTTTTGAAATACATTGTGGAATAACAGTCGTTTTGAAAAACATTCACGACATGCAATACATACATATCAGTCATTTTTCTCATAAACATATAACAAAATTAACTCTGGTGTAAGAAGTAAAATAATATATAAGTGGTTCATTTTAGAAATAGAAAATTAAATTTAACATTCCATTAAAAGGCGATAGTATTGATTACTAATCATGGCGTGGTTAATCAATGCTTCAATTCAATCATTAACAAAACCATAACTTTATATTTACTAGAGATAAATACTATTGGCATCAGATGCATGGGGGGGGGGGGTAAGGAATTATCTTTATAGTTTATGTATATTCTTGCTTTTTTTTTTTTTGTTACAAAATTGTATTTTTTAATAAGTAGGAAATCATAAAATTATAAGTTATGATTAAGCCTTTTAATGCCAATTAATAATTATAGTATTAATTCGACGAACTGTATTTTAAAGAAACGATAAATCATTCTTTCAATAGAATAATTCTCAGCAGAGTTTCGGTGTAATATACAGGAATTTAAATTCTGACTTTAAATGCTTCCATAAAAAATGTTTACACCTTGTGAGAATTATCGACTATCAATAGTAAGGCACACATTATACTGCACACGAATTTTTATCGACAACCAAATAAACTAATTAAGTTTCACATTCTTCTCAGCGGTATTGCTTTGTAAAAACACCGAATACCCACACGTATAGGATTACGCGGTCACAGTCGATGGTCGTAATTCAATATAAATTATAATGTATATACACATAATATTATGAATACTTGTGGCGTACATAACCCTACGACCGACTTTACGTGCATAATGATTTATGCGTATAATAATTTTTTTTCCGATGGACCTTATCAATCGCGGCTGTCCGAGAGAAATCATATTGTACGGGATGATCCGTGATTACATTTTTACTTCACAAACCCGTTCGGTGAATTATTATCAATCGCGCAAAATTTAATACGTGCGTACGCTCTCGACTCGAGAGATCTTTTCACTTCTCCATCTCGCTCACTCACTCTGTCTGTCTGTCTCTCTTTCTCTCTCACTCTTTTCATTTGGTTCGAGAACTTTCTGCAGACCCAACACTCGACCGTATTATGCCTTATGATACGCATAGCTCCGACAATGGGGTTTACACGAGACAAGTACCGAGAAAATATATGTCTGTGCGCGCTTAATTTTAAAATAGGACGAACTCGGAGCAAAGTACGACTGATACAATCGTGAGTGGATGTCATATCAGGAAAATTAGACACGTAGACGATTTGTACACTATAACTAAAAAAATTAATTTTTTTAAGAATCGAATTCGTAAATGAAATTTTCGATTAATAGATAATATAGATTGATTAGTAGATGGTCCGAATGAGATTATTGGGCCACTCTTATTCGTATAATACCGGAAAAGCGTCCGTGGATATTACGTAACAGGTCAGTATTAAAATCAAAGTGGATCTAATAAGGCCTTTAAAAATAAATGTCGTTTTTAAAGCAAGGAATTATTATCATTTTAAATATTTATCCGATCGCTATAGCGATTCCATATATGGAATTTCGGCCATTGATAAAAATGTATGAGGCGAATCAGTGTAACGATTAAACAATTTATACCAGATTTTGAATTCGAATTTATTTTAAGTTTCGATACAAAAAAAATTGTTATTTTACTTAAAAATTCAAACTTATAACTATCATAAATTATGCTAAGCCTAAAAGTGGACAAATTTTTTGAAAATACTATCAAGTCTTGTATAATTGGTGAAAACTTCAAGTTTCAATCAAATCATTGTTGTAGCTTAGTTTTAATATGTGTTAGCTTCGAAAAAGCTCTTTCACACGAAACACTTGTGACCGGTATAATGGAGAAACCTTTTAATACTTCTCTATGCTGAAAAAAAATGGTCTCAATACCATTTTCTCGTAACCATTTTAACCAAAATGCACAGTCTTTATTAGTAAGAATATCATCTTTATTTTCGTGCCTTCAAAAGACGTATTTCACAAATTGATCTTTTGATAAATTAAAATAATTTGTCAATAAATTAATGTCATCTTTGCTCAATTCAAATTTTAACATTTTCCCCACTCCAGTAATGATTGAAGTGCTTTCTTGATTGAAACGCTCGTCAATTCCGTGTACTAACGAATCAATCAATGGATACATAAATACATTGTAGTAACTCGGATTTCCTCTTTCTTGATCTCAAACATAAACTGATTTTTCCAGTTTTCATCTCTACGTGCAGGCACCTTTCTAGCTCTGACTGATGGTATGTTTACACCATGTTCTTCACAAAACATCAATAACGTATACTCTAATGATATAAATATAATAAATTACTACATTCGGTGTATGAATATGAACTACCATAATGGACAATAACTGTCGATGATTTAATGATATGAAAAATTACCCATTTGAAAAAAAATAAATCCAGAAGGAATTTATGAGATTAATTTTTGCGACTTCCAATATAAATCAAGGGCCTCAGGGCTCAGATAAAAAATATTTTTAATTTATAGTTTAATATAGACTTGGGCATAAAGACATAAATTATACATCAATGTGAAACTTAAAAAACATTTAAAATTTAATGAAACCCGATTAGTCTGCAGAAAAAGAATTAGAAAAAAGTGTCAAATACAGGAAAAAAATTTCAAGAAAATTACGTATTTTATGTATAGAGTTTGGTTAACGGATTTTGTGGGAAGGAGCCCGGGGGACTTTACAAAGGTCTCATAAGATATTGTTTACTATATTGTACATGTGTTACTGTCCTAAAAGAAAAAAGTATTACACTTCAACTACAATATTAGTCTACAAAAAATATATTAATGAATAAAAGAGGTAGAGTATCTTAAAATTTGAGTATGTGACAAGTACTCCCCAGGAACCAGCTCAGAGGTAGACGTAGAATAAAAATAAGAATTAATACCGTTAATTTTAAATAATTACTTGTTGTATTTTAATTTTTTTTTCTATGCACATTTTAATTGTTTTTTCTATAACGAATTTTCTTCAAGGTAAATTTATTCTACGTTTGAAATAATTGATTTCATCATATTTTGGAGGGGTAGATTTAAACTCCCAAAATTTCGCCGTGCGTCACTGTCGCAATACCCAAGATACTCGCCTAAATAAGGCTCTGTTGTACTGCAGTTCTAGGTCGTATTAAAGGGGCGAAAAAAGGGACCTGTAACCCGGGTTGCGTGGTTGAAGAGGCGCATACATTTGAAAGTATTTCAAGGAAAGCAAATATTTAAATAAAATAAACTATTGCGATAATATTTGATGGTAGTGCGTTTAAAAATTAAGATTCTAAAAATAAAAGCTAGAAATTGTAAGTTTTAAAAACACAAAAACTGGATAATTATTTCTATTGTTGACCACTTTTGCAGTCGTACCCGTTCTCCTCGTTTATGAATACAATCGATAAATATCGAATTTAAGTAAAAACATAAACAAAAAACCCGTTTAGAACCTTAAGGCGTTTTGAATCCTTGCACCACTTCTACGACCCTTACAACACGCCTCCGGGCACGGGACGGCTGAACCCCGGCAATGCGCGAAACGTCTTTATCCGGTCCGGACCGTAGTAATAGTGAGGTACCTACACGACGTGTGACCGTACACGCAGTGGCACCGATCTCCATATCTAGGTATTGCAGTTGCAATACCTGTTTAGGGTGGGTGGGTGGGTGTGGTAAGGTTGCGAAACACACTGGGTTAGATCCACTCGATGGGAGGAAAAAAAATGAGGGGCAGTTGCTCAACCTATTGTGGTTAGGTGGATGGGTGTACCGATTGCTTTGAAGGTATGTTTATTATTAATACTTTGCAACACCTCTAAAAACTGACTTCGGCGCCACCGCGTGTACGTAAATATTTCGTTATTTTAAACTGTACAAACAGCCGTTGTTAGTTTTTTGTGCAATCACACGGCGTATCGCACAATCGCGGTTAGGTGATTTGGTAATACGACGAGAATTTAATTTCATCGAGACGATTTTTCCACGACTTTCCCTCGTTCGATCCGTGTACACGGTGGTGAATCCGATCGTCTTTTAACGCGGGAAACGTTATCGTAATAAAAATAATCATTACAATAATTATATTTCCTGGACCGGACGAGACGGTACCGATGTACCACGTCTACTTCTAGGCTATCCCCCTCCTCTCGGAGCCGAGGTATCTCGCGTAGTAACGGACAATAATTATTATACGATCATTTGAACTCCGACACACACACACACACACGCACACACACTCATCATGGCCGCGCGTACAGGTAGGTCGACGTGTCCGCGACGAGGGTCGGGTACATTCGGGTGCGAGTGCGGTGAGAGGGGGAGGGGGCGATAGTTTTAAACACACACACACACACGTAATGGGTACACGAAGAGCGCGCGAGAGACGATAATAACAATACCGACGGGTGTTCCGGGGACGCGCGCGAACCGAGGTAACGATAATAACAATAACAACAAAAATAATAATAATAATTGTTACGGGAACGGAGAGCACGTGAGACGGGGAAAGAAAAGAACAAAACAAAAAAAAAAAATTAAAATTAAAAAAATTTGAAAAAAAAGCGGGTACGTGTGATACTACTATACACACTCGCGACGACTATACAATTATACAGCGAGTAGTAGTACACCCGTACTCGTACGCGTCGTCGTCGACCCTCGGCCCCACCCGCCCGGTCGTAATACGCGGTAAAACGTTCCACACCTGCCGGACGGCGGTGGCGGGCCATTGGTTCCCAGGATGTGTACCTCAAGGTTCCGGGCGGCGGGAACGGCGCTGGAGAAAGATCGAGAGCGAGAATAAATGTAATGATGATAAAAAAAAAAAAACCGTCGTTCGAAGCACACGTTCGGAGCCGCGCGATCGTGCTCTACGGCGGCGGCGGCGGCGGGACGTGACCGTGTGCGTAGAGTCGGGCCCGGAGAACGGAAACCGAATGTGAAAGACGAGAGTCTCCGCAGCTCTGTGTGTGTGTGTGTGTGTATCCACTCCCGCCGGGGCCGAGTAAGGTTTTGCCGCCGTCGTGTTTCTTTGTGGCCGCGTGCGTGCGCCGCCCCGCCGCCGCCAGTGCACCACGTTTTACTATAATAATAATAATAATAATAATAACAAGCGGCTTGCCCGTCGCGCGGCCGACAACCAGTTTTTGGGTTCAACAAGTTTTGCCCGACCGACGACGACGGCGCGCAAGTGTGTGCGTGCTGTATTACACACGTACGTGTACCTCTGCCGCACACCAGTATGCTCAACACACACACACATGTATACGTACACACACACACACACACGTCACTCCCACCGACGCCCGTCGACGTACGGCCGCCGCCACCGCCGCCGCATGACCGTTGCCGCCGCCGCCACTGCTGACTGGGCACTAGTACGGTGTGTACGTACGTACCGTGTGTGTACGACTACGATCGAGCGTATTATTATTATTCTTTTTTCTTTTCCTTCTTCCTTTTACCCCGATCCTACTACCTTCTACGCGACACCACCACCACTACTACTACTACTACTACTACTACTACTACAACTACTACTACTACCACTACTCGTCCGTCGAAATTCCTTCGTCGGCGCTCGCGTGCGTGTTCAGTGTGTGCGCGCGTGTGTCGTATTATAATATTATCATAACGTCGAGTGTGAAATAATAATATTTCGTCGTAAAGTGTGCGAACCGTTCGACGTTTTTCAATTCTCGTTATATCCTCGTCGAATACCGCGAAAATCCGTTCACTTCTTCTCCACTCTTCTTCGTTTCTCCCCGTTCTTTGTTCGCGTCCGTTTCGTTCGTTTCGCGTCGCGTCGTCGGCCGACCGTTCCGAGTGCCGTTCCAAGTGCCTTTAGGAGTGCCGTTCCTAGTGCCTTTCCGAGCGCCTTTCGCGGCGAGTTCCACGGAGGATTAACGCGCGCGCGCGCGCCGGATTACCACGCCACAAATGTCGCCTCCAACGGACGTCCGTGTCGGTAAGTGGCCCCCGAGCTATAGCGATGAAAACTATACGGCGATAGTGCCGTCGACGACAACACGACGTGCGCCCGCGTCCCCGGGATTCGGTCGTGGATGTTATTCGCGACCGACGTTTTGACGGCTCTGCTCCGTGTGTTGGCGGCGACGTGCGGAACCGGCGGCATTACGCCGTCGAGTGACGACGCGCGCGGGCCGCCGCCGGGCAGCGTAGCGCGCGCGCGGAATTCCGACGGTTTTGCCCGCTGGAAACGACCCGCAGCCTCCGCGGAGGACCGGCCGCCGCCGCCGCCGCCGCCGACGGTAGGTACTACCGGCGTGTGTGCTCGCCCGTCCGCCGAGAATTCCCGTCGTGGATTCCGAACACTAGTAATTGCATTCCCCGCGCGACAAGGTTGATGACTCGCCGGCGTGCGTGCGTGCGTGCGTGCGTACGGTCCGTCGTGTTCCGAGTGCGCCACGGCACCACCGAGACTTCAATGCCCCCGAGGCTGTGGAGTATTAATCGTAATCATACGTATTATGTTAATCCGCGTTCTCGTTCTCTCGGACGTTTCGCTAAAATCGTGTGTGTATGTGTGTGTGTGTCGGATCTGTTCTTCGGGTCTTTGCTGTCGGATGATCTTTCTGCCTCTCGATCAAAAAAAATTAAAATCTCGTGTCGTAATATATAACCAGTAGGTAACACAAGCACCCAGTGTGATGTTATGCCTACGCGCAGGGCCTTATTTGTGCGAGGACGTCGTCGTTATTCGTCCTGGGCTCACTTGTCCTGAGTTTAAATCTTAAATCAAAAACCACGTCGCTGTAGTAAACACTGATTTCGAGGAGGTTTCAGACGCGTTTTCTGAACATAATCCACGAAAAAAAAAACCGTGATGGATTTTTAATCTACTTACATTTAAATATTATATCACTTATTATTTTGAGGGGGAGTTATATTTACAAATTATTGTTTGATCAGGTATACATTTTCCTTGACATTTTCATAGTAACAGGTGTTAATTTGTTTATTTCGTCTCGGGCCTCGACAATAGTAAATCAGGCTCTGCCTACGCTATACGCGTATGAAACGGTTAGTCTAGCTCTAGCGTCTACACGGATTGTACATTTTGTTTATCGAATAATTCATGTGGATATTTAAAAAAAATCATATTCTATTCATTATTTTATAGGTCGTTCAATTTTTATTCAAATGCAGTGTAGTTGTTAAAGTTGTTTAAACTGTAATCATACGTATTTTATGTTGATCTACGCCGCGTTCTCGTCCTCTATCGTTTCGCTAAAATCGTGTGTGTGTGTGTTCGATTCGTTCTTCGGGTCTTGGTCGTTGGATCTTTTCCTCTAGACTATCGCGTGTCGTAATAATAATCAGTAGGTAACAGTGTAACACACGCGTACCTTCTTCGGAATAGCGTAGTATACCTATACCTATGCGTATGAATCGACGGCGTCTAGTGACTACACGAATCGTACATTTTGTTTATCGATTGATTTAGAGGTATTAAAAAATAAAAAATAAAATTGTTTTCTACTAATTACTTTTGTAGATCGTATACTTTTTGTTCAAATGCAGTGGAGTATTAACCGTAATCATACGTATTAAGTCTCGTATTAAGTCGATTCGCGGCTGATTCTCGTTCTCGGACGTATCGTTAAAATCGTGTGTATGTTCTTTGGGTCGTGGTCGTTGGTTTTTTTAAATTTTTTATCGTATGTTTATCCCCTCTCAATCATCTCCGTTATAATCGGCCGGTATCTTCCGCGATTTCGTACGCGTTCGACTCGGTGTCCGGTGTCCGCACGAAAAATTACGTACGTTTTGTTAGATCGATTAATTTACAGACAGTGGCGTACTCGGGATTATTTGTTTGGGGATGATATGAAAATGTATTGCGAATCGAGCTGTTGGGCCTGTGCCGCCACACCTCCTCCCACGTTATAATGTCGGTGCCTATTTACTAGATTTTTCTGTGAACGCATTGAACTCGGGTCGTTCATTAACATACGACCACAGTTGTTATCGTAATTTTATTGTACGAACGCTGATGATTATCGGATTTTAAAAATATTACAGTCTAATGTCTATACCATTTAGTATATTATGTCAGTAAACCGATCGTTATGGAGACAAATGATAAGGATTCACGCAATGATTTATTGATTATAAATTTATTGTTTTTACAAAATACTTAAACGTCAGTTTACCATAAAAATTCCTTCATCAATACTTATTTTTCGGACTAAAACAAATGCCACAGTGAGATCTATCCCCTATATCCCCCCGTGAGATCGCCCATATTTATAGATATTAACAAAACCCCAAACAGATTATTCTCTACTAATTATTTTTGTAGATCGTGTGTACTTTTCATTCAAACGCTGTGGAGTAAGTATTAAGTTAATCCGCGGTATGGCCAGGTGCTTAATACCCGGACGTTTTGCTAAAATCATGAATGCATGATTCGTTCGGCTCTTGGTCGTTGGCTTTTTTCGCGTATTTTTTCTCCTCTCGAAATAAACTAGTGCCGTATTACAATCGGTAGGTACCTTCCACGATATTATACACGCGTACGAATCCGGTGTCTTATCGAATAATCGTATACGTTTTTTTTTATCGATTAATTTACAGATATTTAAAAAATATATAAATGTATTCTCTACTAATTATTTTTGTAGGTCGTATACTTTTTATTCGAATGCAGTGGAGTATTAAACGTAATCATACGTATTATGTTAATCCGCGGTGCCCGCGCCGGATTCCCGTTCTCGGACGTTTCGTTAAAATTGTGTTTAATCGATCCTTCGGTTCTTGGTCGGTTGCCTTTTTTTTCTCGTATTTTCTTTTCCCACCCAATCGTGTATCACCTCGTATCGTAATGATCAGTCTATAATAATATGCACCTTCCACAACGTTATACGCGTACGAATGTATATTTCGCGCGTACACGGATTATGTAATAATTTGCTTATCGATAAATTTATTTTTAGAATTCTTTGGATTTAAAAAAATTGTATTTTCCATTCATTTTTTAGCTGGTCACATATATTTTTTATCAAAATACATTGTAACTCGAAATTATGTTCTAGTGTTATGCATTCTAATATTATTATGATTGAATACGTACATAATTACAGTAAAATAAATATCGTTCTTCGAGTTGTTTGTTTTTTATTAACTTGTTCATTCATATTAATAAATTGTAGAGATTAAAGTTTCTTTAAGTATGTCTTTCTTTAAAGATGATCTGTCAAATTGTTTAGACTGTTAACGTACATACTGTTATTATTACCTACTGTGAAAGTCGATGTAGTATAATGTATGTTAAACCGTGTTACATTACTGAACTAGGTATTTAAATCGTGTTATAAATCCTAAAATGTTGCAATCTCTCCCCGTGTAGAATTGTAGGAATCTAACTACGGCCTACTCTTATTATTTTATCTGTACCCGCCAGTATGCATTTTCTATAATGTATGCCTATTTATTTTACCCGACAAAAATAAAACATAATATTTTGTAGATACTTTTTACACCGTTTTAACGATGATGTATTGGCCAGGTGTTGTAAGTACCCACCTAATTACAGTTTTATACCTTTGATAGATAATAAATTATCGTTAAGTTTTGATTTTTCTGGTATAATCATTTCCTGGGTAACTTTTGAGACTGCATACTTGTATTTTATAATTTACAGAATGTACCTACATGAATTTTAGTATAGAATTGGTTTTGGTTACTCATGCTTGTGTAAAATGACGTTAATGATTAATGAACAAGGTCCTTTATTTCATATTGATATAGTTAGTAGGTACCTTAACATAACGAGTGAAGAAAAAAACACCGCGCATAATACAAACCGTTTCCACGTCAATAAAATAATTATATTGTTAAATAATAAATTATTTAAAACTACGAAACGTGCGAGCGTGGAATATATTTTATACGCGTTGTCTAGAATTTGAATTATTAACATATAACAATACATTGTATTGTAATTTTATTATGGATAACCTATGGAAAATAAAAAATTAAGTTGTTGACACGATTGACTAAAATCTAAATAATAAATACATCTCATTGTGAATGTGAGCGAATTTTAAAAAAAGAATACAATGCGTTTATAAAAATATAATGTATATAAGAATGGGCTTTCTTGTATAAAATAAACACCTACCTTAAATTATTATTTATTTATCCTGGCGAAGTATTAATTTTATTTGTTTCGACGCTTTCAAGGATATAATTATTTTTGTAGATATTATATTTGTGTAATTTATACTTTGGTAAAAATATAAACGTAATTAGTTGTATAAATGTAATTTATTTCACAACATTAATGATAAACAACTTAATTGTGGATTTATTAACAAGGTATTTTTATGAGTTATTCAATAATTTACCTAATGAAATATGTACAATTTAAAATTAAATTAACCACAACATAAGTTATCTAATGATTAGGTAATTTAAATATCTGCACTTAAAATAAAATATTATTTTGGTATGAACAGTAAAATTTAATTTTCCATGTTCTTGATCATTTTTACTATAATTATTGTTGCAAATTTTTTGCATAATGAATAATACCTAAATATTAATACACGCGTTGATTGTTATAAAAATAATAGGTTATTTTTAATCATTATTTGCAGAGCCACACGAATGCGTAGACTTTTTTTACTGTTAAGGTATCCTCCCAACTATGTTCACTATTTTAAAGTTTACATATAGATCCTGGTGGTATGATATTATGTTACATATAGAATTATGTACCATAAAGTACTATCATTTTATGAAAATTTTATATTTTTAGTTTTAACGTCATGTTATAGACATCAAATTTAACGTACATTTGTAATTTCCTTGTATAATGCAAATAAGTAATTATTCAATTTTTATTCTATTAAATTATTAATAGTTCGTATAGATTCATGTGACCTTATAAGTTATTACATATTTGTTGGGACTCCATGTACCCATATTTAACCACCCGTTTTGATAAACCTACCTGATTGGAAGGAATGATTTTCGGAATTTATTCAAAACATATTTGAATTCATCTTAAATCAACTGAAACGACTTTTTTGATTTTTTCGTCTTCAATTCCACTAAACATTTTAATTTAAACAAATTAAACATTAATAAATGATTTTTAGTCAATTTGTATTAATCATAAATAAATATTTAAAATTGTAGGATATTTGATTTCAAATAGATTTCACGACGAATTCAAATCTGGTTTTATATTTTTTATCGCATCATTAGATTGATCGATTAGAATAAAAATTAATTCAAATTTCTATGTTGCGTGATGTCCGATCGCGTGTTTAAACATACGGGAAGTAGCTGCTTCTTTTCTTAACTTATGTATACAATATCTATTTATAAATATATCATCTACAACAAAATATTACAGGTAATACTTTGTAAGTTGAACGTGTATTTTGTTAAAAAAAATTAATTGAGTTCCGCCGAACACAGTTTTAACAGTAGAATAACTTCGTCTTCTCAATATTGGCTCACCGCTAATTTGATATAAGCATCCTAAGACTGTTTCCTTTCAATGTTCAATTTATACGAAAAGGTTATTTTTCCTGTTAAGTATGTAAGTACTAACTCTTGTGTTTTTGATACAGAGGTACCTGATATATTTTACAATAATTTACTGATACAATTACATTTCTGTATATTTTAGATGAAATAGTTGTTTTTATCTCAAATTGATTTGATTATTATTCAATGATCTTACATTAAATGCGTATATGGGCAACAATATTAGTTTTTTCATAATTTATTTTGAAATCATCATTTTTTTTTTATCATATATAAATTGTCATACATTTTTTGGTGAAAATTATGTGCTGCTGGATTTAGTATTCAGCATTTTATTAGGTATTAATTAAAAAAAACCTACTGATAATTTGATTAAAAATGATAAAATATGTTAACGATTTATTTCGTTTTTATTATTGAATTAATGCAAATTCGTTTATACATTTTCAAGTAGCCAAGCTTAACCTACTTGTTTGGAATTTCAAGTCGAATATTAACTATACTGTGAATTAAAGTATGTTTTGAATTTTTTTTAATACTTTTATTTTTTGAATTTTATATTTCATCGGTAACATTATCTAACGAGCTAGTTTAGTCGGAATACACTACCTACTCACATTTTTAATGATTCATTATTTAAATATAGTTAAGAAACCTATCCCATCTGGCATCTTAGTTCTTTAATCGTTTAATTACTCATAAAAAATGAGAAGTTTTTCTTAAATATTAAATAATCGTTTTAACTTAGAAATATAGTCTAGGATCTATTTATCACGATGACGTAAAAAAAGTAGTTTTCTCGCCTCAGTAATTATTAATGGAGAATCTGAGTATGTTAAAGATATAATAAAAAATATAATGAGTGATGAAATAAAAAAAGGGTTCTGGTGGCTGGTGTGGTCTGTGTTGACAACAGTGTGACAAAAAAATAATTATAAAAATAGATAGGTACATATAAGATTCTTTGTTTTTATGAAATACATTAAAATGATTAATACATTTGTAATACAGACGTAGTAAGGACAGTATGAAGTGTCATTATTATGACTAGGTATTGACTATTTTTGAAAACATATATTAAGGCCAGAGGTAGTCATTTTATCGTAACTGCCATTTGTAAATTCGTGGTGTTGTAGTAGGTAAATAATTAAATTTAAAATTATGTATAAAAAATTTAAAAATCAATTACTTCGCGATTAAAAAATCAGTTTTAAATCTGATTATTGTTAATTATTTTATTTTAGATATATATTATATGTATAATATGTATGCGATTGTGATGTTATATCGAAATGGCAAAATGTATGTGTATCATTCATTGTCTATTAGTTTTTTTAAACAGTTCTATTGAGAATTACCGCACTGCAGGATACGTTATTTTGCTTTTAGTTTTATCAGGGGGTTGGTATATTCACTAGTTTGAATTGATGGTTTTTAAACAAATGTTCATTGAAATGGATGGGCTATTTTTATTTTATTATTTCTGATTGGACAGTATCCCAAACTAAAATTGATATTTGTTACTCGTTCATTCCATTTGACATTTGAGAAATATTTTGAGGTTTGAAATATAATTTGGCTGGCAAGTACCCAAACACATGTGCGTAAATATCCCTAATTTAATTATCGAATCGCCTCGAATGAAGTTATAATAAATGATGCAGTGAAAATTGTGTAATATCTTATTAGCATACAATTTCATCTAATTCTGCCTACTCTATAATATTGAGGAGGATGGGCCGACGGATTACTCTGTAAATATCTTTGACCTTGTACTTGGATGTTTTTTTAATAAATGTACATATATATATATACATTATAAAATTGAATATGTTTTACTTACTTCACGTGTATTTGGAATGACGAGTACTTATTATTAAATAACACGGATGTTTATAGTATTTGAATTAGGATCAGTTTCCATTACAAATGACGAATTATCCAAATATGCACGTTCTGCGTGAGAATCGTGAGATAGATGTGTAATGTATATGTAGATATATGAATCTATCTATTTACATGTATATGTAAAATAATACAAATATTAAGTGTGGTAAAAATAACGAAACAGTTAATACTATAGCAGTAATCTAAATGAAAGCGTCTCGGTTGCTGTTCACATTGCGTTTTATTATTTTATAATAATTTGATAAAAGTTTTATATTAGACGTATGAATTAGGATTATAATCTATTAAAAGCGTTTGTAAATATATTATTATGGTAAACGCAATACTTTCACTGTCAAAATGTCAACAATTTATATTCTGAATTTGTTTTTGCCATTTGCGATTTAATTATTTATTGTTGTGACTTGTGCGGGTGTGTATAATTTGATTGTTAACTTTAACTAACACGTTAAGCAGGAAAGGTCAAATTTACTGTACACAATGTATAATATGTATTTTACACACTAATACAGTAGAGCTTTGATTAACCGTGCTCACTCTTCCGACATGTTGCATGCACCAAAAGCAAAGGCGTAAGTTAGTAAGCGTGTACATAATTTATATTTCATTGAATTTTACTTTTTTTTTTAAATATAGTATTTTTGACATCATTTTATGTGATTTTCTCTTTGACCAATTTACTGGAATCAATATCGAATTACTAAAAAAAAAAAAAAAATAGTATAATTTAATCGTTCGTTAATTACACGTTCAAATTTCTTTGGTATGGAAGTTAAATTTAGCGTAATAATGTATACATATATATATATTCTTCAAGTTTCAATTTATCTCATGTGCAAAAATGTTAAGTATACGTTATTCTGTATTTATGTCAACCGAAACATATACTTTACGCCAGAGAGAAACACACTTTATTAGGCTGAATGTCCGGTTTCCAGGTTACTGTTTGACACAGTAAATACCAAATAACTATTCATACATATTCCCAACATAAATTGTGAAGGTACCGACACCATGCAACACGAATATTATAAATATTAAATATATGTTGCATTTACATATATATAGATACCTGCGTAATTGGCAAATGATATTACCGATTTTTTTTTCCAGTCGCCGGTCTCAAATAATATTAAAAATACTAGTTTGTTAGAGATGTTTTATACAGAGTTAAATTCTAACATCGCCAGTTCTCGGTCACGATAGTACATATCATATTTTTACATTAATAGTGTCTATCTTTTTTGCTTTTTCGCATAAATTCGAACCATTACAATTGCTTTTTATCTATAGAAGGTACCACAATCACACATTAGCATACTAATTACCGTAAATTTGTTTACCAATGAGTTATATTAATTACTCAGTGTAGTCAGGTATATCTGTTATTTTTCTTCGGTATTTCGATTGTGTTATAGAAAACAGCTCGATAAATACACCGTATAGGTCTTTCTCTTTAGTCGAGGTTAGAGTTAATTGGTCGAGTAATTGTTTTAATCATAGTAAAAAAAAAAAAAAAAAAACTTCGCGGTTTATAAATATTAAGTACATTTTCGTTATTCCATGTACCTGTATGTATATAAAATATAATATGATGTACATCCTTGACGTATGGTTACGTTCAGTCAACCCATTTCGTCTGACCCACTGGTTAATATATCCACTCGGCCTAATGCGAGAAATCCAAAAAGTCCCTGCTATTCCAATTCGGTTTAAAATATGGGGAGAAATAAAATTTGGTGTACATACGTCAAATATTGTATTTTCAATGTTTTTTCAATTGTATATACATGTGTAAATTGTGTATAACATGTATGAATGAATTATTATTGGTATAGTATAAAACAGGTAATGTTTAACTCTTCGAGTTTTATTTAAACGATAACAATATTCGTATTATCAATGAAACAACATGATAATAATTATTTTTCCAACTTTAAAGGCCTCCTGGACATTAGGGCCCCAATGCAGCTGGCTTTCCCTTAATTACGCTGCTGCGTCTAACCAAATACGTAAACGTTCGTCGAAAGTGTCGGATTATTCCGTCGCGGCGCGAGAACCCAAGTATAGAAAACATAGAGCGTTCGGAGCCGTATAGATAAACGTATATAGACATATTGTCTGTCACAACTTTTTTTTTTACTTCCAAGTCGCTCGACTTTCTTTTTCTCCGTTTTTGCCCCGTCCAAGTTTCTCTTTAAATCCACGGACGATATAATCTCGCTCGTCGCGTCCATGTATACTACCTGCACCGCCGGACAAGACAATAACAATAATAATAATACTAATAATAACAACTACGACTTCTGTTGTGCGCTCGGAGAAACCTCACCGCGGTACATTTTTTAATCTAGGAAACTAGGCGACACAAATGTCGACCAGTGAAAACGTTTTGTCACTACGGTACATATTTCTAAAGACTGAGCGACAGACAATAAATTGTAAAAAGAAAAAATTTAAAACTATATTAACAAAATATTTAGGCAATGAATGACGGATAAGTGAAAATGTTAATGTTTTGGAGTTGTAAAGGAAATAAATTTGAATTCAATTTGTTGTGAATTATCTTCCTAGAAACAGAGCCCTCACATGGGGGCCTTTGGACCTAAAGTATAGAGGCCAGGTTAATTTAGGCCTTGCTTAATTAGAAATTAAAATTTGAATCTAGAAACGATTTTTAAAATTTTTAAACACAATACTATTTTGTATGACTATCGACGATATGAAATGTTAAACTTAAAAACAATTTATTCTTCAACGTTTCATATAAGTACTGAAATAACCTACCTCCTTTAGAACTTTTAAGTTCCATTTATGCCAAAAATGTACAGAACAATTTTGGGAACGTATGTGTATTGGTCTTTGTTTTGTACTACGAGTATTCCGGCAACCGTAGCAGAAGAATAAAGCGATCTTTTAGTAAATTGGGAAATTCGTTATAAACTTGGCAAAGGTCTACAACTGGTCTGGCGTGTTTGAATTCACTCGTTCGTCTCTCCATCGAGCACTCCTTAGCTGATGATTAACTTTGATGATGTTATTAACGAGTTTCCTCATTTAAGAGCACGCCTAATGCAAATTTTAAGGCTGTCATCTAAATTAAAAAAATAATAAAATTGTATTCGAGTAAAACAATACAATTCATTCACTATTAGTTAATAGGAAACCTATTAAATATGCATACAATGTTCATTTAGTTATGTTTCATAGTTTGATTGAGTTTTATTCATTGACATATAGCAAGATGTTTGAAACTACAAAGTAAAGAGCCCGGGCAAACAAGTAGTGTAGGAGTCCAAAATCGAACGTGGGTGGTCTGCCTCGAAATGCCCTCGTCTAAATTAAAAATAAATAAATCATAAATCGCAACCTTTTCGTTTTGTTAACGTCTATATAGCCCGTCCAATAGGGTTCTGTTCTTATTAGCGCCGCAGTGATATATAGCGTCGATATTTATTTTTAATCGTCGCGAAATCACTCTCGTCTCGTTCTACAAACGATATCGTTCGTTTCGGGAAAACTTTTTCTCGACGCCTGGTGAAAATTACTCGTGACAAGAGGGAAAATAAATGAAAAAAAAATTCATTAATTAATACAAAAACTCGCACCGCCTCACGGACGACGCGACGCGTACTCGCGGGCCATCGCGACAAAACACACCGCCGCCGCGACACAACAAGTGTATCTAGGCCACGGCATTTGGACGCATGTGCGGCGGCGACGGGCCCTCCTCCCCCGCCGCCGCCGTCGGTCGCGGTTTTTTTTCCGTGCGGCGGCGCGCATGCGGCACGGGCGCCCTTTTCCGCGCGGCTCTCTCGCCCGTACACGGGAAATCTCGTACGGTGTCGCCGCCACCGCCACCGATCAGTGCGTTTTCCGATGTGTCGCGCATCGGATAATCGAGCGACGACCCGCTCGCCGCAGACGTTTCGCGCGCGCGTCGTTCCCACGCCGAGTGTGTCGGTCGGTCGTCTCTTCTTGCGATCACAATAGCCCGTTTTTCGAAGACGACGACGGTTTTTTTTCTCTTTTTTTCGCGAGTGCTTCCGTTTATACGGTTCGATCGTTTTCCCGTACCGCCGAAAAATCGAAAAAAAAAAAAAATAAAATAAATAAAAATAATCCGAACGCGTTTCGCTCAAGTCGTCATCGCCGCCGCCGTCGACGGCAAAAAAAATGACATACGACGTGGACGTGCGGCCTCGCGATCTCGCACCGTGACCGTATCATGCGGCCGGCCGTCCGCCCGCGGTGTCCGCGGCCTTTGTCCTCCGTGGGGGTCGTCCGAAAACGTCGTGGTGTGCTCGCCTCCATCCGCGGTCGGACGCCACATCAACAACAATAACCGTCGTCGGGCATAAAAATAATAATAATAAGAATGATAATATCGTGTGTGTGTGCCGGTGAACGGAGCGGAATACATAATATATATATGTAATAATAGTAATAATAAAAAAAAAACAAACGAAAAAAACCGCGCCAGAGTGGTTTTACGACATTCCATCAACGTGTGGCCGCCGCCGCCGTGCAGCGTATGAGAATAATATTTGTATACGTCTGCATGTAATATAACGTATAAAGGTATAAAATATCTAAATATAATACGACGGGATCGGCGCGACCAGATTATAATACGTCTTGTGCACGATGTTTCCCTGTTTTTGGAATTTCTGGTCGTGGTGAGTACAACAATATGGAAAAAAAATAATAAAAATACATTTATGAGGTGTGTGTGCGTGTGTGTGTGTGCGTGCGTATGTTTCGGTGTCGGTATTCGCTGTCGTTTTGTGCGTGCTATGTGTGTGTGTGTGTGTATATGTGTGTGTGTGTGTGTGTGTGTGTATTTGTGCGTTTGTGAGGTGAGATTCAGACGTGCGTGTGGCACGTATCTCACGTCGCCTTATCTTATTATTGTCATTATTGTTATTGTCGTATTGTTATTTTTCGAGTACGTTTTAAGTAAGCGACGCCGTGCGAAAAATGACTCGGCAGCGTGTAGTGTGTGTGTGTGTGTGTGTGTGTGTGTGTGTGTGTGTGTGTGTGTGTATCGTACAAGACGACAGTGTTATTTAGCTGTTTTATATCGCCGTAGAGGTGAACAACTGCACTCGCGCATATAACTATTACTATAGGTACCAGCGTACACAGTCGTCTTACCGTTTGTGCGTGCGTGTCCGGTGTCGAGCCGGCCAGTGCGTATTATGATATTATTATTATTATATACGTCAAACACGCATGAATGGGCGCCAAGGTGTCCTAAAATATTGTCGCGAAATGTAGACGAACGGCGACGTCGAGCAGACCCGTTCCATTAAATTAATCGATACGTAATAACAATAACGACAGTGACGATGATGATGATAATAATAATAATACGATGAGGGGTTACAGTAATAGTAAACACGGTATAGTGTGCTCCGGTGGTCGACGGCTGTTGTACGCGCGTTGTATTGAGCACTCGAAAGATATACGCGGAGAGCTACTATGTCACGGCGGCGGCGGTGGCGTAGTCCTCTTCGAATAAATCATTAATTTTAACTATTTTCGTATTTCCTTGATTCCAATCGTCTTTGGATTACTGCCGTGCGTATTAGTCTGTCTGCGCGGACAAGAACGGCTCGATTATCACGTCGTCGTGATTTTGTCGGAGGGGTTTTATTTTCGAGGGGTTGTCGGTCGGCGGTAAGCGCCAAACGACTGCAGTACCCACATTTCGGCGGCATACCGTGAAAATAATCGTCGACCGTTTTCGTTTTTCGTTTTTATTTTTTCTTCGTAAATCTGTCTGTTGTTTCACCACTGGTCCGCGTAATCGAAACGATTCAACAGTGCCCAGTGTACGATAAGTGCATAACACAATGTACATTACTACAATAATTTTTGTCTTACGAGTAAATATCGATTAGCACTGATATGGCAAACAGTAAGATTTCGTGGAAAAATCGTTATTGGTGTCGAACACGTTTAAAACGTTTGAGTGTATTGTTATAATAATGCGCAAAGAAATATAAAATTATTATTACTCATAAGGTTCCAAACACGTTACATAACGCAATGTTACTACAGTTTCTACCCGTGGTATTTCGCAGTTCACACCGAATGTTTATAAGTATTCGAGTGGAGATATGTGCAAAATATAGCCTTATTGGGGTAAAAACGTGCTCCCTAGCCGTTGACTAGTAGAGGGTCGTTATAATGGGGTCCTTTCGTGCGGTTCACCCTTGTTTGTGTTCCACGAAGCCAAATATTTTTAGAACCCCGTCATGCGAGACCATAACGAGCTACGTATGTCTGAAATGTAATACACTTAGTTGGGAACCCCTGGATTCCCCATTCCTTTGCCCAGTTTCTAAATAACTACCAAAGAACAACTTATAATTTATTTCCTTACTGATAAACCAAACGAATTTCTACAAAAATTAGCACTTGCTAAGAAAAGAAAAGTTTTAAAAAAATGTATTGGAAATTACAATTATTATCGTAAACATGAAATTCTTGGTATGTGAAAGTTCGTCCATTGTGTTCGGCCGATGAATTTTCACTATATTATACCTACTGATAAAATGCCGTTTTCAATGAAACTAACAGTTGATCCTTTGTAAACATAAAATATCAAACACTAAAAAAAATTTTAGTTTTTCTTAAATGAAGTTATTTTTGATTAATGATTAAAAATGTATAAATGTAATTTTTTTGAAACTAAAAAAGCGGTATTAAGATAATATAACGATTACGAGAATTGCGTGTACAGAATGAATATTA
Organism: Therioaphis trifolii; assembly: GCA_027580255.1. Classification (NCBI taxonomy): domain Eukaryota; kingdom Metazoa; phylum Arthropoda; class Insecta; order Hemiptera; family Aphididae; genus Therioaphis; species Therioaphis trifolii. Next base: position 17,900,220 of record CM050407.1, read on the forward strand.
TTTCCAGTTCACAATAATGAAAAATAAAAATAAAACAATTCTAATCTTAATCCGTTTTTAAATTATGTAAATCATATAATGAAATAATGAGATGCATTTTTGGTATGACGCTAGAATATATTTTCTGCGCTGAAATAAAAAAAAAATATATTATTGATGTTTGACAATTACGAACTACTTGTATTCATATATATATATATATATATATATATATATGTGAGTGTGTGTGTGTGTGTGTGTCTGTGTGTGTGTGTGTGTGTCTGTGTGTGTGTCTGTGTGTGTGTGTCTGTGTGTGTGTGTGTGTGTGTGTGTGTGTGTGTGTGTGTGTGTGTGTGTGTGTGTGTGTGTGTGTGTGTGTGTGTGTACCTAAAATTATTCTTGATTTTTTATACCTTCAATGAGTGGTTGACGAGGTAGTGAGTCAATATAATATTGCTGATATCGATAATTCAATTACGTACTTATGATTTATGACACAAATAATACTAACGAGCATACTCGTATTAAATCATAATACCACCGATGTTCTAACTTTTTCAAGTATATTAGGTAACTAATACCAACAATTTTTTTTTTTATTTTACATTTTTACTCATGTTTTCATTAATTTTAGTACGGATATATCATAAATAAATTTTAGTCTTATCTAACTACCTATTTATACCTATCAATTTCGATCCAAATAAACATATTTTATTTTTGAAATATTATTTGTTAATTATTTTTTATGTTCATTACAGGGTAGAACCAACAACTACGTCGTCAAGTTCTACGGTCGTGACAATGGCCACTTTAAAAAAGGTAAGGAAAACATCAATAATATGCCGTTATTGCCCACATATTGCATTGTTGCCTCTATAACCGCTCTTGACAAATTGACGAGTGAAAAATAGTACGAAGTATGATGAACAATATTATGGTCTTGATTTTTTATCGAAATGAATTAACTGTTAGGAATAGTGTCGGGGTGAATGATGCATGAATGGAATAAAATGTGATTATCTGTATGTAGTGGAAAATGAGAAATTATAATAAGTAATAATAAAGCATATATTCTACCTGGGAAAGGTGACCTTGTACCTTCCGAAAACGTGACCACCTGTTATGATGGTTATTAAAAAAACATCATGACATGTACACTCTTTTTCTTGTCTAAAGAAAAAAACCCCAAGATATTGTAACGATTCACTGAACCATGGATTTGTATGTAGGTATTACATTTTTTGGTTTGGTCCATTGAGTCAATGCGGACAACGTGGTAGGATTCATTTTCGTGTGTTCTCAAATATTTTCAACGCAATATACATTTATTTTTTTACTGAACCAGCTTAAAAAAACATATATGATGATTTGATCTATTGTAACTCTCACGTTTGTTGACTTATATGAATTTAAAAGATTAATTTCATTAGCTATATGTAAATACATTTACATTGCATGTAGATACCTGCTACCTATGTATACATTTGAACGAGTATGAACATGGCCAAAAATTTGTTTGCTTCTACTTGTGGCTGGGCCTCATGAATGATGATAGCTCAACTATGAATGAATGCTTCCGAATCTTATGTTATGGCATTTGTTTGCACGTGTTTTGAAGTGTGGACTCGCTTTTGAATGTCAACAGGAATTTCTAAAATAATATTCAAACATCAAACACTAAATCTAATACAAACATTATATAAACTAAATTTATTTTTGTTATATGAAGTATAACTTAAGTATTTTAAATTGATAAAAAGTATACATATTTAATTTTGTAATTTTATCAATACTCAGGATAGAAATGTTAGTATCTAAATCATTTTTCAACGTCAAATTTAATATGAGAGATACTTAAAAAATTCAAAATTTTAATTTTTTTTTATATAATGTTCTATTAAAACATAAAAATATATTATCTGGAGTATAAATTGTCTCGACTATACTAGTCATAACTTCATATTTATGAAAAACTTCATAAATACTTTCAGAGTTTCAGGATCTCTTAATTCATATTTCACATTGTTTATGTTACGTAGGTATAGTATTTTTGACCATTTAATAAATTATTAAATGTTGTATTATACTTACTGATTTTTATTACGTATTATCATTCAATGCATTATTTTTATTTGCGATTTGTTTTAACTAATTAAATCTATGATAAATTCAAATTCACTATGACCAAAATGGAGTACAATAACATAAATATTTCTAAAGTTCTAGTAATCAACCATATTATATTTATATATTTTACTTTTTAGAACTCTGTCGTGGTCACTCAGCCTATGAGGAGAGCTATGATTGGATCTAGTCCCCTAAAATCACCTCTTATCAAAAGACCACCATCTGCTTCTGTTACATTGCAAGGTTGGCTTTATAAACAAGGAAGCGAAGGTTTAATGTTATGGAAAAAGCGATGGTTCGTTTTATCTGAGTATTGTCTTTTTTACTATAAAAGTAAGTAATACTATTATCACAAAGAAAATTAATCAAAGTAAATAACTATTTTATTTTGTCTGTTAATATTCTTTTAGATGACGAAGAAGAAAAACTCCTGGGTTCAATACTGTTACCATCATACAAAATATCACCTTGCTGTCCTTCGGAAGATAAAGTTTACAGAAAATTTAGTTTTAAAGCTGAGCACAATAACATGAGAACGTATTATTTTGCTGCTGACACCAGAGAGCTTATGGTTCAGTGGATGAATGCTTTGAGCTTAGCATCCATTCTCCAACAAAATAATGGGTAATATTTTAACATAAAAATACTTAGTTTTATTTTATTTAAAATTAATGTATTTAATTACAGTTATAATGAACGAAATAACATCAAACGATCACAATATATTAATCAGTTAGATGACATGGACTCAGGTTTCTTGAGTTCTTCTTTCTATTCAACACCGAGATCGTACTACCACAATGATTTAACTTACAAAGCTCAAAATAATCAGATTGCTCAACCTCTGTATGCCAATGCACCTCCAAAACCTAGGCGTGTCACTGAACCACACGAAGATCATCCTCAAATTGCTCAACCTCAATATAAGCCATTAGCACTAGTCCAAAATTTAAATAGGTCTCAATTAAATAATTCCGAACGTCGTACCCCCGATACATACGGACGTCATGATGTTAGGTATTCTAATCATAGCGAGTATGAAGAAGTTATTGATGAATATGTGCCAAATCCTGTTAAATATAGAGAAAAGAAATATTCTTACAGACCTCATAGTGCAGATTTTTTAGAGTATGATGTAAGACGTGCTTATCAGACCCCAACTCCAAGCACTAATTCATCATATAAATCTCCAGAGTATTACAATACTGTGAAGCATAGCAAAAGACCAAAATCTAGTTTAGACTTTGTCGATAATTCAGATAGTTACTGGTCAGAAAATGCATATGCAGAAAAAATGAGACAAGCTTCTCAAAGTTTGAGTAAAGAAACAAATCTAAATCGTTCAACTGCTTTATCTTTGAGGCAACTCGGCATTTATTTGAATGATGTCAAAGCTGAGCCAATTGAAGGATCATCCTCACAAATGAAAACTCATCGTAACTATATTAAAGAACAAGAAAAAAGGTGGAGTGAATATGTTAATTCTTTTAACAGATCTGCTAGTGCTAGAGTTGCTAGAAATGCAGACAAACGTAATTACGAACAGAATGAACACAGAAGAAGTACTAGTTTACAAAGAAGAAACAGTATCGATTCTAGGGATAAAGAACGAAAATTGCAACAAGTTAGTAAATAATTTGAATATTTCACTTTTTGTCATATATTTCATAATAATGTTTTTATTATAAATATTTTAGAGAGAAGAATCTATGAAACGTCTTTTAGATTGGAAACAGCGAATGCTTCAATCAACTTTAACTCGAAAGTCTTCAGGATCTTCTAACCGAGGTTCAGCGCAAAATGAATTATCTAAGTATTACAAAAAAATAACTGATAATAGACTGTCAATTAAAAATGAAGAAAAAACTCCTGTGAACTGTTCTAATAATTATTACAACAGCAAGTACAACAATGACAGTTTCAACTACTCTAAAAATGACTTGTCAATCGAAAATGATTTTAACTATTCAGATGATGAAGGTAAGAACAACATATTTTTCTATACTACTTGCTTACTTTTAATATAACATAAGTTAGGTTACTAATTACTTAAATTTGTAGAATGCTTTTTTTTTCATGGTAAATAGGTATGTTCTTCTTATTCTGTCTACTAACTTTTAAGTAATAATATTTTAATGCAATATGTATAAATCCTTTGAGAATGTATGTGAAGCTCTAACAGCATGTAAAAGACTATTTTACAATGGAATATTTAACAATTTTGGACAATTATTTATCCTAGAAGTAAAAGACCGAGAAAGTCAAGCAGACGTTCCAGTATCAGCACCTAAAAACTTCAATGAAATCACTCCTGATTCCAAGTACACCAATACGATAAACTTTTATACAAAACCAGCTGTCAAACAAAATCTTTCTGATGAAACTGCCAGTTCCACCAATTCTTATTTTAAAGACGATGCGTTATTAGTAGATAGTAGACATTCAGACAGCGGCTATGACACTTTACAAATGGGTAGTGTTCTTTCGTCTAAAGATCCTGATATTGATCGCTTATTAAAATTTGATTTTGGTAAAAAAACCAATGGCATACAAAACCTTATAAAAAATTTTGAGTTTAAAGATATGAAAGAACCTCTTCAATCATCTTCATATCGCTCTAACGAAGCACAAATTTCTTCATTAAAAAAAGAAGACGTTAGATATTCAACTGCTCAAAACCCTCAATCTGTTAGAGATTTATTAGCTAATTTTGAAAAGAAAAATGAGCGTTGTGTTTTTAGTGATACAGAAACACTTTTATATGAGACATCAAGTGATACAGAACCTATTATACCAAATTCAAAACGCTCTGAAGCCCTATCCACTGATGAAGAAGACCCAGAAGTTGTGGATGTTTTGGGACAAAAGACTGATCCAAATGATGAACAGTATTATTTGCCGATGACTCCGTCTAAAAAGTCGGCGACGGAAGAAGACGTTTCTAAATCAAAGTTAGTTATTGTAGATACTGAAGATCAAGAAAATTACGTTGAAATGACTCAAAATTCTAAATCTATACTAGCACCATCACCTAAAATTGATAAAAAGTCACATTATGAATATATAGCTTATAAAACAAATTCAAATTATGAACCTGTTTATACAGAGGTTAAAACTAAAACTCTACCAGATATCCTTAAATCTTCAACCAATGTTAATACTCCAATCAAATCTGATAGTTCAGATGCCGACGATGAAGCTTCAAAGGATTTAGATTCGCTTGATACACCGTGTCATCCTAGGTTTAGTCTGTCTGATACATTTAGACCAGCTTCTTATTACTTAGGAGCTGCAACTAATGAAGATACTCACGACTCTTCAGACAGTGATCTAGTTTCTCCACCTCCTATGAATTTCGATAAAGACAGTGAGCTTAAATCTATTAGAAAAAAAATGGAATCTCTCATACAGTCTGCTTCCGAATCAGATTCAGATTCTGGTAAAAAAGAAAAACAGACTACTTTTAATGGAGATTTAGATTCGATTGGTAGTAGAAACGGCATGTATGAAATAGATTTGAATTTAGATGATTATCTAGATAAACAGAATATAGAAGAGTGTGACAGGTTCTATGAAAATTATTGCAAAAGTTTGGAAACTAGACGATTTGAGGATTCCGAACCAGCACCTGGTGCTCCATATTACTATTCAGATATCTCAAATGGAAATTTGAGATCATTGACTCCAGAACCACAAGGCGCAGAAGGTTTTACGATGCGTCGCCGTAGTCGTTCACTTGAAGGTGTACTAGACGATAGTGTTTATTGCAATTTAGAACCTAGAAAATGTACCTCTCCAAAAGAAGCGATATCGCGATTATTGCGCACGGCAGAAATGAAGTCGCCTAAAGCGACTGAATTGGCCATTGTAAACCTACCTTTGAGATCCAGATCTTTAGATAATTTGGACGCAGAACCAGAAAAAAAAACTGGTCGTCAAAGTGCTGATATATTGAATAGTAAAAGAAATGAAGCAATGTATGTCAATGAGGCCGTGTTTGATCGTCATAAAGAGTATAAAGACGACTATCGTTCCGTGAAGAAGGGCAGATGTAAGAGCGGATCCCAGTCTTTTTTAGAGGAGGGCCTATACCCGATGACCCGCCCTCCATCAATGGAACAGCTGGACAGGGAGAAGCTAAGACAGTGGGACCTCATGTCTACTGTCCCTGCCGTGATGTTGGGTGTAACGCGAGGGTACAGTCGTACTTCCGAGAAACAAGCGACATTGACGCCTGCCGAATCAAACACAAGGCCGCCATCGCTAAGTCTCCGTTTGGAAGAAACTCCAACAAGCTCGCCAGGTTATTTAAAAAAAAATTATATTTACTCTTATATACAATTTAAAAGAAATAAACAATAGTTAAGGCGGGTTAATGATAAATAACTAAGTTTTACTATTATTGTATACATTATAGTAATAATAGTTATGAATAAGTATCAATTTCAATATGATTTAACCTAACCTTAAGTGTTTTTGTTGAAATAAGATACTAAATAATACTTATTAATTATAAGTGACTTATGTGAAATTGAATAATTGAAATTTGAATATTAATCTGTGATATTTATTTCATAGTGTCCGGTTGCGGATCAGCGATTGGACAAGGTCCAGTTCATCGAGAGTACCAAGAAATCAATAAAATGATCAATGAAACTATGGGCAGTAAAAATATCTATTCTGGCAATAGAAATATCAGGGTAAGTTGCGTTGAAATCGAATTAATAATTCGTTTTGAAAATGCACGATTTTGTTTTTTTTGTTTGCGTTTTAATTTTGATTTTGTTTTATTATTTTGTATTCTAATTAAAATTATTAGAATAGTCAATGGAACTTGACAGTTTCTGCTGGTGAGCTCTTAGGCCAAACGCATGAAGAATTAGTTTTATTATTGATTCAATTAAGAAGACAAAGAGTATCTATTTGTAAAGCTATGGAAATGTGTCACAATGATATTGAAACCCAGGTTTGTTTTTGTTTTTTTGGCAGTTAGATGCTTCATCGTATGCTTGTATGTTAAAATATTTTGAAATTAATCATACATTTTTAGTTTTATTTTATTATGTTTATTGTATAAAGATGTTTAGTAATCAACAACTTATTGTTTGTACACAATAAAACTAGAAACACTTGACAAATAGTAGTGACAAATAGTATTTTTAATTTGTGATTTATAAACGAATGTACTGCACGTATTGTTTATGTTACTGTATAATGATAAAAATACTAGAACTATTATTCAAAGTAGTATGAGAATTAAAATCATTATATTTGGTAAAATTGTTGGTCTATTCTTAAAATTAATTTAGAGTATAATATAAATTCATTAGATCTCAAGATTCATTTCATATAATTATATATTGTGTTCATAATCTAATTAGTTTTTAAATTGTCAAACTTATATTTTTATCATAATTTTAGACAAGATTGACTGAGCTGGATACTCCAACTAAAATAGAACATCTGCAAAGATTGGATGAATTGAAAAAACATTTGTTGGAACTAGAAAAACAAGTATTAAAAATGATATTACCTTTCCTATAAAAAATATGATGAATAATCATTGAGTTATTAAATTGTATTTATTTTTACAGTATGAAAAAGGAAAACCTTTAGTAAACCTCGTTGATAATATGGTTAAATTGGGTTCATTGTATCAAGCTGGATCTGCACTGGAAAATCCTGATGGACTGTCAACGCCGACCATACTGAAAGAGCGTCTAGAGTTCAATGATAAAGTACAGGAAAAACGTCTTCTAGCCGAAGAAAGTAAAGAATGGCAACGAATAAAACCAAATGTAAATGATCTACAAGAAAAAGTCGATAGATTGTATGACTTAGATCAATTAATGGAAGAAGAGTCTGGCAATTTATTACATTTAAGACAAGATAAGGAATTGCTAGAGAAAGCATTAGGTGGTCTTAGACATAAAATGCAAGGTGTACATAGTCCAGCTGAGGAGGAACGTTATAGAAGACAGCAGCATGTACTAGAACGTGAATTAAGTTCGGTCAGATCAGTTCTGGCCAACAATTCCAAGGTAATGTCATTATTTAATAATTTTATTGTTGATATGAAACTAAATCATTTTTTTTTTTTTTTTAGAAATTGGAAGAGACAGTTGCAGCAAACGCTAGATTAGAATCAGAATTAGTTGTTTTGCGTCAAAAGTTACAGTCGTCTAGGCGTGTACCGGATACGGGTGCCGGGGGTCCAACAGTAGCTGCATTAGAAGCTGAACTTAGAAGAGTGCAACTGTTGGTTGGAGATTTACAAAGACAACGTGAGGATTTAAGTGTTCAAGTCCGGCAGTTGACAGAAAAATCAAACACACTTTCTATGCAAATGAACAACGACGAAAGTGAATTAAGGGGCAAAAAGAGATCAGCTAATGATTCATGGGTTGAGACTGATTTGGACGACTCAGTTCAAGAAGATAGAAAATGTAAATTTCAATTGATCTCTTGATATTTGAAACCAGACTTTAATATTTATTTTTCTTATAGTTAATACCCCAAGAGAAAAACCACAAGAAATAAAGACAGTGAGAATCGTCAAACGAGAATCAGAAAGGCGACAAAGAGATAGAGATAAATGTGGTGGTAATATTGGTCTTCCATTAACAAGTGTTAGTGTTAAATGTGTACCTGTTATCGAGGAGCCAGATTATAGAGTAAGACAACTTGTGTATAAACTAAAATTACTATTCGAAAATGTCAAGAAATATGTACATCCGTTTTGAAACATACTCATAGTTTTTTTGTTTTGTTTTCAGGTTGAAGACAATAATTATGTTAAAAAATTATCAGCACAAGAACAATTGTTCGGCACAACCCCAGAAAATATTTCTTATGATATGTATTCAAATTTCAACCTCGAAGATGATCATTCTATGCTTCCAAAAGATGATGCACCTTTGTCGCCAGTTTACCAAAGTGAAGCTGCTAGGCAAATCGTACAAGAGTTATCGAAAAAAGAACAAAATGACTTTAATATTAAGCAGAATGAAACACTGACAAAAAGACTGGTACCGAGAGAAAAACGCAGACATCATACTGTGACTAGTGTTCGGCCGTTTTCTATAACTGAACCTTACAATGTAAATTAATTATAAATTCATTGGCCGTGTATTACTCAACAATTAATATTTATTCATTTTTTTAGAGAGACGGTGGTTGGAGAGCTCGAGACGATGTAGATATGGAACGAGCTCTTAGACCGGGTGCTCCAGATGTGGTCCGATCTACAATGAACAAGACTGAACCTGCGAAATTTAGCGCAGAGACTATAGATAGTATATTAGGGACACCTGGGAAAATATGTATACCAGAACGGTATATCCCAGAATCAGCACCAGTATCTCCAGATGAACGTAAAAAGAGAATGCACAAAGCTGAAGCTATTAGAAAAATGTTATCAGAGTCTACTCCTATTCTGAGTACTGGTAAAACGTTTTTTTCTTTTTTCCGAAATGATGTAGCTTGAGACTTAATGTATTGATTGGTAATTTGTTGTTCACGTAGAAGGAGAAATTGACGAACATACAATATTGGGCCGGAAAAAAATGATGGAAGAAAAAAAGCAAAGAGATCATTTATTACAGTTGAATCAAATATTGGCTCAACAAGTAATGGAAAAAAGCAAAGCTGTTGCTTGTAAGTTTTAACTTTTTATCATAACTAGAAAATGTGTTTTTTTTTTGCATGAGTTTTTAAGTTACTTTGTTTTTTGTTTTGTTGTGTTTTTATGTACCCTGCTTGAGTAGTCACACGTTTTGTTGTAGGTGCAAGCCCCACAAATACTAGAGACTGAAAGTATAATAGCATGAAGGTGTGTTTTAAGTATTTCACTATTGTTTTTGTTTTTTACTAATGAATAAAATAAAAAAATGTGTAAAATTCTAACTCGATTCTCTTTATTATTTGTTTATAGTGAATGCTATGGCTCAAGTGGGTAAAATAAAACGGTGGTCTTCGGAAGACGATGAACGGGAATTATCACCTGAAGAACCTCTTCCGTTATACCAACAAAGAGAAAACTTTTATTCTTAATAAAATTAATAAAAAAATTTTAGGTTGTGTAACAGTAAATTTTAGGTTGTATTGTGTAAAAAAAATTAGACTATTGAACTGTTGAAAATATTTTTTAAATATTTTAATTGTTGTTGTATAGTTTTATAGATTGATTTGATGTTTTAATGATGTGGACAACACATAGACAAAAAATACTATGACTCAATAAGTTAATTGATTATAATTATTATTTTTGTAAGTAGAAAATTAAGTTTATTTAATATTTTTTTTTACAAATTAGAAAAAAAACGTTTTAGTTTTTATTATTTATTTGAATATTTTTCATTAAAAAAAAAAAAAACTCTTTTATTATTACATTTTGTGTGAAATTCTTTTCTTTTCTTTTTTTTTCTTATAAAAAATAAAGAAATTGTTACTTCATATGTGTTAAGAATATATACAATAAATATATTTAATAATCAAAACATGTTCCTCATTCATAACCGAATTGTGCCAATATTAAAATTAATTAATGTATGTCACTCTTAATGTACTGATAGGATAGACGATTGTATTGGTTAGATGTCTTATAAATAAACAAAATTATATGTGTATACTATTTAGAATTTATGCAAGTCTAATTTTTTTAGTTTTTTTTTCAATTCTTTTACTATTAAATTATTTATAGATTACGGAAGACAGCTCCAAGTTTTCATCTTAACATTCCATTACGAACCAAGGATTATGCTCATTTAAAATGATTAAAATTTAATGCAATTATTTTTTATTTTTAAATTTTTTACACAATTTGTTCAGAAGTTGATGCACTAAAAAAAATCTACCAGTGCTTAAAAAAAAAAAAATAATTACAAAATGTATTTATGTTTGGTAATGCTAAAATAAGGCCTTTAATTAGGATTGGCACAATAGAAAAGAAATTATTTCCAAATTTTTTTCTTTACTAATAAAAATTGGTAGAAAGTGATCTGAATAATTTTGAAAACGTGCTAAAACAATCAAGTTATAAAGTACAAAGAATAAATGAGATATACATAAATTCGAATACTATTAAATTACATTTTTGACTTGGACAGCATTGTCTAACATCTAAGACACTTGGAGGAAAAAATACCTTGGATGTGAGCTGCAATGAACTAGTTTTGGTCGAATAGCTGTTTATTTTTTCCGATGCACAGTTTATAGTATATCATAATTAATAATACAAGTTGATGAAACAACGTTTTGTTTTTTGTTTTCTAAAATTAAACGTGTTAATAATATTTCAATAATATCTCCTTTAAAGGAGCTCATTAATAAAAAAGTAAAAAACAAATTTTCTTAATTTATGATATCCTAATGATGGAGATAAGTAATTAATGGAGATAATCAAAATAATAATTTTATTTAACTTGATGTATACAATATTGTCAAATGTAAATACAATTTTAAATTTTATAAGTCATATATTTTATTAAGAATAACTTAAGTATGAAAAAAATAAAAAAGATACAAAATGTTTTAATTATAATGGTAACAAATAATATTCAAATTATCTTGCTGAACATTTTTATTTTAAAATAATAACAAAAGTTTAAAAGTACATCTATACATATTATATAATCTATAAAATAAATTACATTTTTAAAATAAACAATAAATAAATACAATTTATGTTTTTTAACTTAAAATTATATGTTTTATTTGGTTGATTTTAGTTTCGTTTCCTGGAATATTTGCCATCTGAAATTTGTATAAATAAAGCATATTAAAATGGTTTATAATTATATATGTATGTGCAATAATAAAACATAGACGATAGATAATTGAAAGACATAATGGTGTTCAGTTTTTAATTACCTGACGGTTGTTTGAACACAACACTTCATTTGATGAACTAGTCCACGATGCAACTGAACTTAAAGTCTCTAAATCAAAGTTGTCGTTGTTAAAAAAACAATCTTTTTGATATGATTCAGTACCAGACATTTTCTTCAATAAAGCTTCATCATACTTTTCTGGGGTACTTTCAGTAAGATCGACATACTCGCAATCTTTAACTTTTATAGGAGTTTTTGGCTTTTTTGTAAGGGCATTGAAATTATTTGCAATTTGAATTTTTTCAATCATTTCATTTCTTGAAAAATAAAACAATTAATAACATAAATTATAATTTATAAATGATCTGATGACTCACATTAAATAATCATTCGATTTTCGATAAATGTTTTGTTCTTTTTTAGAAACAATATCTCTTTGGTCATTCATTTGAGAGTCAATATTATTAATTGGATCGATTATAACCTGGAAATGAATAATCAAACGTTTTTCAAAAATAATATTATTTAATTTAGTATGATAAGAGATTTGAAAAGTAAATTTACTCTAATTTGTCCATTGTGTTCCTCGGTTTCACTTATGACATCGTATAATCCACAGCGTTGATTAAGATCACACTCAAGTGCATGTAGATCTATTAATATGTATCCAAGTCTCATGTCTCTTTGAACATCGTGTCCGGCAAATTCATTTTTATATTTTTTACACCACAGCTCTAATGTTAACCATTTTTTCTACAATCAAAAATTTTGGTATAATATTATAAAAGTATTTGAATAATAGAATCATCTTCAAGTGCAGATATTAAATCTATTGCAATTGATACCATTCTTTTTTTGCAGTTTTTAGGTGATATTAAATAAAACACATTGCCATTAAGTAACCGAAAGCAGAAATATTGAACTTCATTTAACAATCTCCATTGTTAACTAAGTTTTTAAATTGAAAAATGTAATTTTTACAGCAACTATTACTAAAGAAAATTTAAAAGGTAAAGTTGATCAAAACAAGTTTGAGTGATGGCTGGTAAACAGAAAATCGGTCTGCAATACAAATTTTAAGTATTATCTTAACATGAATCTCAATAACATATTATTATTATTTATCAGTATCACAGATGAAAATTCATTTAAGGGTAGGCACTAATTTTACCATGCTCACATCAAACTGTTTTTACTAGAGTTGCCAGACATCTCAGATTCATCAGGATACTACTGATTTTCATCTTAGAGTCTCGGTGTCACAAAAGAGTGTATCAGTTTTCAGATATTAGTGATTAAAATACAGATTTTTAATTTGATGAAAATGTATATTCATATTAGTAAATTTTCTACATTTGAAACCCAAATAATCTTAAAGGTTTTTGTCATCTTGTCAGATTAATCATATACTAACCATACATTTAATAATTTAGAATGTATTTTGTTTATTATAATTATAACTCAACAGATTGTTTTTTTTTTAATTTTTAATATGCTAATTGCATAAATTACATTATTTACACCTAATAGAATATAATATACATGTATTTTATATTGAAAATTTCAATTTAAAAGGTCATTTGATATTCAAATTTGTGTCCCAGTTTGGTAATTTCAAAAACTGGCAACCTTAGTTTTAACTTATTTAATTAGATATTTATTTAAGATAACCATTTTGTGGATAGTTTTTTCTTTTAATATTGTGTCTACAAATAAAAAAATTTGAAAAAATTAAAAATAATAATTCATAATTATTAATTATACATGATATTAATCAATTATTAAACATTTTTATACCTATTAAATTAGGTACATTTTATTTATTTCCCTATAGCTTATACATTATGCATTATATTTATACTACTTAGTGAATATTATATATTATACTTTTAAGACACATGCCTCCAGTGCCCTTATCTGACTCCAATACTTTTTAATAAAATATTATCAAACGAAAAATTAATAGTAATATGATACCACGGCAGTGGATAAAATACAATATACAATAGAAAAAATTAGAAATTAATAAAATATATATTATTTTTTGAATTTGTAGGTCTATATAAAATACACTTCAACCATTAAAAAATGTCATACCTCTATTAGTTTATTTTTTGGTACATCAACAGTCCATTGACAGTTCCATATAGGATTTGTTTGTTGTATAACATATGATGTAGATAAATGACTACCTTTGAAATCTTCCATAATTACATATGTAGTGGGAGCTGAAGGTTTGTTGTCGCCATTCAGTTTGACCATTGGTAAATTATACCCACCAACAATAGTCACTTTTGCTTTAAACATATTGCTCTGGTTAAATTCACTTAAAGTTGTATATTTGGATCTAATTTTTGTGTTAGACTGATTTGATTGATTTTCAACTATAACAATTGAATCATTTTGAGTTGCATCATCTATTTTCTTTTCAATTGAATTACTAATGTTATCGATAGTTTTGCATTGATTATTCATTTCTTCTGCTGGTTGAGTCTTATAACTATGAAACTTTTTAACAGGCCTTAAATCAGTTTGAGTGCTGTTTTCAACTGTTGTTCCAACAAGTTTATCATTATGTTTTGATAATGTGTATGTTTTGTTAATAGAATTATCTTCAGATTGAGATTCAGTCAAGTCAATGATAGCGTTTGAATTATCTTCAGGAAACGGAAAAGAGTGGTAAACTCTTTTATAATGTATTTTAATATGAACGTTATTATTGGAGTCTTCAACTAGAGGACAATTATTATTGTTTAAGATTAATTGTTTAGTGACGTGTGAAGTTTTAAACTCATGTGCCATGTCTACAAGATGTGATATAAGGAGTGAAATCTAAAATATACATACATATAAATTAAATACTTATTAAAAAATAGGTACTATTAAAGTATTATATTGTTTCACTTTACTTTATATGGTGAATAGTCATGACTCCGATGAAGGTTCAATAAGATGGCTGCTTTTTTATAACTATTGAAAAAATAAGATTCTAAAGAAATTGTTGTAGGCAATGTTATCAAATGTAACACATTAGTGTTGCCAAAAGTTCTGAATATTCGGCCACATGTAGTAACTGAAATTCAAAAAAATATTTCGATAAATACCTAAATTTAAAATGTACTATATCATTGTATTTTTACCTTTTCCTGTGCTATTAGTGACACATTCTGGAAATTGGTAGGTTACATAATTGAAGTTTGAATTAAATTCTTTTTTAATATTCAATGTAAACTCGTGTGTACATCGAAATATATTTTGGACGTCATAATCGATTGTTTTGTCTAATGGATCTTCTAATTCATCATCATTAACTTGAATTGCAACATTACAAGTTTTGAGAAAAGTTTGCACAAATTTGTTAAATTGGCGAGGCTCAAAATTAGTCTGAATTTCTTTTTCTTTTGTAGTTTTCTTAGTTATTTCTTTATTTGGCAGAAAATTTGGTAAATCATCTAAAAATAGTTGACTTTCAATGTTCTTAGTACTTTCTGGATAAAGCCTGTTGAACGTATATCTGTCATTTAGTGGATATAAATTATTATCATCACAATCTTCCAGTGTATTTTTTGTAATTGTAGTTACTGATTTAGATATATTAGGGGGTTCATACTGTTCCTTTTCAGGATCTTCAGTTTGTATAGCATTTTCTACAAGTTTAACGGAAAAATTATTTTCATACTTTTGGACGATTGGTGTTCTATAAAATCCATAGGATAAACATAAATGTCCAGTTATTCTATCATTAAGCCAAATAGGAACTTTGATGTATCGAGAAACACCGAAAGTAGTGGAAAATCCAGTCCAGTCTAACATCTGTTTGGTTTCACCGAGTACTATTGGATTACGTTCACTTAAAAGTCGCACATATGCTTTAATGGTGACACCTTTAGCTGTACAACCTTCCAAATGAGATGAGAGGGTAGCATTTTTAAACCTCACAACTGCAATTGAAAATGTTTAATGACAGTAAATTACTTATAATTTATTTAAAAATTTTAAAAGTCAAGTTAAAAAATATATGTTTTTTGCATTAATTGTATAAAATATAAAATACTATATTATTAGTCAATACCATTATCGTCCAAATGTCTAGACATGAATCTCAACAATTTATTAGGTTCTTGATCTTTAAAACACTGAACAATGTAAGTACAATTAATATCTGAAATCGAAAATAAAATATTTTTGTTAGATATGAAAACAAGTAACAGAAATAGCATTGACAATACAAACACAACCTAAAATCAAGCTATACATTTACACTAATATCTATTATAAATTTATAATTTTTCATGAAAGCAATATGAACAATGTTGTTTAATAGTTATGATTAGAGTTTGGATTTAGTAGGCATTTACTTTTATATTGGTCTAAAATGATGTTATGTCAACTACAAAGTCAATTCACACTACTTAAAATCATTTGCATGTATTTTTTTTTTTTGCTTTTTCCTAATTTTAAGTATTTTTTTTTGTTTTTAATAAATTTATTTCAAAATATGATATCAATCAACGTATTTAAAATGTAAATATTAATTTTTTCATAGTATAATATTTTTTATAATATAGTAAAATGTTTCAAAGATATCGCTCAATAGATTATATATCATTATATACCTATGATGTAAAGTGTTTGTCTTATCGATATATTTAACTTCGATAAGAAATAATAATACAAGATCTAAAAGTACCTGTTAGTCGTTTTGAGACAACCTTTCGTCGTGTGTCAGTACAGTGTGCACATCAAACATATAAATACGTATTTTAATCTTAATTTTTGTTGTAGTTCTTAGAAAAGTGCCAAAAATGAAAATTCCTTATTACTCTCGGTCATGCAATTTCGCAAAGGGATTTGGGGAAGATATTTTTTAATTCAAATTTTTTAATAATTGAAGTGCTTTTTTTAGGATTTTCAATGCTTTATTTAAAATTTATAGGGCTTTTTTGCTACATTTAAAGTGCTTTTCATATAGTTATGTAGAGCTACAAAATCCAAATTCTAGTCATGATACACATAATGTTGATATTAATTTATAATTTACGAGTAATAATGCAGATATTTCTAGAAATTATAATAGACATGATTATCAAATGACAATATTACTTTATTCTCAAATTAAAAAGTACTTACAGTTTTGAAGTGACTTAATTGTATGATAAATGTTAATTGATAAAACTGATAAATGTAAATATACATCATCTTTTGGTACATGTTCTGTAAAACAAAAACCAAATTATAATGTTTCCAACAATAATTTCTTATATTTTATGTAAACATATAAAGATCATATATAAGTAAATACAAATTGTATGTATGATGAAGAATGGATACCTAACAAAGATTTATAGCAAACAGCCAAAAACCAAGACAAAGAATTTAATGGCAGAAACTTTCAAACAATATATATATATATATATATATATATATATATATATATATATATATATATATATATATATATATATATATATATATCTGTGTGTGTGTGTGTGTGTGTGTGTGTGTGTGTGTGTGTGTGTGTGTGTGTGTGTGTGTGTGTGTGTGTGTGTGTGTTGACTTAATTAAGCGTATGAACAAAGAAAAAAAAATTGGTAGTTTAGACATTTGCATTCTATTTCTCTTGAAAACAAGGGTCTGGCTACAGAATCTAGTTATTTAATTTTTTTTTTTTTTTATAGATTAAACTATAAAATTACAAGTTATATAAAAAAACAGACACAATAGCAGTATTACAATATAAAAGAATTGCACATGGGCTGTCACGTATGGAGATTGAATAGTTTAATGAAAATGTTCTTAAAATGAAAATCTCACGGGAAAATACTACTAGGCAGGGCAAAACAAAGGTGGATAGACAAATTGGAAAATAATTTTACAGAGATTGGAATATAAGATGGAAAAACAGTAGCACAGTAAAGAGACAGATGGGAGCAGATTTGTGTAGCGGTAATGGGCTTCAATGGCTTTTAAAAAAGCCAAAGGAAAAGACTTAACTAGCAAAATAATGTTAAACATCTGAATATCAGAGTTGTCGGGGAAAATTCCAAAAAAAATTAAGCTTATTTATATAAATTTTATCTCATATTAATTAGAAATAGACATTTATATTTCTTATGGTAAGGTAAATTTGTAACTTATTACATACAAATTTTGACATAATTAGGGATGTAAATATATATATATTTTTTTAATTTACTTTTATATACTTCTGCACGCGGTTTCTTCAACTTTGTAGGTTGTAATGTTGTAATATTTTTAACAGATTTAGTTGTCATTGTTTTAGAAATGCCCTTAAAAAAAAAAAAAAAACATGTCAGTTGTGAAAAATATCATACAGAGAAACATAGTAATTATAAGTTTAACTAGTGCAAAAATATTTAATGGACAAATCATAAGTGTTTATATTCATCAAAAACTATTTTTTGCAAATAGGCACGAACATAATAAATTACTGTTTGAGAAATATAAAATTTAACATAGGTTTCAACTTTTAATGACAATATTAAATATTATTAATTAAATGATGTGGTATATTCAATACTAATACTTGATATTAAGTTAAAAAATCAAATTTCTATGATTAACAACTTTATGAGATAGTACATTAATAATAATAGTATACATTGTATTTTAGTGAAATAAATAGCAAATAATACATAATGATATGAATTAAATATTTTACCTAGAATAATGTACCTATAATAACATACATAATTAGATAAATAATATACAGTTGATAATATTATGATGGAAAAAGGAGCAGCAGATGCCCATCTCTGTAGGACTTTAATATAAACAATTTAGTTAAGTTAAAATAGCAATAAGTTAAATAATCACATTTAGAACATCTAGAGACCAACCATGATAATTAACTGTGTATAAATAAAAGTAGTAAATTTATATGAGTTTATTACTTCAACATGCAGTGGTGTAAATGATGGAGATAACGGTGGTGAATAAATGGAAATTTTTTCTGCTGCACTAACTAGATATTCAGCTGAGGGCATTATCCTTAATGTATTAAGAGCCTCTTCTTCTTCATCAGAAGCCATATCTTTACCTATAACCACAACAATGTACTACATTTATACAAAAAAAAAAAAAAAACAAAAAAACTTACCCATTAAATAATCACTGGTTAATTCTTCTTTACTTTTATTAATAGTCTTTATTGACGAAGAACTAACAGGTCTTACATATTTTCTAGGTTTGAATGTTTCAGATTCATAAATCTCTTTGATATTTGTATTATTCAAAATTTTATTTTGAATTCCAAATTGTTTTAAAAATTTGATATCATTATCAAACGATGTGTCATTAAATGTTTGTAAATTAAAACACAATTGTAAAGTACCAACTGTTTCTTCATTATTCATAAGTGGTAATGTAGTGACTAGAGGATTATCTTGAGTAACCGTCAACACGTTTTTCATAATAGTATGAGCTAATGTCTTATTTTCACAACTATTCACTGAACATTTCAAAGTGCATGTTGATAAGTAGTTTAAAAATGAACTGTAGCTAGTTCGAATGTCATAGGTAATTTTAGAATGTTTAGACGTTCTAAAACTAATTAAAATTAATTAAGTCATAATAAATTGAATAATTAAAATTGATAATATCTTAATGTAACTCACAAAATTTTTTGTTTTTCTTGACTGCCAGTCCATTCGAATTGTACATACGTGCTTTTAGTACAACTTTTGTACCAGGTCATATCTAATACAGATAATGATAATACACCACTAACTTTTCCATTAAAATAGGGAGGCAAAGTCGGCATTATAAATTAAGTTTTAATTTTATCTGTAATTCAAGAGAATTAGAGTTAATACAAATCAAATAGTTATTTTTAGTTTCATTCAATATAATAATCAATTAAATAATTGAGTAGTTTTAGCATAATGATAACATAAAATTATATTCACAAATTAAAATATCGAAAAAGAATAATTGTGTATTTCAAATGCTTCGGCTGGCTATTTACATTTTTTTTATCACTCATTATTTTGAAATAAAATCGCTTACAATGAGATGCAAAATTTTAATTTCACACGATTCATTCAACTAAATGACAAATATAAAATTAAAAATTGGTTCATTTTATTTTCAGGTGTTATCAGAATATTTAATATTATAACATAAACTACCAGTACATGGTTTACAGAGAACACGAGTCATAACAATTTATAGAAAATTTACCTTTTTGTGTTCAGTACTACAGTATATCTTCAGTGATTTTAATTTATTGAAAACGTATTATTTTTAAACTTCATATTTATGTTGGGACTTGGAAAAACGTCAAAACATGACTGTGCTAGCAACTAGTGGCTTATTCTTAGTTTATATTTACTCGCTAAAATGTTATTACGAATTTAACATTTGACTAACAAGTTTATAAGTAAACTAAACGAACGTCACTCGTCAAAAAAAGCTCGTAACAAAAACGACAAATTTAAAAATATTCAAATTTGATAAGAAATTGTCCGTTTATCGCGTTGATTGATATGGCTTATCGATGAAGAAATTCAAGAAATCATATCTCAGAACGGCCCGAGTCGAGATACCAGTATACCACAACGACGCATGAACAAAAGTAATAAATATCTAACGATATTTTTCAACAAAAACTAAATACGATTTATAATTATCATCAATCCGTTAAAATTTTCTTCTACCGATGAACTTGCCTCATACTTTTATTTGGTAAGGTAATAGGTTAATAAGGTTAATATTAAGGATCAACTTTTTAAAATCAAATTGGAATCTACATTTTTTGACAATACTATATGAAAGATAATTTTTTAATAAAATGAGAAGGTTGAAAACATTAATTTAAGCAAATCTCTGAGTTCGAAAACGATTTTTAATTTAGTGGTGTTGTACGTGTTAAATGTATCACACGCGCTGACGTATTGCACACATATTGAACCTTGAAAGTAATAAAAGAAATTACTAAAAAAAATAAATTAATATGTGTATAACCTAAATATTTCTCGGACCACATTAAAAATACTAATCGACTTTAATTCATTTCATTTTGAAATATCAAAGTGAATAATCAAATTTAAAATGTACCAAGGTATTGAAATAAATATCTATCATCTACGTTCTAATTTTATTTTGTCTGAAATACGCATAAAATAAATAGCAAATACATTTTTATTTTCTTAATTAAAATATTCATTTTAAAATGAATAATGATGATTCTATGTATCATCTCTATGTCATTTTTAATTGCTATCGATGAAATATCAATTTTTTTGTACCGTTGAGTATAACGTTTATGATATCTAAATTTTGTGGTAAGTAAAAAAGAAATTAAAGTTATGTTTATATTCTAAATTTACATTTTTTTGTTTAATAAAAATCATGACATATAAAAATGAATCTAAATTTTATAATTTAATTTTTAAATTAAAAAAAAATATATTTTAAATTTAATTCATTAATTACATTGCCAATATATAATTTTAGAATCGTATTTTATTATGAAAATGTATCCATAAAACAAAAATTTAACAAAAAATAAAAAATAAATAAATATTTTCGGGGGTTAGGTATATCATTTTAATGACATACATTTTACCTGAGATATTGGAAATGATCGAAGCACATAAAACCAATATGGCTGAACACACAAAAAATCAAAATGCAATTTATGTGATGAAACGTTGAAGAATTATAAGATATTTTAAAATTAATAAAATCCTACCCTCAAAACAAATTACCCTGAAAATGTCAGGTTTCAATTTGTTTTGAGGTTGATAATTAATTGAAATGCCGCGATGTTCTTAAAGTTATTTTAATGGTATTATGCGCCTCGAGTTCTGCCGGAGATTTTATATCCGAAAAAATTTTTAAATTTTTTACAAAAATATTTAACCCTGAACTACCCGTTAAATACGGTCTTGCTCATAACACTTTTTCGCTAAATTGATATTTGTAAACGTATTTCACAAACAAATAACCAAATATTCAGACAGTTGATTGTATAATATTTTAAATTAGTAGTAGTCTAAAACTCTAAAACAGTGTTTCCCAACTTCTTTTACTCGCGGAACCTTTGCAGGCAGTGGCGTGTCCAGCATTATTTTTATGGATGGGCCACTATATTAAGTTCAAATATTGATTTTACCTCCTAGTCATCCTATTTTTTAAACTAATTATATTTTATATTTTAATTTTGAATGACTAATTTTTATATTTTTATAAAAAAGGATAGCTTACTTTTTAATAGATCATAATAAATATGATATCGTCGTTGCCCCTTCATGCCACCTCAATACTACACATGAATACGACTAAAAATAACATTACTTTTGCAGCATATAATATTAGAATCATACCGCTATAAATTTTGATTGAAATACCTAATCGAAAAATTATTTCCTTTTTCGTAACAATTCATAAATCATATTTTCATTGAGCACCGGTCTTACACGGGTCCAGTGCTGTAAGATGTGGGTGGGCACATGCCTACCGGGCCCACCCCTAAACACGCCATTGTTTGCAGGAGTTTGAAATTTTTGTGGAACCCCCATATTTTTCTATAGTCGTAATGCTGACATAAGTTTTTTTACACTTAAATGAGAGGATTGTCGGATACTTCCGGCACCAGGTTTTCGCGGAACCCTTGGCGCCGGCTCACGGAACCCTTAGGTTCCGCGGAACACCAGTTGGGAAACACTGCTCTAAAACATCGAAAAGCCCCCAAGAAATTCTAAAGTTCAAACAAGATTAAATAAAATGTTAAATGAAAATTAAAATTAACGTTACGGTTATACTAAAATAGTCGCATAATAAAAAGGAAGAATAAATATTAGATTGTATTTCATTTACATATTAATATTATAATTTGTAAATGTAGGTTTATTATTATTTTTTTAAAGAAATAATTTAAGTTAAATCAATTATTTTAAACCTATTTTATTATAAATGTAACTTTTTTTATAATAAAGTTTAAGAAATTTATGTAATTATTAGTATTTGGTAATTTTATTTGTTTGTGAGGTACAATACATTTCGAGTAAAATTTACATCTATTGGAAAAAAGTCAATA
Organism: Therioaphis trifolii; assembly: GCA_027580255.1. Taxonomy (NCBI): domain Eukaryota; kingdom Metazoa; phylum Arthropoda; class Insecta; order Hemiptera; family Aphididae; genus Therioaphis; species Therioaphis trifolii. The sequence goes on from CM050407.1 coordinate 17,923,221, forward strand.
TAAAAAAAAAGTAATGTTAAGTTTAAATAACGAATTAACATTTTTTTGTACAGTTTATATATCTCGATGTATTATAGTCTGTGATATTATCATCAGCGATTATTATCGATATCAGTGGTTGGCACCCCGCAGCCGGTTTCGCGACCGAACGCCGACGTATATAAATTACGGCAGTCGTTTTTTAGTCCATGAAAACGGTTCATTATCAATCGGTGAAACTGTTATCATATTTTCACGGACAGGTATTCGGATGCGGGGTTCCGTGCTTCTGCACGATATCCGCCATGTGAATAGAAAACCACGAGGACGAGACGCACCATTCCGACCGGTCTGCACCATCGATTTTGATTAGCGAACACGTTACTTTTTTTCGTTACACAACTTAATGTTGTAGTTGCCAATAGCTGTTAGTTCCTATTGCCGTTTTACTCAACGTTCGCGAAATGTTTTAGGATAAATACTTTTTACGTGCACTTTCCAATCGTCCTCGTATCCGACCGTCTACGGATATCAATCGTACATTTTTACATTACAAGTACTCGGTTTGACCATGTCGATATTCATATTGAACGAAGAGACCAAATTCGAACACATAATTGGTGTGCTGTTCAATAATTGGACGGCTCTCAAAGTAAGTATTGATTGTCGTGCTGTTGCTCGTAGCTAATTATTATTCGTCTTTTTTTTTCAAGTTGGCTGTTGATCACGGCATGGGAGGTTCGTCCGAAGTGATGCAATACAAAATATGCGATTTAATTGAAAATGTTCACGAGTGTTTGCGGAAATCAAGTTAGTATATTGTTTGTCGAAACCCTGACGTACTGCCCCCGTCGTTTCATACCTGTAAAGATAATAAGTACACTGACATTTCGTCCTCAGAAAATATTTTAATATAACATTTATTCCCCGTGAATTATTAGCAGTCAGAATTTTCATGCCTGACATACATTGAACTACCTATATCCCTTGAATTTTTTTTTTTTTGAAAATTCACTAATATTAAATTATATTTACAAATTTATGGCTGTTCTTATAACTATGCAATAATACCTCTAATAGCGGTATGTCATAAAAAAAATTTATACAATTTACTTAGCAATCTTCTAATAAATTATTTTAAATTCTTGAAATTTTTTGAAGTACATTACATATCCTTTGTTTTTTCAATGTTCATTATTTTCATAATTTATTTGAATTTGTATTATTTATTTTCGTAATTATCATTTATTTATTTTACTATTTATATTTTATGTCCTCAACAACTGATTCAAAATGTAGAACTTTTCAATTCCTATAATTTTGTTCTTATAATTGATTGTAGTGGTAAGTAGATACACATCAGTATAAATTATTGTTATTACTGTTACTGGTGAATGACCCTTTTTTTTTTTTTTATTAAAATTACTCAGTACAGAATTTAAATAAAACAATTATAACAATATTTTACGCTATTTAAAAAATGTAAGTTACTTAATATGAAAAATGAATGTAAATATGTAAATAGATATGAATTGTGTCTAAGTAATATTATGGTTAAGTATTTGTAATAATTGAAATTAATAGTTGGTATTAAATAATAGATTAGAGAAAATATGAGTGAATTTTTGTAAAACAATTTCCTGGGGATCGCATGTTTTTCAATAAATAATCGCCAGAAATCAAATATTCGATGGCTGCTTATTCACGGAGACCAAATATTGTATGGTAATATTTTACAAGGAGTTAATTTTTTTTATGGGTACAAAATATCTGAATATATCATTATTTTTACCTGTAAATTGTGTGGTTTTAATTATTTTATATTTTAGACATGTAAAGTATTTCTTTGTGTCTTCATTTCTCTTATGGCTGTTTCATTTTGTTGTACTAAATTTAATACCTAATTAATTATTATTTTTTTTGTTAATTAGATGATAACATGTGTTGGACAACAATATCTGATATTATTGAAGATGTAATGGATGTTGGATTTGATGTTGTACTAGAAGATGCTTCTGCTGATGACTTAAGTCAACACATTTGTAAACTTTACTGTGATTGGAACCGGTCAACAGATGACCGTAAAAAAGTAATAGATGAACTCAAGAGTCTACCAATAACTATTCCTATTCAAGTTGTTCCTGTTAAACAAACCCGTGCAAAATCTAAGGTAATTGTTTTATAAATATAATATTGATTAATTATATGTAATGGATTTTAAAAGTTAGACATTAAAAAAAAAAAATTAACTATTTTTAAAATTACATAATTTATATTGTAATTAATAAATATCCTTTATATATTTACAAATTTATCCATTCCTATCTTGTATATCTTATTTCAGCACTATATTTTTTTATTTTTTTTTATATCTATGTTGTTTATATGTAAATGTATAAAAGGCAATTGGTGTTCATGTGAATAAATTAAATATATTTATTCAGTTTTTTTGTATTATTTTAGAAAAATGATTCATCTTCTAGTGAAGAAGATTCTGATCCATCTGATTTTGATGATGGATGGACAGTTGTGAAACGTAAATAAAACTATACAGTCTAATGTATTTTTTACATTTTAAGTATATGAAAGAATTTATTATTTGTAAATGAACTAAGTTTTGTTATGATTTTGTATTGTATTACGGATCATGTTCATTATAACTGAAACGTTATAAAACAATTATATTTATGTTTTCCTGATATTTTTATAAATTTACTTTGGTTTTTTTTTATCTTGTTAAATAACTTGTTCTATATTTATAAGTTAATACTTATTAGTTAATAATGATATCAAATCAATTTTGTTTGTAACACTAATATTTCAATACTAAATTGTGATGATATGACTTTTTATTGTAGTTAAAAGATAATTACTTAATTTTTTAATTATTGATGAAATTTATTTGAAATTTTTTTTACCAAAATAAATGTTGAACATGTTCACTAGATAATAAATATTAATATACTATTACATGTACTATTTTTAATTGTTTATTTTAAAATTCATTTTTATTTGTATTGTTTATTTTCATAATGCTAAAATCAAAAGTATATTTCGATAATGATAATCTTTCATCCCTATACATTTCTTTAAAATATGCAAATTCATTATACCTTGCAGTTTTTAATTTTTCGAAATGTTTATTAAAATGATCTAAAGTTTACTTTTCGAAAATGTCGTTTATACTCTGAGTTAAGAAACGTATTCGGCAGAAATCAGTTTTTGATGGCACCTGTCATGTCACACCAAGTTTTTCCCTACCTAATTGACCATCACAGTTATTAGGCACCCTAATGTGTGAATGTGTGATATTCTAGAAAAATGTAGCACATTAGGTTAAGAATGTTATATGGTGCAAACAAGAAATAGGAACAATGCACTTAAAGTTATTCATTCTAGTCACTTGTCAAATATTGACTGATGTACCACTCTCGTCGGCGGCAAAGTGTGGGTACTAAAGCCGTGTCTATGCGCACCAGTCGGCCGCCAACTACGTTTCTTAGCCTGAACAGTGTTTAGTCAAATACACAATCTATCTAGAAATCAATTTAAAATTATTTTTCTAAATGTATGTTATAAATAAAATAATTAATGTTTAGATAATCATACTATATGTGTAACCCATAGTTTGTTTTTGTTCGTTTTAAATGTTATGCACAATCATGTGCGAGTATCTTTAATTGGTTTTTGTTTTTTGTTTAAATTGTTCATAGTTAAGATATTTGTACTAAAAGATAACTTGGTTATAGTCTATTTTATTATCAATGATAACTTAAAAAAAAAAAAAAAAACAATTTATTTGTAATAATCATACTTCATGTAATGTTATAAACTTATAAAATATAATGTTATGAATTATGTAACACTACAATAACGGCCAATAAATAGTTGTGAATTCCAATTTTTTTCTACGATAAAAAATAATATATATGAATTGTGTCATTATTCAATATTCGAAAATAATTTAGGTGACTTAATCTAAGGTTCTTTATTCTGAAAAAACCGTAGATTATTTTCATATGTGTTAAAACATTGTTTATTATTTATCTTTAGTTTCTTCATTATTTTAAATTCTAAGTAAAGTGAAGAATGCATTGGTTTTACAAAATTATGTATTTTTTTTAATGTAATTGATCATGTTTAAGTACAGTGCCTTTAATAGTATCATAAAAATACAAAAATCTGTTTGCATAATAATATATAAGTACAAATTTACCATTCATATCATGAAAATATTCTTATATTTATTATGTACCTGTTAAGCAATTACAAAGATTAAAAATGTTAGAAGTATACATTAGAAAAAATAATTATAACGGAATAATAATATGACACAATAGTAACATAATGAAATAAACAATTAATAATTGAGAATTCTGTGTAAAAATACTTTGCGCTCCTGACTTCTCATGGACATCGTTTTTAAAGTTGATTCTGCCTTCAATTCCAGTCATCACAGGACTAATGTGATTTATATAAGTAGCTGTTGCATTTTGATCTTCAACACCTAAAAATATAACATAGTTATGTACTATGTATTAAAGATTTTTGTCCATGTACATAACACACAATTAAATTAAAACAGACTTAAGTTGTGCACACATTTTATAAATAAAACAAACTATTTGTTGGATTCTGAATTTGTGAAATCTTAATTCCCCATATATATTTCAAAATTTTAAATGTATTATTGAATTATGAGTATTTGTTAATATACGCAACAATGAATTAGACACCTTTGTTGACTGAATATTGTACTGTTTAACCAAACAGATAATATTAAAATTATGAATTGTTTTGTTTTGATGTAAAATGTAATTTAAATCTTGAAATTTGTGTTTTTTTTCTCCCCTATGTTAAAACAATTACGATATTTAATTATTATTATTACGTTTGACAACATTTTTAGTTAAATTCTTCATAATTTCAAAAACGTATTAATTTAAATATATTTTGATTATTATTTAATATTTTATCAAATACAACTGTATTAAAGTATCGACCATGACATTTTTTAAATTTTTATTTACCGTTATTATTTTGAAATTTTTTTTAACGCTTAGTTTTTTTTTGTTCAAAAATGTTATTGTATATTTTTGAACCTTATTTGCTGATTATATGCAATTATTATCCATACAATCATACACTATTTTCAAATGACATTTATCTATAAATATACTATAGTCAATATGAAACATAATACAAATTAAAATTACATTATATTTTTACATCATATAATAGATAGGAAGGTATATAAAACATGTTACTTACCCAATAGTTCGTTTTTCTTTAAAATTTTTTTAAACGCCGTGAAATTATTACCACCTTCAGCCAAAAAATTGCTCATCACAATGGTATAGTTAGCAGTTAACACTAAGGGTTCAAATTTCGGAATACTACAGTGACCGCATCGAAGAAACAATGAGGAGACTCTATGACCTGGATTTTGTTTCAAATCAAATTCGACTTGAACCCCTGGAAAACAAAGACGTTTAATGAGACACATTTAAATATCACAAATTTTATGGTTAAAGTTATACAAGAATGATGAGTATGTTTAAGCTTTTGATTTCGACCACTGGAAACTAAATTGATATTTAAGGGTATTAATTTGTTTCAGGGCCTATAATATTTTTTATACTGGACATTTTCAAATCGCAACTTTATTTTTCTTTTTATTGTTATTATCTAGAGATGAATTTTCTTTTACTTGACACTGGATTATGTTTGAAAATCTAAAATCCTTGTAATTTTTTTACAATTTTTACTTTATAGCTTTTTAGTAACCTACATATTTACATTCATAATTCTTATACTTACCAGATACTTGTAAAAATGTAGGTCCGCCACTATTCATCACATAGTCTGAAACACTATGTTCAAACGCTTCTAAAATAGTAGAACCCGATACTGTAATTTTTACTAGATTATTGGCGAACGGCATGACGTTGATCAACTGTCCTAAGGTTATGTAGCCTAGTTCAAAAATTAATACAGTTGCTTAAGTAGGTACACGAGTAGTTGACTTTGATTTTTGACATTAGTAATATGCAATTGTATATTGTTAAATATTATTAATCCGAATTCTTTGTCTTAATCGCCATAGGTCTAGTGAAGTTGACCGGATTTGAATTTAAGACTACTTGCCTACTTAAATTACAGCACTAAAAATCCAAAGATGGAATCCAAAAGTCACGTTCGAATATTGAAAGAAAAGCCTCGAACGGTTTACAGTTAGAGAAAAGAGAAGAAGAGGACTAGGTGTCGGTTTTATCGACACTGAATGTGAACAAATTAGGTACCTATTGAATATTAGTATGTACTATTAAATATACGATGTTCAGTAAATGTAATGCCACTAATCGAATATTTATTGTTGATTCCATATGATCATTTATGGGAAGCTTTTATCGTGGCTCAGATTGTCTTAGATAGACTGTTAATGAATATATGGATCTTCTTCACCGGACATGCTTACTTCTACAAAATTACTTTGGTATAGTCACCTAAAATCTGCATATTGCAACGACGTCACAACCATAAAATTTCACAGTAAACGATAGAGAACAGCTTGTGAACTTTATTGGTTAAATATAATAAAAAAAAAAAAAAAAAAAAAAAATAGTATTACTTGTCTAATTTTATTTTATAACATAAGAAAAGATTTGTTCCTGTAGGAATGAACCAACAGGATATGATGGAGAACTTTTTACAAAATTTGAATAAGTTCCATTCAGAATTCTATTTGTAATAACTTAAAACTTCAGTTGACACGTCTACGTAATGTTCGAGCGTTTTGATTATTTCGAATAGGAAAATAATTAAATTGTATACCGTCATGGTCCGTTTCGTTTATGGTAGTTCGAATACTGCCGGCTTGAGTTAACGCGATCGGAGCATCAGTCCAGTTTTCGTCGTACACTTTTTTGTTCAACATGTTCTTCGAAAAATGACTTATTAGCAAAACGTCGGTTTAAATTAAAATAATAATAGCTTACGTAGTACACGAAAGAATCGGTTATAAGATTTCCTATATTGCACTCGTTATTACGGCATTCGTTAATCAACTCGACAGTTGTGCGACCAATCGTTACGTTTGATCTGCTGGTGACATTAGGTTTCCATTTATCGACCTCGATCAACATTAACGGATCTAAATCGTAGTAAAAACAAAGCTTGAGAACAAGGGATTCGTTTCAAATCTGGCTTTACAGGTGACTCTAATTAAATCCGATTAGGTAAAAGAAATATTTAAACCTCGCGCACGTATTAAATGGTTTCACGATCAGCACGCAGTTAAGTTTACCTTTTTTTACTTCGTAATCCAATAGTGTTGGTGTGCCGTTGAAACGTATTAAATCACCGTTAGAATCGAATTTCAAATCAATTTTTCCGATGTATTTAGTGTTTGCGTACGCTTGTAATACCGGCACAACCTTATTTTTTCTATTAGTCACTAGTACTGGATACGGCCCGTATGGTTTTTCAATGCTCGGCGGTGTGCCTAAAAATATGAGGCATCAAATGTATTATTGAATCATCTATTGTTGAGAAAAAATAATAATTATAAACGAAAAAAACATGTTTATATAAGTAATAAAAATGTTTAATGTAATATTATTAACACAACCTAGGTTTTTAATAATTTGTTATATGATTAAAAAAAAAAAAAAAAAATGAACCCAGAAAATAGTTTTACCGATTATTAATTTTGTCTTTGTAAATTATACTGACTACAAACTTGGTCTAGTTAAAAAAAAATGTTAAATTAGTTTGAGTCAAATAATAAACTTTTGAAAAGTTTCGTTTTTCGCAACTAAAAATGTCAGCTCTTTGTGATCATACTAAAGGTAGTCATATAAAATACAAAAACATTAAAACCATTTAATTCAAACCGAATAAAAAATAATGCGATAATAATTAATACAATTTTAATATTTTTTTTTTTTTTTTTTTTTTTAGTTTCAATGAAATAGACGATTTTTACGTCGTCGCCATTTTTTTTATGAACTACTGAATTGAATTTTTCAGTGATAACAACAATCATGTTATACTTATATCTATTAGCAGTTCAATAAAATTAATTGAAAACCCTTAAAACACATTTTAAAGATATGCAATTTCAGTACAATGAAATAATAGTCGTATTATATTCATGAAAATACTTTAATGAAATATTAAGTAGCCACCACTGGCTTTAAAGGAGAGGGCCCATGAGGCCATGCCCCCAAAAAGTTCTTAAAAAAAATTATGTTATAATATTATAGAAATAAATAATAATAATGAAGTAAATTATATTATGGTAGTGGCCCCTTCCAAAACAAAATCCTAGAGCCACCGCTGTACACAACTGAATGTTATAATTAAATACAACGAAAGGTACGAAGGTGAAGAGAGAGAATCTGTTTACAACAGTAAATTTATTAAGATTTTTCGAGAGGTTCTGCGCGAGTTTAGGACACAGTACTACTGACTGGCCAGTGGGGACAGACGATCGGTGTCCAAAAGGCTACGTGACCAAAAAGGCTCACTCAGCACATTCCCGAGTGTCACTAGGTAGTAAATCCATGGAATTTACATACAGTCGGTCATTCACTATAATATTACAATTATATGTCTTACGACTTACACTATACTTATTATGTTCTAATCAACAACTAATGTAGCAGGGGTTCCTACTCATATGTGTACCCCGAGACATTATTTTATATGAGCTTTTAATAATTTCCTGAGGACTGGTCAAAGATAATTTTTGAACTGAGTATTTATGTAATATTTATTATTGTTCATGATAGATATACTTACCAGTGTATATAAACGTATGAGAATGTCCGCCCACAATTAAGTCAATATCGTCTACTTCTCTGGCGATTTCTTGATCTCTATCGATACCACTGTGGCCGAGACCGATAATTATGTTAACGCCGCTATCACGTAATTTCTTTGTTTCTTTTTTCAATGATTCTATTTCGTCGTAAAATCCAACGTCCCCCGTGTTGGATAGGGTCTTGAAAAAAATAAAAGAATAGTTGTCACTGACTTAACGTAGTTGCTTAAATTTTAGATATCGATTACATAAGATTTTTAAAATTTTAAAACTCATGACACAAAGCGTTTGTGAAAAAGACTTATAAATAGAAATTAACTAAACCAATTTTCATAAAAATATATCTGTAAGGAAATCTATGTATAAGTATTTATACGATTTCCAGCTTATAAAACAAAAAAAAAAAAACTATACATTTTATAAAATGACAACAAAAATAAATTTGATTATATTATATATAAATGTGAAAATGAAAACCTTTGAGGCATATGTTCTCGGAAACTACTGAATCGATCGTTGATTTTTTTTTAAAATTGAAGAGCTCATTGCGGAGAAGATTTATGGTATTGATCGATTCTCTAACTTTAAAAACAAAGGAGTTATCAGTTATTATAAATAATGATCTGTTACGTTGACTTAGTGGGTGAGGTTCGCGGTACGGCAACGGACGGCGGCGGGTAGACGTGGCCGCCCAAACTTTCCCTTCCATATCACCGTCGCGCGACGTGATAGTTCATATCGTTATTCGTTGCTAATGGAAAACCTTTCTAGGGACCGCGACGTTCTGGGTTTCTACAATTTCTATTCTCCCTGACCCCCCAGCGTTTCCGACGGCGATGGTTATGCTTATGATGATCAGGTTTCCCCCACCCGTATAGCCAGTGGCGTGGCGTGGAGTCGACAGTGGTGTAAGCAACCACCAAAAATTATACCCACCTATACCTTAATTTTTTTTTTACCACCACTAAAAAGCAGCTTCAGTTTAAAATACTGATTTCACCTTGCTATAATTGAATAATTGCGTACTTACAAATTTTACCTCTAAAAATGTGTCTCAACAACTTTTGGTTATAATATAACAAAATTAGCAAAAACATATATATTTTGAATACATTAGCTATTTATTTTTAAATATATTTTAATAACAAACGAAACAATTTTTTTAAGTTATATAAATATTATACAATGCCTAAATATTTAAAAAATAAATTAACTGTAATATTCTATAAGTCGTAACTATTAAATAAAGTCAAATAGTCATAACAGACAATAGTGGCAGTGACTGTTTGTCATACCAACGCAATTGGTAAAAATAAAATAATGTGAAATGTCGATTAAAATCACGATGATTGCTGGTTGGTCGTGTATCATATTTGAAAATCGCTTATATGTCAGTATCACCACCGCGCATACTATTCCGCATGCTAATATTCCAATACAAACAATTTATACTATAAACTGTAATAGTCTAATTTATAAAATAGGATTATTTCACATTGATCATGGCTAAAATTGAATTTAATTTGGTCATTTAAAAATAATACACCCAAAAACGTTTTACAATAAAAAGTGTGAGCAACGCTTACACTGCTTATATACACGCCACGCCACTGCGTATAGCAACAAAAACATCGGGCGTTGTGCGCGGTGAATGCATTCGGGCATTCCGTGGCTACGAAGGACAAACCGATCGAAATTTTAAGTGAAACTTCGTAAAAGTCGGAACGCTGCCCAATGTTTGTGTATCGATGTATTGTCGAATATTCAAGATGCCTGCATTTGAATAGTAAACAGTACTTATAATAAGTAGTAGTATTTAATTTTTATTTAATTTAATTTCTATAATTTTTAAATTTTTATTCGTTTCTTTTAATTATTAAAATTTATCACAATGAAAAGGAAAATTAATTTAGGTCGTTCATCGAATATAATAAAACGTTAACGTTTACTCAGATTAAGTCAAAATAACAATGACTCGCCAGATAACTGCAATATTAACAGCGATAGTAACAATAATGATGATAATATAAATACAGGTAATATATCTATTACCAATAGTGTTAGTAGCATTAATGAAAACAATATTAATAACAACTTTGCATTTAATTTTCCTATTGACGAAAATGTAGTTGAACTACGACGTGTTCCATGGCATCGTCGTGAAATGTCGGCATTTACTTATGATAAATTAATAGATTATAAAAATGATTCTCACGTTATCATAGGAAATATGAATTTAAAATGTAATTATTGTCGTGCATTGAAATGGTCCAAAGAGCCTGCAGGTTTTTGCTGTTCAGAAGGAAAAGTTGTTTTGGAAGACCTGAACCATTAAAAAGTCAAAATTTAAAAGTTCGAATTTAAACGTGTCCAATTTCCCGTTAAATTTTGTTTCGGTATGTCAATTAATAAGGCACATGGACAGACAATGAAAGTTGCAGGAAATGACATCAGCGATCCCTGCTTCACTCATGGACAATTTTATGTTGCCTGCTCCCGTGTAAGCTCAGAAAAAACATACGTATATGCCCCTGGTGAAAAACTGATAATTTGTTTGTAAAGAAATATTGGTTAATCAGTAGTTATGTAGCATTTTCCCAAAATAATAAAAATTACTTTTCAAAAACGTAGTTTTTTTTTAAAAGTTTAGTATAAAACGCGAGGTATGAGGTTTATTAGTTGTCAGCCTATTTCAATGTAGATATTATGTTGTATTCACCGCTTTCTTTCGTCGTATTTTTTATTTTAATGCGCATGCGTTCGCTAAATTGTTATATGCATCAGACAGAGAGAGTTGTCATTTGCACATGCATATTAGCATTATCAAAATGAAAAATTCAACGAAAAAAAGCGGCTATCATTTACAGTATAAACCACTATTTTTTCCCCGGGCAACGCCAGGTAATTCAGCTATCTGTTTATATGTATAAAAATATACTGCTAGCATAATCACAGGTAGGTAACGAATTTAACACACAGTTTGAAATATACAAGAGGTGGATTTTTAACGGGCTACGAAGTGCACGGGATCAGCTAGTATATATATTTAAATAATTATGGCCCGTTTGAGTTTTTCTTTTAACTTTAAATTCATATTTATATTAAGTTATACCTAGAAATTTTATGAAATTTGAAACATAATTTGAGAGAAAATTCATTTTTAATATAGTTCAGAATCTGAAAATAACCTTAGATCATATTCAGATTCAATATACCTTGGTACGTTGGTACTTGGTATATATCGCATATGTATTATTAAAAAAATAACTTGTTTAAGTATTATAAAAAAACTAATAATTTTAAGAATCCAATGACGTTTAAGTTTTCAGATGAGGGTTGTAGAACTACAGGATGCTGATTGCTATGGATTTCACCAGGAAAGTTTCTGGTGCCTCGATGGACCACTATGGGCTTTTAAATGCGACACTGACCCGAAAGCGTAAGTATACTTTTTTCAAATAACTCCATCTGCTGCATATTATATTATTGTTGCAGTCTGATACGTTAAATAACAAAATTAACTTTATCAACTGCAAAGTCCAGTTGATGCATTAAGCAAATCTATTAAGTAAATTCCGCGGTTTTATATAAATTAAAGTAAAAAATAAACAAATCTAGCAAATAAGTTAATGATTACCGGAGTGTCTGGGGTCAAATATCCAACGATTCCCACTTTCGTGTTGTTTAGTGTAAATACGTAAGACGGCAACACAAACTTATCTAAGTCGGGTTCCGACGTCATATTCAAATTTGAGACTACTGTTGGTATGCCTTGAATCCCTTTTAAATACAATACAGTGGTGTTGACGCCATGATCAAACTCGTGGTTTCCCAAAGTCTGAAATCAAAGTATGAAATAAATAATCTAAGCGTAGATTATATCATACATATTTATAATTTACAAATTAAGTCAGATCACTCGAGTAGAATTTAAATTCGACAACTAGTCAATGGGAGTACTTACGTTCACAGACATTCGAATAGTTATCAAGATAAAATAAAAAAAATCGCACTATGAATGTCATCTATTTTAGATAATAATTTCTCCGAGTAAAGGAATATTAATCAATTAAATATATTGTATTAGAAACACCTTGGATATAAATCCCGTATTTTTTCGAGTTCTTCGCCACATCGACGAAAATGGTTAGACAATAATTTCTGATGAAATGTTTGAATTTTGTAAATTTTTTTTTTAAACTCATATGTTTAGTTTGTGTCGAGGAGTCGAGGAAAGAGAAGTTTCGAGGTCTTTATACATTTTTTTCACGGCTAGGTGACCGGGTTCAATGGTTGCCAGTTCATGCATGAGTCGTCTTCACAGCTTGACGACCATACCGGTACATAGTAGTACGTGGGTCACTTTTCATTTTTACACTTATTTATAAAAAGAAATGGATGATCACAATTCACATTAGTTACATTTAAAAATTTTATCGGGTTTATATATTTTTTTTAATCGATAAATATTAACAACTGAAAGAAAAAAAATATTATTGAACATAATTAACGATCTTATATAGATAATTATCATAGATACTAAATATTACATAAAATGTAACAATATGTAATAAATAATTATACAAAACAAAATGAAATTAAGTGGGTAAGTATTTAACAGTAGACATACTTATAATTATCAACCATATTAATAAGTTTCACAACACGTTGAGAAATTTCGAAAATCTAATGAATTTTTACACAGTTCGAAATTATGTTTTTTTTACATCTTGTCAAAAATATCATTGATTATTTCACAGCAAAACGACTGGTTAAATATTATCCACGAATTTCACGTAATGGATTCTACAGTTTAATCGACTAAAGCCATAAACAGTTGAAAATCTGAAAAAAGTAGTCACACAATGTTGTAAAATGAATACAGCTCATTTCATTACCTCATTTCGTTTGGACCTCATAAGCCCACGGGACTAAAGAAGGATGAAACCTTTGTCACTACAATGTTACTACGCCCCTGGGGTACTTATTTACAAGGTTTGGCATAAAAAAATAGTGACCGAAACGATACATTTGCATATCATAAATGTAATAATTTAAAGTGAGGTGGTACACTTAAAGTGCTCTCCCACAATTAATATGTATATATTTCAGTAAATAAAGGTTTAGTCGTTTCTCTAAATCATTGTTTTTTTTTGTTTTTTTTTGTTTTTTTATTGTTTCTAGTGTTAGTATAAAAAACGGACAAATATTTAAAATTACCTTATATACTTTAAATAAATAGTTGAATTTATTCATTGTTTAGAAAATAAACAAATTATTGATCAGGAAATCAGATATAAATGTTAATATGTAAGGTCAGACCATTTCAAATCGAAGTGAGCCATTTCAAGTCGCACTTAAGCTGTTTGAATCAATTTAATATTTATATGGAGTTTATATTATATTACACTTTAAATATTCAATGTGTCATTCATTTAATTATATGTTCGTTATCTAGGTACTTTTTAACATTTGTACTTAAGGTAAGATTTTTTTTTTTTTAATTGTAAATTGATGTTCAAAAGTTAGGTATTGCAAATGACCGTGAAGATGGACTTAGGTGATCGTGTATTGCTTATTTTATATTTTACTATACATTATATATCATTCAGCATCGTTCTCCAAATGAAGCAGTCTAGTTCTAATTAATGCAGCAAAATTATTGCATAGAAAATAATGTTTTTATTAGAAATTAAGTTACACGCACTAAGATGGAGAAGTGATATCTCAGCCATATAATGTGTAATTTTACTTTTAAATTATTTAGGGCCAAGCCCTATATAATTTAAAGAATCAGTTCATTTTTTACGCCCATAAAATTATATTATTACAATAGAAATAAGAATATTTGAGCCATTTGAATGTGTGGAGGGGTGTCATTGTTTCAAATTTATTATTTATAAAGTGATTCAAACTTTATGTTACCGAGTACATTATTTCGATATATTTACAAATATGAGCAAAACGATACTTATTATTATATAACATAGGTACTGCTCTTGAATTAATTGGTTCAAAAACAAATTCAAGTAGTAATATTGCGTATTCATTTGTTTTACTATAATCATATGCCTACGCATGATCGTAAAAATGTTTAAAAAGTGTTTTGTTAATCTCTGAAACTGGTTTCAATCTTAAATTATATGGCACTTGTTATATTAATATTGTAATAGAATGTACATTAATTAATCTACTAACCGCAATAAATGGATTTAATATTGATTAATTAAAGAAAAATGTTATTTCTCTTGTCGCTAATTTGTAATTGGTGTGCTGTATAATTCGCCATTATAAGACGTGGTCTTTCGTTATGTTGTAGATTGACTTGAATGTAAATGTAATATGTTAAGCCGTAAATGTATGAGATAACTAATAAAATAATATTTATATCAATTCGTTTTGATTAATGATTCTAATTTGATTTTTCAATGTTACCTTCCGACGTTCTAAAATCAATTTATTTATTTGAAATAATTTATATATAGATAGAAACAACTCAAACAAAATGCCATATATTAAATAAAGTAAATTAATAAGTAGGCGGAAAAATATTCTAATTTAGTTTAGCTTAGCGTAAGTATATTATATTATACAAATTAATAGTGAACGTATTAATAAAGCAATAATAAGTTATGGCACAGTTTTGAAGTGAGAAGAAGTCGAAGTTGACGGGATAGCATGATATTATAGTTAAAATGTTTGATTATATTATTATGAGAGCAAATAAGAAACAAAACGGTTTGGTTATTATCTGATTTTTTTTAAATTATCGAAAATATTTACATTTTTATTGGATTCATTGTATTTGTATTTTGTTGCATTCGCACGCTTACAAACGATTCAATAAGTATGGTGTTCGCCGTTCGGTATTATCCCACCACGAATCTTACGTGTCACGTAAATAAAAAGTAAAACGGCACTCTAACACAATCATAACAGAGCACTCAAGCAAAAAGTTGTTTACTAAAGTACAATGGTATTACACACCACGATACAATGTTTTTTAGTTCTCGAAATCATGAGGTATTTAGATCTATAGGTACATTATAGGTGACACACACACACACACACACACACACACACACACACACACACACACACACACACACACATACTCACATTTTTTTATAACCATTAGTGAGTACATAATTCGCTTAAAATCAAATATAATGAGATTTATTAAATTTTTATTATTATTTATTAATATAATATAGTATAAATATTAAATATATTATAATAATATTATTAATTTCGATAGTTGGAAATTTATACACAAATTATTAAATTAAGAAGCTGAAAATCATTATTATAATTTTATTTATTTTTTTTTGAAACTATTGATATAGTTCCTCAATGTGATTTAAACTACTTCTCTTTGAATTCTTTCACGCGTACACGCACACACACACACACACACACACACACACACACACACACACACACACACACACACACACACACACACACACACACACACACACACACAGTGGCGGCGCGAACTTTTTCGACAGTGAGGCAAGAAAATGTTAGTTGCAGCACACACCACCCACCTTTTTATTTTGCACAGAGCCGTGGGGGGCTACGCCCCCCACACCCCCTATTACAATTCTATGTCAAATTAGCATTTCTAAAAATTCATGTTGCGGGTACTACAATAAAAACAACTTTTATAAATTATATAAATACTGCTTTATTAATAAATCATATTATAGTACTTTCAATTAAAACAATTATCCAAACATTAATTCTTTTCTCAATACACTTGATGACAGTCAAAATTTGTTTATAACTTCATTGATATCAATAGGTACCTATGTCTCTTTCACACGAGATCAACATTAAACTCTCCAACCTTTGTTGTGACATTGTCGACCTAAGTCTAGTTTTGAAGTTTTAAGTCATGTTTATGTCTATACTCTATATGAATATGACTATTTATATATTTATTTATTTGATAAGTTGTGTCACTCAATATTTTTCAGAACTGACTTTCACTATAGGTACCTACTCGGTACCCACCCACCACCCCTTTTAGCTGTGAGACATTTGTCTCACAAAAACGCTCTCACGCCGGCACTGCACACACACACACACACACATACACACACACACATACACACACACACACACACACTCACATACACAAACTCTGCGTCGCTCTAACATTTTCACTAGAGCAAGGGTCAAATCTGTGCTTAAATATAAACCATGGGCTCAATTAGTGCGTATTCTAAAATAGTCCGGGACCCAATCGTGGTAGGTATAATATTACTATCTTTAAAATTGATCCTAGTGTTTTGGAATCCGACTCAAATGTTCTGGTTTTTATGTCAGTCGATCGCGTGTTAGGTCTAACCACGACACTGCAATTATATTCGAACGCGTCCCGAAAGGTTGAGAAACGTACAGCCATTACTACCGTACTGAATCATTTGAAATTTTGAGGAATCGTACTTGCCGTATTATGTATAAGAATAGACGCACACTAAGAAAGGATTTTCCGAAATCTGTTTTTTTTTTTTTTTTTTTTTTAAGGTCCTAAATAGCATAAAACGTTTGATGATATTACGACTCGATGAGTGTTTTAGCTTTTATTATTGTCATTTATTATCATAGGCATAGGGGTCGACCCACGGAAAGAAAACCAGGTTGACCATAAAATAAATAGATACCGACACATAGATACGGACGGTTTGATTCTGAATACACGCTGGAACGCTATGACAAATTACCACACCGTTATCATCACACCAGTATTCTATAGCCAATTAAATGAATATCACTTTTGTACATCTTTACACATCACAATAATAACACGTTATGTAAAGTATGTATCACAATATCACATATTCATTACAAGAATTAAATCAATTATCGTCTTTTCCGAGACGGTAAAGTAGTCAAATCGTTCGTAATTCGAGTCGTCTAAACACGTCGTCGTTGTAAGACGTATTCAGGGGAGTATACAAGGAGGAGTTTGGGGATACGACCCTCTTGTAATTATGCGTTTAAAAAATTAAAACACTTATTTATATTTTTTAATTCACGTAAAATTATTTGTTTTAATTAAAATAATACCCTCCTACGAAAAATAATTCTGTTCACGCGTCAGGGGACATATTACATATTATACAATACCTATTGCGTTACATCTACGTATTTAATTTTTTTAAATAATATTGATAAAATGTCAAACTTGAAATAAATATTGATGAAAAAGGTTGAAAAATGTATTATACCGATGGATATTAGTGAAGGAAAAAAATTACGATTATTTTTCATTCCACGTTTTACTAAATATTCATGGTGCACAAACGTGTGTTGACACAAGCAGTTAATGACTCAGAGCAATTACTCTCGACGATTCTTTGAACGTTCCGGTCATTTTTTGTCTGCTATCGAATAACGAATTCCTTCAAACGATTCTACGTATAATATCCACGTTCGACTGTTACGGTCGTGTAATAATTCACTTCACCGTACGTTTCGTTTCCAAAACAATACATTCACACGGCTTAATGAACTGAAATCTTTGGTTTCAAGACACTTTGCTTACTGTGTTCGCTCAAATATTTATTTGACGTACCCACTTTGTACCCATTTACTAAATAATATATAGAGTTAGGATGTTTATGACATAAAAACACGCAAAAATTCCCTAAAAAAAAAATGCAAAAATGCTCTAAAAAAGTACAAAAAAGCACTAAAAACATCAAAAAAATTACCTTGAAAATGATCTAAAAAACTAATTAAGTAAGTGAACAAAATGTATTTATAAATAATATGTTTTATTAGAGATATGGGCGTGATAATGGGTGTAATAGTCATTTTTTACTATTTGCCCAATCCAAAATTAGATTTTAAATAAATTAAATTTGTTTCCAAACTTGAGTTCAACACTTGCTCTAAAATCGAAAATTGCCCCGTATTGTACAAAAATTACAAAAAATGACCTAAAAGATGAAAAAATGTCTTAAAAATATTGAAAAATGACGTTATAAAATAAAAATGCATTTATAGCTAAAAATGCCGAAAAATGCAAAAAAAATGCAAAATAAAATTAGAATAATCTGCATCAAGAGAGCATGAATAAAATTTTTAGCTAGGAAAGCATTGTATAGAATCAAAGGAAAAAAAAAATGCAAAAGTCATCAACATCCTAACTGTAATAAAATAAATTACGAATAAAGGTCGCTCCACACTATGCGCGTTTCGTGCTTGGTGTTTTCTGTTTAATTAGTGTTTCGTTGAAATGGTATATAGGTAGGTACACACTATGCGCGTTTCGTTTTTCGCGTTTCGCATTTCACAGTATTTCGTAATGTTTTGTTTGATTATTATTGACAAACTAAATTTGTAACGAAATTTATGTTTCTACACGATGGTAATCGATAAGATACATAGTATACTGACATGTTTTGTCTAATTTTATTTATTATCAAAAAATATAAAAATAGTTGACGAAAAAACATAATATGCGACGCGAAACAACACGAGACAATACGAATAACAGTACGAAATTATTTTTTCGTGTTCTTTTTGGTATCGTGAATTTTACCGCCTCTCTCGCGAAACACTACGGAACAGTTTTCGTGAACAGTTTTCTGGTGAAAACGCCGTACACACTATTCTCGAAATCAAACGTATCGCGAAACACGCACAGTGTGGAGCGACATAAACGCCGATGAAATAAAATTTTCAAAAAAAAAAACGTAACACTCGCCATGACGTCGGGCCGCAGCCGGTTGATGAACTCGACGACGGGCACGTAGTCGAAGAACGTGAAGTACGGCGTGCCCTGGAACGTGTCGCCGGCCACCATGAACAGCGAGGGGACGCCGCGGCCGGCCGCCTCGGTGCGCGCGTCCTTCACGTACTGCGCGACCCGGCCGAAGCCGCCGTAGCACAGGCCGCGGGCCGCGTCGTCCTCGCGGCACTCGTTGCAGTACGCGTCCGTCTCGTCGAACCGGCTGTGCATGTCGTTGACGTGCACCAGCACCAGGTCCAGCGGCCGATCGGCGGCGACCGCGGGCCACCGCCAGCACCACCACGGCGCGCAGGCCGCCGCGACCAGACACCACCACGCCGCGGCTGCGGTCGGTCCGCCTGAGTCCATCGCCCGGCGAAAAAGCCCGTGGAGCACCTGTGCACGAAATAAAAAAATTTATTATTTATATTATATTATATATATATATTTATATTTTTATAATTTATATTTTTCGAATATAAATGATCGAAAATATCGCGATATCGGTTGAAAGAGTTGAAAGAATTAATTTCTCATCCAGAAATAGCAAATGAAGAAGAAATTATCTCTGAATCAATATTAGGAAATTAAGAAAGTTTTGAAACACACTCACCTCCTCGTGAGAAATTACGATCATTAATGATATATAGCGATGATGATGACGAATACGATTATTCAGTAACTCAAAGTCCTACGATGAAACAACTTGAAGATTATAAAAATATTTGGAAATCAAAATTCTCTACAATCAAGATCCTTTAAATAGGTGGAAAGAAAATTAATCTAAATACTCAGCTGTATTATTCCTAGCCAAAAAATACTTAAGGATTGTGGCCATTAGTGTTCCCTGTGAACGGTTATTTAGCGAAGCTGTTATATAAAGTTTATTAATTAGCTTTTTTGATTTTTATTTTTTTCGATTATTATATTTCACTTTTTAAACAAAATATTCAAATAACGTTCCAAAATTTTCCATTTGTACGGAAAGTCGAGCAGCTCATAATATTATATAGGTACGCGTAAAGATTAATAGATGGAAAATAAAGACCCCGATAATAAAGTATTAAAACCATTCTGATACATAAAAACGTAGCTCAAAACAAAGTTGCAGCAGTGAACAGAAGAATAATAAGTTAAGATTTAAAAAAAGTGTCAGCTGTAATTGGTTGGAAAAAAGTTAAAACTTACCGTAAAACGTACACTTAAATCGTTAAAACGAAAATAATTCGATTGAAAATAACGGACAGATGAAATTCGTGACGTTTGAGAGAATAACGTTTGATAACTTCATTATGGTAAATATGAGTTTAAAGAGAAAAAAAATGTTTTTCTTTAATCGAATAGCTCGAATATAGTTAATAATGTTTACGCATATAATACGATTTATATCACAAGTGCGCACGTATCAATGAGGTCCGCCGCTCTGTTCAAAACTCGCGTATACACGATGACACCAAGAGATCGCGACTAGTGCACGTTTCAAGCACCCGAGATTATTTCGACGACAATGTTTGTTCATCGGGATCAATTTCGATTGATGATGCGTTGAGTTGTTGAGTATTTTCGCTTTTTTTTTGTTTGTCACATACATTTTATGGCGCACTAGACCATAAACGGCTGTAAGAAGTTCCATCCAGACGTTCACATAGGTTATTATCATGTTAAGTCAGTTACCACTTTACATATATAAATTTATTATAATCGATATAATTGATGCTCTGAAATCGCTGAAAACCGTCTTGTGTATCGTGTATGGCTGTGGTCGTGAGGATTTTTCTCTAAACCTAGAATTTTTTTTTTCTAAATTAAATTAAAACCCTAATTTTCACGGAATATCAAAAGCACATATGAAACTTTATTGTTTCGTTTATTTTTAAATTGTATAAATATTAATAGCCGTGACTTTAGTAGCTCCTTACCCGTGGGTTTTCTATAGTTCTGAAGACTCCCAAAAACGGTTAGTTGGATTTTATCTTACACATTTATTAAGTTGGAATTTTAACAAAAAATTATAATTGAAATTGTATTATATCAAACAAAACAATAAAAATCAACTTGGACTCTGCTCAAAATTGTTTTCTGAATGTAATAATTTATTATTGAATTTACGTAGCTAACTATCTGTATAGAAATGATCTTTCTATGTACTTTTCACTCGTGACCATTATGTTCCAATTTATATATACATTTTTTAAATTTCTGTTACATTTTGAAATATTGAAATATTTGTTTTATTTCAAAATATCAATATAATAACCATTGTGTAATATAATTTACATACCTAAATTGACGCATACATGGCATTTTACGTCTGTCAGGCATTCTGAGACCGTTCAGTTTTTTTTTTATTCACGATGTTAATACACCCAATAAAATGTATAGATTTTTCTATGTGGCCGTCTTGTGGAAAAGAAGTGTATGAAAATTGATTTTTAAATAAAATTCATTTGGTTATGGTTGTTTTATAACGTGAAAACCGTGCAATTAATTTGGTATGTTGAATAACGACAAATAAAATTGTCTCATCGTTTTTTTTTTATCAAGACTGCGCACAGAAAGGAGTAATGCACTTTTTTTTTCGGTGACACTGAGTGAAACAATAGTTGCACAAGAAGTGTAGAAATATATAAAAACAATGTAAAACAATGTAAGTATGTCACATATCAATTCACTTAAGGATATTGCAAAAAATATCTTTTGAGTACATTTGTTTATACTCATAAGATAGTATTCAAAGTATAAATTGATAAAATCCATGTTTTGAGATAGAGAAAAACAATTTCAAAAACATCGTCATTTCAGGGCTATCCTACTGAGTACTAGTGGCCTCGATCACTTCAGAAACACTGTGTATACTGAAAAGTTGAACGTCATAAGTTCATAACTACACAGACTTAATGTAATTTTTAATACCTCGTCGATATTGTGCAATACCAATGACGAGCAATTTTTCGCGTGCATCGTGCCGTGCGTTCGTTGCACGTGTTGCATGTTATCAATTTGTGACAAATGGTGACGAGTACCTATCACGTGCTCTTGAGTTATCCTCGTTAGTCGCTATCGATTAGTTTTTCGGAAAATATTTATCGCCATCCTGCCAAAAATAGTTGAGTGGTCGTCCTTCTAGTAGTATGCTACCAGTAGAACAGTACGAATTTCGAACCCGATGTTCAGAGATGTGCCGTATATTGTTGAAAAAACGCCAGTCGTCATGATGACTATAATTATTATTATTATTAATATTATACACGTCTTGCATGGTGTAATACATATAATTTCGTTATTATTGATGACATATTATTCAGGGGTTGATTGAACAATTTTTCGCCCCATGCCAAATGATATCGGCCGGCTCTAATCCCTATACAAAAAAAAAAAAAAAAAATCACTTCTAAATGTACTCTACACAACGGAATGTCCTAGAATACAATTTTTTTCTCAATTTTACGCAATTATTTTGTATATATAATAATATTAGTAGTATACTAGTAAAATAAAATAAAAAAAAAAATTCTGTAATTATAGTATAATATCTGTGTTGTTCATTATTATTTAATATTTTATTTTTAAACACTTGGTGTATGAATTAATTGTATACCAAATAATAATTTTACTATTTAAAACCAATGTAGTTTTTTCGTATATAAACAAGAAAATATGTAAAACATGTTTGGCCATTATAAATGTACGCACACATATTGCATAGTATATTGTACTATTTTTAATATTTATAGTATTGTACACATTACACATCATAATATCATGCAAAACCCATACAATAGTTTATAAAACTATACCCCGTCGAAAACTAATAAACCATTTTAAAACTTTTTTCAGATAGGCTACCGACCTCCACGAACAAAACGCTAAATTTATTTCTTCTCTCAATTTCATCACAAATCTAACGTTGATCTTTATTGTAACGTGAACTGCGTACCAGATGTATTTTGTAGTATGTGAGTAAATCGCGTTTCGGTTACTAATAAGGCAGGCAAGGTATACAGGTATTAACCTTCAATCTCATTAGATATTATAAAATGTTACCATTATCATAAATACAGTTATGTGCCTGCTTTGTACTCGTACTATCCTAATATATATATATATATATATTATAATTTATTAATCCAATTTATATACAATCTGTTGTCTGTATGTGTGTACGGCTTATTGACACTTTATGATTAATGAGTTATATTAAGTCCAATTATCTTATAATTTTAATTTCCTATTATTTTAATCTTATTGCTTAAACTGTAACCGTAGAGCCTAAATAGGTAGTATTTCTTAAAGCCTCATAAATATGTATTTGAAAAATATTAAAATATCAATCTTTTATTTAGGAAAATAAATTAAATAGTTTACGTACTTAAGTATTTTTTTATTGTAGTGAATATCTTTGTTGAATAAAATTGTATAAAATACTCGATACATTGAGTAAAAGAGTATCGAAATACAAGATATTTGATATATTCTAAAACTTTGTCGTGATACAAAATACAAGATACAATCGTATATCTAAGATACGTATTTTAGATAGTTGTATCGAAGATAATACCTAATCCTGATTAGGTTAGTAGTGTAGGAATCAGTATTAGGGGGTTATACTTTATTTATTTATTTATCATTTTGTATTATATCACACTTGCAAAGTGAATCACAATAATTCAAATATGAATTTAAAAATCAAGACCGTCGTGGAATTAATGGTAAGTGATAAAATGATATTTAACAATTTTAATGGACTGTTACAAGTTACTCAATCAGGAATTATAAGATCATCATGATCAAAAAATTACTATGTATCCAGTAATGGTGATACATGCATTGGTATGTAATGTATAGTATTAAGGCACCTTAAAATAACTAACGGTTATGATTTATGACGTAAAATAGAAGGGGTAAATTTTGATTATAATTTCAAATACCTTGAAATGGAATTCACATCAAAGAACATAATGGTTACCAAAATTTGAAAAATTAAAAATCATGAAAGTAAAAACAATAAAAAATAATTTTTCCATAAATATATACGGAATGTTTTTAATGGTTCATGATAATAAATTCAAATTTATGCATTATTGTATGGATTTAAATCATAATAGGTAAATTCTCGTGGGTCACTCTGTATAGTTTGCAAATCGGTTCTTTGAACTTGGCAATCAATCGCGTGCAATGACGTGTTTAGGACATAAATGTTATCTATAGTATCAATACATTGCCATTTTTTGGTAAATACTTTTACTTTTACTTTTACTTTGGCTTTTCAGGTGTTTTTTTTTCTTACAAACATATTAATTTTACACCATAGTTAATGTAGGCGAGCATTTTGAAGATTTCTGGCTACTTAATTAAAACTCGAAACCGTCCTCTCCATTTGTTTTTGCAGCAACCTCATAGATTCTCATGGAATTTCGCATACGTACTTAAACATAGTCACTGCCGCATTTCTATTGAAAAGTTTAAAACTTAATGTAGAATAAAATATTCAAATTATAAAGTTTACAATGCTTTATAGTGGTAAAAGTTAAATTGACTCTGGGAAAAACTGTGAATGACAACAGATTATCTGAGTTCGCAGCTAGAATTTTCTATGCTGCAGCTTGCTCATCGGTGCGAACTCTCTCCTTTAATTTTGTTGATCAACCTTAGATTTCTTATTTATTGATCACTCTGAGTGATGCGTATACTATAAGAAAATTGTATTGAAAAATAAGCGAAAAGCACTTATCATTGTAATGAGTAAATTTGTAGTATTGGGTGTCGTAACATTTTTGAGCTTTCAAATTCTTTTTGGCTTTTATTCAAAATGCTTACCAATGTTTTATTTTTATCTTTATAAATTACACCATAGCAATACAATGTAACAGCTAAAAAGTACGTGTATACATATACATAATATTGCATATAATAATTTGGTTAAGTTAGGATACCGCTTATAAGTGACACGGCGATTCAATAAGATCTGAGACAACGCCTAGTGTTGTCAAAAACTTACGAAATATCGAAATGTGGAACTCAATTGGATAAACGTATGGTACTAAATAATAAACCTTTCATTTTTTTTTTGTAACAGATGGATTTTAATATTATTTTGATCATAAAATTCAATAGTTTAATGACTAAAACGCGCAGAAACAAAATAAATTCTCATTTTTGTGAACAAAAATAATGATATCAGTAGAATAACAGATTTTTTTATTGTTTTCATTCAACAACTGTGAGCAGTGAGAATAATGTTTTGTTTAGTTAAAATCACCGAGAAGAAACAGTGGAAATTTAAAAAATATAAGTACTTCATGAATTATAATAAATTGATAAAATCATTTATGGCTAGGACTAGGTGTATAGAACTCAAAATATATGAATGCAATTATATTCTTAAAAAGTCATAAAATATTATATTAATAAATGCATTATTGTTTAAATATGCTTTGAAAGTATGCATAATAATCCTTTAAAATGTTCTCATTTCGAAATAAAATAATAATTATATTAAGGGTTTGAGACTAGGTTGATAAATGTCAACTATACAAATATTAGTTAATTTAAAAAATATATTTTTTATATAAGAAGGTACACATATTGAGTTCTAATTAAAATTAAAGTTAGTGCTTACAATAAAATTAGATATCTTTATTAAATGGTTTCATAATATATGTAAAACGTGCAATTAAAATGCAAATTAAAATATAAAAATATATATACACACACACACAGATTAACATAAAAAATATCACTTACAACAAAAGATGGCTATTGACTCTTATAGTATTATGAAATAAATTTCTAGATCACCAATAAATGTTTTGAAAAATTAGTGTAAAATAGCTTCTTCAGATTTCCATTCCAAATCATGATGAATTATACTGATAGATAACTGGTAATTTTTTAAATGTTATTTATACAATCATTTTTGCTAAAAACATGTCTTATTATTAAAAACTAAGTTTGTGATTTGTTTGGAATAGTCGTGATCGACCGCAATATAATATATAAATATTGTAAAATAACAAATAGTTATTTAATATTCGTATGGATATAAAATATTATATTAATTAATTAAAACAAAATATTGAAGAATAAAAGTATACAAGTAGACATAAATATAGTCAATTGAGAATTCTGAGTGTTAATATTAAACGCCATCGATTTTTCATTATCATCGGTGTTTTTAATGTTGATTCTGCCCTCTATTCCTGACGTAACGGGGCTACTAGCATTAATATAATTTATTAATACATTGATATCTTCAATACCTAAATAACATAATATATTCATTGAGTTAATTATTTAGTTAGGTATTTCTTATAGCCTTTATAAGTATTAGTTTGCATTGACCGTACGACTAACAAATCACACGTCGATTTTAATTCCTATTCATTAAAATTATAGAACTTCATGGTTTCCAAAAAGCCATCAATAAATCTAGTATCATTTCCTATCGTTTCTTTAAGTTTCTTCAGATAAAATACAGAAGTATGAAAACACAGAGATAAAATAATTGTATGAAGGTTGAGGGTTTCATTGGTATTTTTTTTTAAATTAAAATTTGTAATTGTATCCCAAAATATCCATAGGGAGCCTTTGTTTTTGTAATTACTTTTAAATGGCACGATAGATTTAGATTTATTTTTATGTCAAAATCACACTTCAAATTCACTTTCAATGAAATGTTTAAACATAATTTATTTAATTAAATCACTATAGTTTTAATGTAACATAACGCGGTGTTGATTAAAATATGTTTAATATAAACGTGTGATTTGTCAGCAGATTGGTTTTGAATTTTCGGTATACTCCTATTATATTTAAACTGTTATTGTATTACGAACTTATCGCTTCGTTCTTCTTCAGTATTTTTTTGAATGAGTCAAATTTATCACCACCTTCAGCCAAATAATTATTCGTCATTATTGTATAATTATCATTGAGCACTAAGGGTTCAAATCTAGGAATACTACAGCGTCCACATCGCACATGTAGCGAGGTGACTCGATGACCTGGACTTTGTTTCAAATCATATTCAACCTTAATACCTAAAACAAAAGGCATTTACAATGAAATATATACGTTATTTTTAATCTAAAAGTATTGACAGTTAAATATTTGTTTATTTTGAATAATATTGGTTTAAAATAATACTTTAAATGACAATATAGTGTGAACTTTGACTGTTTATTCTAATCAGATAAATTAGGAAATGCCATTAATTAATGTGTATTAGTTAATTTAAAAATGTAAATTATTGCAACAAATCAGTGCTCCGTAAAAATGTATGTCTTAGAAAACGATTATGATCTAAATAGTTGTAGTACATTTTTCATAGTGGCTAATTAATACTTCATTTATCACGAAGCCAATTTTAATTTTAACTTACCCGATACTTGTAATAAATTACGTCCTCCACTTATCTCATTATAATCATACACGCTGTGTTCAAAAGCTTCCAAAAGGCTGGAGCCAGAAATTGTGATTTTGACTAAAGTATTCATGAATGGCATCACATTTAACAATTGTCCAACAGTAATTAGGCCTAGGATAAAAATTTTAATTTTTAATTTAAAAAAAAAAAATTGTAACGAATCTTGCACCAGTAGTATAGAATCCTACAATTTTGAAAAATCACGTTATCGTTGACAATAGTAATAAATACCTTAAAAAAAGTAATTACAATTATAAAAAAGTCTTTAGTATCTTATAAGAAAAGAAATTAAATTGATTATATACGAAAATAAAATATTCAATTTCATTATTTTAAACTATGATATACGCGCAAATAATTATGTTTATATTTACTCAAGATTCCGTAGTATCATTTTATTGGATGTACGTATTGATATAAATATTTTGCAATTAAATACTTGAGAAAGTACCCAAAACTTAAGTATCTATTGAACATTTGATATTTGTTTATATATCAGAAAATACATTATAAATGTATTTATGAGTACTTTTTAATTGATTTTTAAACAAATAAAAACGATAAATTATACTTTAATGTAATATGTATATATGTTGAATTTTATTATACATGTGGTTTACTTGTGATGTAATCATTTTTATTTTTACTCGCGAAGTATTTAAAATATTATGTGTTAAAGGTTACTTTTTTTGGAAACTAGGTATTTTGATCGTAGACTTGTGAAAATAATAAACTGAATTGTGTCAACTGTCAAGTTATAATGTCTAGTTATAATATTTACCGTCATGATCTGTTTCATTTATGGAAGTTCGAATTCCACCACTTTGGATGATTCCGATAGGCGCATCACTCCAGTATTTGTCGTAAACTGTTTTTGTCTTTACATTCTAAAAAATTGTTTGTGTAATATTAAGTATAATTCAACTCAATAATTCAAAAAGACTCACATAATATACGTAAGAATCAGCAATGAGGTTTCCAATATTGCATTCATAAGTATGACATGTATTTATTAATTCGACGGCCGTGCGCCCCACCGTAACGCTCGTTTTATTAATGACGTTTGGTTTCCATTGATTGAGCATAGTCATCATTGTCGGATCTTAATCAATGCAATAATTTTAAAAACGAATAAGAATAAGCAATGGTGTCCATGGGATTATAAACCAAGAAGGTGAGCGAAGTCAAACGTCAAAATAATTCAGACCGTATTGTTTTTCTTCGAACGATGAAATAATAAAACAATTGATATAAACTAAAATATCGGGAGAATATGGTATTATATCCAGTCACCTTCTTGTATTATTCCCTTAGATAAAATAAATTAAGTGATATCAAACACCCATTTACCTTGTTGCTTTTTGTGGTCTAATAATATTGGTGAACCAACAATACTAATTAAGTCACCATTAGAATCAAATTTTAAATCGACTTTGCCTACGTATTTGGTATATGCATATGCTTGTAAGATGGGTACAGTCTTATTTTTACGATTCGTCACAAAAAATGGATATGGTCCGTAAGGTGTTTCAATGCTTGGTGGATTTTCTGAAAAAAATCATTGTGGTGTTATAAATGTCTGTATTAGGCAAAATAATACGAATCGAGACGTTTTTTTCAATTTAAAATCAAAGATATTATTCAACTTATAATTAATGGATGGTATTTCATACGAAAATTAATGTTATTTCTTTGTTAAGATAACATAGATTTAATAACGATGAGAATTTGGTAACTGAATAACGAACTTCACGTAAAGATTATTCATTTATCCATAACTTTGAATAAATACCTAGGTACATTATTTACGAATAATATATTTACTTTATTGTACATAATACTATTCATAATTCATATATATATATATATATATATATATATATATATATATATATATATATATATATATATATAAAATGCAAATATTATAGTAATATACACAAAGCAAAAAATGTTTTATGGGTACGAGTCAGATTATTATTTCGTTGCTTTAAAAAAGTAAAATCACACTGGTTTGTACAACTTTTGAAAACTTTGATATTAATTAGGATATTATAGGTAGTATTAAACGATAAAATAAAGTGGAAATTATAAAATGAGCTTAAAAATATAAACTTAAATATATTTACTCACCAGAATACAAAAACGTATGAGAATGTCCACCCACAATTAGATCGATATCTTCTACTTCTTTGGCGATCTCTTGATCTTTTTCAATACCACTATGACCCAGAGCAATAATGATGTTAACACCATTGTCACGTAATTTTTTTATTTCCTTCTTTAAAGACTCTATTTCGTCATAAAACTCAACGCCTCCGACGCTCGATATGAACTTTGAAGAAAAATGTTGTTTATAATTAAAATTTGTTTTTAGAAAAACATTATCAATTTTAATAAAACAAAATGAAATATTGTACACGTGTTAATGATATATTTTACCTCGTTGTTCAATACATGACTAAAAAACAAACAAAAAATTATCACGAATATAATGATTCAGGAGTTTTAATTATTTTGACAATAATAACTATTATTAGTTATTACTAAATTTACGACTTAGTGTAAGAATCGATAAATTAAATAGTCTTTTTTTAAAGATATTTCTCAGTATATTATACTAAGTAGTGTTTTATGGACTATAATAATGTCGTTTCGTGTAATTCTTTGTTGATTTAAAAAAGATTCAAGGAAGAATTATGCAAAACGGTAATTCTTATAATTAATGTTCAACTCAATAGGTTTAAAAGATAGTAATGTATTACCGGTGTATCTGTTGTCAAGTATCCAACAATGCCAACTTTGGTGTTATTTAACGTAAAAACATAAGATGGCAACAGGAAATCATTCAAACGTGGTTCTGCGGTCGTGTTTAAATTTGATATTACTGTGGGTATACTTTTAGTCCCATTCAGGTATGACACAAGGCTATCAACACCGTCGTCAAATTCGTGATTTCCTAACGTCTGCAATGAAATTAAAAAATATGAGTCATTACATTTTCACTGATGAATTATTATAGTTATAATTTTTTCAAATATGAAAATAAATACTTCTTTTAGATAATAAATAGACACAGTTTTATTGAAAATGCTATTAAAAAAAAAAAAAAAAAAAACAGTATTACAGTAAAGATGAATTTAAAAGTTAAATTATCATTTTTTTTTTTTTTTTGACAAATTCATCTTTGAATCTAATAATGATGTAATTAGTCATTATACCTATATTTTTATTTTATTGTTTCGAGTACAAAAAATTCCTTGATAAATTATTTATTAAATATTCTATTATACTTATATCACATAGAAAGTCTTATGTGTATCCATGGACAATTGTAATGTTAAAATAAATATGAGAACTAAATGTGTTGGAAAAAATAATTTTCATTTTTTTTTTTTTTTTTAAGTATACGAGTTTTTGAGATTTTTAACTTTTTTACTTAAAAGCAAATCCTTTTGACTAAATATTACGAGTGATAACATTTATTTTAAAAACTCCGACACTTGGAATTTAATTTTTCGAATATTAAGTTATAAACACCTGAAGTTTAATGTAGTAGATGTCGATAGTAAATTACTGTAATGTGCGCCATGGTTATCACTTAAGAAATATAAATACTTAAAATAATTATAAAGATGAAAATTGTAAAGTATTAGGTGTCGTTTTCATAATAATGTAATTTTAATATTATTTAAAGTTGTACACCAAAAAACTTAAAAATACTATTTATAATAGAACATCATGAAAATGGGAACATTTTTGGAAATTTTGGTATTTAATATCAATTGTTTTAGACTTCATAAGCATTTAAAATATGTGTTATCGGAGTAAGATCAATACATTAAAAAAAATCCCCTGTTTATTTGTGCTTCTTCTATTCCCTAATTGAAACATATAGTTAATATAATAATATGAATTTATACAGAAAAATTGTTTTGTTAGTTTTTATTATTATGTAAAAAATTTAATTTTGGGGTTTGATTTTAGAAAACTAAAAATCTCAAAAATCACTTAGATTAAAAAACTGTTAAAAAAAAAAAGTTTTCATAAAATTGTTGTTCATTGATGTACTAGTATTTTTTGTTTTTTTTTTCACAAAAGATAAAGTTAAAAAGTTTGTGTAAAACAAAAACTATTGCGTTGGTCGAATACGTAATGATCCATAATATGTCTATACTCATGTGAATGCATGTCTCTGTAATTATTCGAATTTTCCGGTATTGTGATTCATGATCTATAGACTCCGTTTTTTTTTGTTCATCCTTTGTATATCCTGCGTGCACGCGCCATTTGCACACGAGCACTTTATTGTAAGTTTGCAAGTATTGATTTTTGAATAATAATTTTATCACGCGGTTAACATATTTAGCCAACAGACACATTATTCATTCTCACGCTCGTTAAGTCTCGTGTTGTCGGTGTCTTTGTGTCATAGTCGTAGCCAAACAGGTTTCAGTAAAATAGATTTAATTTCTATTTTAGTATATATTTTTTTTATTGCATTCATAATTTTTTTAGAATTTTTTTCACCGATTTGCGTGTAATTTTTGTGCGAGTTTTGTGGCGTTACGCGTGCGTCGTATTTCGAGCTCATGGGTGACATGAGAGACGCGATATTTTTGTTTTTTTTTTTTTTTTTGGTGATTAATTACGAAAATTTTCACACGTTTTATCGAGTAGTCATAAGACACACTCCCAGGATCGTCTCTGAGTTTTTATTTCACAAAAAAAAAAAAATTAAAAATTAAAATTCACCGCTCTTTCGTCTCTACGGGCGAGAATAGGGGAGGGGTCGAACGACACCACCCTGTCACTACGCCGTCGCACTCACCATGGCGTCGGGCCGCAGCCGGTTGACGAAGTCGACGACGGGGCGCCACTTGAAGAACGAGTAGTACGCCGTGCCCTGGAACGTGTCGCCGGCCACCAGGAACAGCGAGGGGACGCCGCGGCCGGCCGCCTCGGTGCGCGCGTCCTCTACGTACTGCGCGACCCGGCCGAAGCCGCCGTAGCACAGGCCGCGGGCCGCGTCGTCCTCGCGGCACTCGTTGCAGTACGCGTCCGTCTCGTCGAACCGGCTGTGCATGTCGTTGGCGTGCACCAGCACCAGGTCCAGCGGCTGGTCGGCCGCGGCGAGCGACCACCACGCGACCGCGACCAGACACCACCACCACGTGGCGGCGGCGGCGGCGGCGGCGACCGCGGCCCTAGGCGAAGGTCCGGCCATTGGCGACGGCTTAGGCGGTGTGACGGGAGCCGGATGCTGCGGCGGCTGGACCGTGCGTCGACGGAGAGCGCGACCGGGCCCACGGACGCGAGAGACCGACGGCGACGTGCCGACGTTTACTATCAGGTCACGTGTACGAGCGCGCGAGCGCGTTTGTCCGACGTGTTGGCGCGACGACGACTGTGCAGCCGCTCGCGATTACTCTCGATCGCGGTGCTTTGATCGACGTCGATGACTACGGCAACGATATATATCTCACCTCTAGACGAACGCGGTAGGCGCGGCGCGCCACGGACGTCGAGACGCACTCACACACACACACACACACACACACACACACACACACACACACACACACACACACACACACACACACACACACACACACACACACACACACACACACACACACACACACACACACACACACACACACACACACACACACACACACACGCACGCTCGGCCGCTTTATTTCGTGTCGCCGACGTCAAGACCGATAACGATGGCGGATATTCGTGTGCTCGCGTTCTCGACTCACCGTGCCACGTGAACGCTTGGCATGTTCACGTGTGCGAGCGTATGCGTTTGAGTGCGGTGTGTGTGTGTGTGTGTGTGTGTGTGTGTGTGTGCGTGTGCATAGGTGCATAGGTGTGAATGACGCGCGAGACAAAAAAAATTCGCCACTCGCCAGCTGTTATCTGTCGTTGCGATGTGCGATGCTAACGGTGATCCGAACGATCGGATTGTACGACTCGATTGATTTGAAAATTAAAATATGATAATATGCGATGACCTAGGTCCTAGACGAAAACCGGTCGCATTGTAACGGTGGAAAATGGTTCTCCGTCCCTGTGGTCTTTGGAAAAAACGCTAGTGACGGCTTGGGTTTCGTTCTTGGGTCAAACGATTCTGAACAAAGCTTCAGAGTAATAAATACCGTTAACACCTTTTGCGTTATTTAGTTTATTAGTGCGTTTTTGTTTTTTAAGATGAAATCTTGTACAATTCTTAATCCATTTGAAATTTTCTTTCACAATATGATTCGAAAATATTGTTCGATTACTCGTGGGCCCCAAGTTTCATAAAGATTTGGA
The DNA here is from genome assembly GCA_027580255.1 of Therioaphis trifolii. Lineage (NCBI taxonomy): Eukaryota > Metazoa > Arthropoda > Insecta > Hemiptera > Aphididae > Therioaphis > Therioaphis trifolii. The sequence continues at coordinate 17,957,523 of CM050407.1, forward strand.
CAGACCAATTTTTATATTCCGTGTGAAGTGAAGAATCTTATGGTTTTACACTGGTGATTATTTTTTTTTATTTCTGTTAACACTTTTTTGAGGAGGTAATATTTCTCCATAAGTTTCATCCATCAATTATATAGACGAAAAAAGTAATAAATAATAATCAATTGTGTTTTCAAGGAGTCATTTTTTTATCTTCTCAATAGTTTTTTCACCCGTGAGGAAAAACTACCAAAAAAACCGAGTAAAAACAGTAAATTTGCTGCAAATGGTACTTAAACCAAATTGATTTTTGTTATTTAGCCATAAATATTCGGAATGTAACATTGTTAGAAACTTGAATTTTCAACATAACATATTAACAGCATATTGATACATATTGTACGAGAATTTCATACGAAAATATGACAACTTTTGGACTAAAAATAGAACTTTGAATATGCCTCGTTTTCAAAGTTTATCTCTAACACAATTTTTAATATTCGATAAATTGTTCTGAAAACCTTATATAATCTTAATAATCTGACGATAATCTGACGATAAATTTTAAAATGTGTTTGAAAAATTATTGGACTATCAATCATTATAAACTTTTGCGTCGTTACGGTAGAACGACATGTTTCGGTAAGAAAAATTCTTCTGTGTCAAAACAAGAAATCTTTTATCGGGTTTAATAAAAAAAAAAAAAAAAAAAAAAAAAAAAACACATCGACAATTAGAATAAAAATTATAAAATATTCAAACGGTATATTTTTGTACTGAGCCTTTGCTCAGAATTGTTCAACTAAAGAAATAATAGATCATTTCTTTGAAATTTAATACACTCATCACAATTATTCATTCCGAGGAGTGAAGAATATCTAATGGTGCGAAGTACGTCCTTTTTCATTGCAATGTTCGTAAAATGTTATAGGTCCATCAAATCATTGTAAAACTTGGGATTAAAAATCATGTTTCAAATTGTTTGGTAAAGAAAGTCTTCTACGTTAAAAAAAAAAAATGGTTTTGATAAAAAAATATCCCTCCCGACAATTATATATTAAAAGGTATTCAGTTTACTATATAACTTAAGTAGCTAAGCTAAAAATCGTTGAATTCAAGATATGATTCATCGTTTCTTTAAAATTAAATACAATAGTCCTCGTTATCTCTTCCGAGGAGTGAAGAATACTCATGGTGTGAAGTACGTTATTTTTTTAATCACACTTCAAGTTGGAAATAATTGTGAAATAGTAGATTCCGTAAAAATTGAAAAATAACTACCTAGTTGAACGCTTATATAAATATATATAAAAAAATCATGAATAGTAAATAAACCATCAATAATATTAAGAGGCAAAAAAATACAAAAATAATCTTTAAAAAAATGTTTGCTGACTTCTTAGTTCAAGTGAGTCACTTAAAATGGACTACTCGATTTCACCAGGCTACCCTTGAAACTGATTTTTGCATATCAATTTATTAGATGATTTAGAGATCGTTGATTAGTCAAAAAAAAAAAAAAAAAAGATACTATTAGATGTAAGAATAATTAAGAATTTTTATTTTTTTTAATAATTAAAAAAGATGAATTATTTACATTTAATTCGATTGGAATATTGGAAATGTTCGTGATAAAACGTTGGTAGATTTCTAAAATAAAGCATGCATTTTGAGATAAATAAAAGATAGTTTCAATTGAAATTGTGTTTGTAGCTATGAAACTTTACAAGGAATATAGACTATTAATAAATAAACTTGTAATAAATAAAATAAAAGTAAACTCGTATAAATAAAAGAAGTCGGGCATATTTCGAGTCACGGATATTCTTCATTCTTTAGTCCTCGGACAAAATAATGGTGGTGCTCGAGGCCGTAGGTAGCATAGCATTTAGGGGAGATAATGAATATGCATTTCTACTAAAACAATAGTTTAACAAAAACTAATAATGAAATATTACTCAGTACGAAAACACTTAAATTACATGGTTATAAGATGTTATGAAGTTTTATTCACTTTTTGTCGCATGAACCTGTTTACGTATTAATGAATACGTATTAAATTTTATTTTAAAAATAAATTATTTGGGGGGGGGGGGGTGTTAATTCTGAACACTCCTGGGATCGGTATCGGTGGTTTAGTGTAATCGATTTCTTAAAAAACGATAAGTTATTTTTATTTTTTCTATATCTTGTTGATGGCACTATTTTACTGTGTGTTCATAATTGTTGGATAGTTTTTTATTCAACGTAACAAGATAATAAAGAGGATTATATCTCACTAATAATTCAAGTTAATAATAGCAATTTATTTTATGAATGAAAAACAATTTTTTAACATTTGATTTTTATCAGCAGATAGGTACAATAATTACTCATTAAGAGTACGGTTTTTTAATTTAGAATAAAGTTGTTTGATTTGATCTACAATATGCGTAGTTGTTACGTAGTAATGCGCACAAATATTGTTGAAATAACTAATAGTTAATATTATGTATAATTGTCGAGCTATAATAGTTGTAAACTGAAAGCTAATAAAAAAAAAAAAAAAATAAAAAAAAAACCTAATAGTTAAATGAAAGAGTGAAGGTCAAAAAACATATACGTAAATAAAAAAATAAATAATAATTGACAATATGATGTATTTATACTAAACGCCTTCGATTTTTCATTATTAGTGCTTTTGAAGTTGATTCTGCCTTCTATTCCCGTTGTTACAGGACTGTAAGCTTTCATATAAAATGCTACTGCATTGTAATCTTCAATATCTAAATAACATAAGAATATATGTACAGTTTAGGTATTTTTTAATAAGTTTCAATTTAGAAATTTTATTACATTATCCGTTCAACTTGAAAAACACAATTTAATTGAAATATTGATTTATTTAAATGATACAATTTTGATGGACCCAATAACCACCAAGAAAATAAGTAATATTTTCAATCATTTTGAATTAATTTTCTCGAATAAGTTATAGACATATGTCATGTATAATAATGAAATAACTGTATTAATGTTGAGTATTTAATTAGTAATTTTCTAATCAAAAAATGAAATTTTCTCTCAAAATAACGTTTATAAACTTTTATTACTGTAAATATTTTTAAAAGATTCCGAAAGATTAATATTTTCATTTTGCGTCGAAATCATACTTTGAATTCGCCCAGAAAGAAACGATTCAAAGTTTAATTTGAATTATTATAGCTTTAATGTAATATAAATATAAAAACTAAACATTTAATTTAGACGTATGGTTTGTCGGTAAGTTTTTTTATACCATTAGCATAGTCGCTTTTTGATTTTTGCACTATTTGAAATTTAATTTTTTAACATACCTATTAACTCATGTACCTTCGGTAATTTTTTTGAATAGTTCAAAATTATGTTTCTTAAGTTAAATGTTAAACGTTAAAATGTAAACCTTACTTGGTTTAATAATTTTTGCAAAATTGATATTAAAATTTTTTTACACACCTATTACTTCATTTTCCTTAATTACTTTTGTAAATGACTCGTATTCACTTCCACCTCCAGCCAAATAATCGTTCATTACTATCGTATAGTTATAACTCAACACTAATGGTTCGAATTTTGGTACACTACAGCGCCCACATCGTACGAAAAGTGAAGAAACTCGTTGGCCTGGACGTTGTGTTAAGTCATATTCAACCAAAATACCTGAAACATAAATTATAAATAACGTTAAAATGAAGTCACTACTTAAAATATCCATCATCAAACATATTTGTATGCAATATAAAAACATATTATATGTTTCAGAATGATATTGTAAAGTGATAATTTAATATTACATTTTCTACCTATTACGTTTGGTAAAAATGATATTTAAAAATATATATTTTTATAAATTGATGATTAAGGAGGCAAGAAGTAAATAAGTATACCGTTCTTATTTGCTTTTTAGAAAACAAATTTTTCTCAACTATAATAAAGGTTTTTAAAGGTTGCTTGTGATTGCTAGATATAATTAAATTTCTATTTAAATAAAATAAATAAAAATTTTACCAGATACTTGTAAAAAATGACGTCCGCCATAATTCAGGTCGTAGTTAGATACACCGTGTTCAAAAGCTTCCAAAAGTGTAGAGCCAGAAATTGTAATTTTGACCAGAGTACGCATAAATGGCATGACATTTATCAATTGTCCGACAGTAATAAAGCCTAAATAAAATAAAATAATTATTTTTTGATTGCAACGCTAATAAGCTTTCGTTTCTTTTAATGCCACACGAGATGTATCGAACAATCACATTTTGAATTAGCTATAATCAGTTAAAATCAATCAACATTAAATACCTAAAATTTAAGTTCCTAATTCATATGCTATTATCACATGATGTTAATTTTATTTAGTAAAAAATGATTTAATTAAACGATTTAGTTTTATGAATTTAAATTATGATGATTTCAAAACAAACCTGTTTATATTATTTTTAAATTTGATAGCTTTTATCATTTACGTGATGCATTGATAAAATTATTACGAAATTAGGTATTTAAAAAACACTTGAAATTATTGAGTATCTACTTAAAAATATAATTTATTTATCTTTTTTAAATTTTAATTCAGGAAATATTTTATAATTGCATTTATAAGCACTTCTTGATTGATTTTAAAACAAATAATTGCGATAAATTATACTTCTAAGATGCTTGTTCTATTAGTAAAGCGTAACCTAATTATTGGTCTATTTATTAAGTAAACTTAAACAGTTTACTTAAAAAGTACTTATTTAAAACATATATAGGTATATTTTAAATTAATGATTTTATTTCTAGAAAACTAGGTGTTTTAAACTTTTACTAGTGAAAATAACACAACTGTGCCGTATAAAAGTATGATGACAAATTAGTTTATACCATTATCAGTTGTTTTATCAATAGAAGCCCGAATACCACTACAGTGGACGATTCCAATGGGTGCATCACTCCAGTATTCGTCATAAACTTGTTTCGACTGTACGTTCTAAAAAAAAAAAATTTAATAAAAATGCAACTTAAGGTTTTAAAATAACTTACATAATATACAAAAGCGTCGGCAATGAGGTTTCCAATATTGCATTCACGTGCATAACAATTGTGTCTTAACTCGACAGCTGTACGCCCTACCGTGACGTTGGATTTTTTATTTACTTCTGATTTCCATCGGTTGACCACAATCATCATTGCCGGATCTAAATCGATGTGAAAACTTGGTGAATTAAATTTGAATTTTAACCGTTTTATTTGGTCCAAACAAAACACTCGCACGATAAATGACGTTATGGATTGCCTGCTTACCTTGTTGTATTTCGTGATTCAACAGTGTCGGTGAACCATTGATACGGACCAAATCACCGTTAGAATTGAATTTCAAATCGACTTTTCCTACGTATTTGGTATATGCATACGCTTGTAAGATGGGTACAGTTTTATTTTTGTGATTAGTCACATAAAATGGATATGGCCCGTACGGGTTTTCAATACTAGGCGGCTCACCTAAAAATCATTGTAGAATAATTGAGACAAACAATAATATGAATAAAAATGTTTTCTTTTGAAACTAAATGAAACATTATTCGATATTATATTAATTGTTGGTGTAATATTACGAAACACAGTGGTAATTATCTATTTTATTGACAGACTTCATAGTGATGGGTAATTCGTGTGCTATAACTGTACTGCGCTTTTCATATGAAAATTATTCATTTTTTAATAAATAAAAATAATTAAGCTCATTATTTACTGTAGATAATTTAATACGAAGTTTTTTCAATTGTAAACATTACGCACATAATTTTTAATAGGTATATCTTTGCTTTTATTAAAGTAATGCTAACTCGGTTATCTCGGTGTTTTAAAATAGTAGGTGAAATTTCATTATTATTATTTTTTTTTGTTGCGACTTTTGAGACCTTTGATGCTGATTAGGCAAAAATCGCAATAAAACAGAGTGAAAATTATAAAAGGAACGTGAAATTATCACACGTTTACACATTTACTCACCAGAATACAAAAACGTATGAGAATGTCCACCCACAATTAGATCGATATCTTCTACCTCTTTGGCGATCTCTTGATCTTTTTCAATACCACTATGACCCAGAGCAATAATGATGTTAACACCATTGTTTCGTAATTTTTTTGTTTCCTTCTTTAATGACTCTATTTCATCGAAAATCTTAACGCCTTGGGTGATCGATGAATACTTAAAAAAACAATTATTATTAATTACGATAAAAATTTGATTTTTTTTATAGGAATGACTTATTGCGATGAAGTGATATGAAATATTGTACAAGTGATAATAATTTATTTTATGGCAATTGTCGAATTACATTGCCAAAAAAAAAAAAATCATTCATACATAATTATCGCTGTTCAAGAGTTAAAATAATTCTTAATTTTCTGTTTTGATTTATGTCCTCATATGATTGTACCGACGAAAGTAACTTTAACTATTATATTTACGACTTATTACTACTAACAATAAACTAAAAACTTTTTTAATATTTCTTGGTTTTTTGAACATCAAATTAATTGTTCTAAAATTTAATAATCAACAAATAATCGTTATAAAATAAAGTTATATAAATAAATAAAATAGAGCAAAACAGATACATTATGAAAGTATATTTATTTAAGGAAATCAAAAAGGACCAGTACATTTCATATTTTTTAATTATCTTTATCGGGTATTTGGTGGAGTTGACTTTAGAAAGTCAAATGGAAACCTATATTTGTTTGAAAAATATGATTTGAAGGTATGTTTTATAAAATCGCCGAGGTTTTTAAACATTAATTGATAACAAATTCTACGGGTTGAGAGCGATTTTAAATTTTGTGACGTTGTGCGTATTAAATCTATTATGATTTATGAGTATAATATGATCGAACGTACAATCATATTGCACGTGCACTGCATCGTAATTCGTAATACAATATCTAAAAACTTAAAATCGCTCTCAAACTTAGAGTTTTACACCAAAAAATGATATTAAATAAATACCTTCATATTATGTTACCGAAAATAATATAGGTTCCAATTTAATTTAAAATACTTTACGCCACGGGATATTCCTCACTCCTCGCACAAGATGATGGTGATGGGTGTATTGAATTTTAAAGAAACTCAGATAATTTCTTCAGTTTACAAGTTCTAAGCAAAACTTCAGCATACTAGTATATCGTTTATATATTTCATTATTTTTAGTCTAATTTTTGGTTGGTTTTTTTTTTATCAAACCTGTTTAAAGTTTTCTTGTTTGACAAAAGAGATATTTTTTTTACCATAAAATTTAATACATGTTGTATTGTCTGTATATAAAGATTCATTATGATTTGATGGTCCAATATTTTTGTTACTCATTGAAATTTAAAAATTGACATAAAAGCAGTCAATTCTGTAAAAATCGTATAGTAATTTACTTAAACGCTTATACAAAAAAATCTCGAGTCGCGACTTTTGAAATTTTTTTCAGTGCCTATCATTAGTTAAATATTTGAGTATATGAATATGAGTCATAAGACATTTTTACTGTAAAATATTAAAAATGTAATTAAAGATGAACTTAAAAAAAAAAGGAATTTTTATAGTTTTATTTTTAATACAAAAGTTGACAAATTTTTTTTTAAACTCTCGTATAGAATTTATCAACATATCATTCATTTATGGTGGAAATTTTAAGTTTTTAGCAAAATTACTTCTCGAGTTATGATTAAATAACTAAAATCTATATAGTGAAAGTGCCATTTACACAAATTTTAGGTTTTCATTAAATTTTTCGGTAGTTTTTCCTCACACCGGAAAAAACTATGGAAGCTAAAAAAATTTAACTCTCAACGGTTATTGTATATACTATATAAAATATCTGATCTATAGAGTTGCTAGATGAAACATTTGAACAAAGTTGAGTATATCAAAAGAGTGTCTAGAAAAAAATAAATAAAAAATAAACATCATTGTAAAACTATAAGATGCTTCGATTCACTCAGAATTTAAAAGTTAACCTTTTAAAACACCCCTTTAGGATCATTAAAAAAACGTCCCCATTATTCGATTTTTCCAAATAAAGACATTTGCACGACGAATTTAATATAAATGAACATGATATACACTTCGCTCTATTTAGAATATTCATATGATAAAATCACTTGAACACAAATTTTAAATCAATATAAAAAATGCATAAAAAATTATAGGAAAATACTGTATTATACTCTATCATTTGTATTACAATGTATTAATGAAGTTTCATGTACTTGGTTATTAGTTTTGACATAATTCTATATTAAGTTCTGTTATAACAAATTCTTATTTTTAATATTCTTAAAGGATTAAATGTATTACCTGCGTTTCCGTTGTCAAGTATCCCACGATGCCTACTTTGGTATTATTAAACGTAAAAATATAAGACGACACCAGGTAATCATTCAAACGTGGTTTTGCCGTCGCATTAATATTTGATACAACTGTAGGTATACTTTTAATTCCATTTAGATATGACACAAGGCTATCAGTACCGTCGTCAAACTCGTGATTACCTAACGTCTGCAATGACATTAAAAATTATAAGTTGTTACATTTTCATTTTTGAATTATTATAGTCATTATATTTTTCAAATCTAATAATAAATACTTCTTGAAATTAGTTTTAGAGACATTTTTTTATATTATAACAAAAGAAATAGTTTTTCTTGACTATGTTGATGTTTAAAATATTGTTTTTCAATCAATACGTTTATGAGATTCAATCATTAAATGTTCAGTGGAGCGGAGCAATGACAGTAAAATGTTGTGGTTTGCTTTACCTTGTTTCTTCGATCAGTTTCGCTAAACTTTCAGTTCACAAGTCTCATTGAATATTGGCCAAAAACAAAAATGTACGGAATACGTTTTGTAAATAAAACAAAAAAAATCCTTCCCAGAATATTAGTTATAAGACGTATTGGTCGATACGAAAGAAATTCCAATTATTTGAAATTATCGATCGAAACAGACATCGTGGAACGTTTTATTTTTGTAGGTTAATGTCATATTGCTAATATACGAAATCGGTAAACACGTTACATTATACGAATTTCAGTCGCAACATTTGTTTAAATATTTATACACCGATTCGTTTTAGCAGGCAGTTGTATGTAAATGCGTATTTCCATAAAGTATAATTTTTCGTAGTATACCGCATTGTGATGTTTACTACTATAATAATGTACTGTATTAATAATATACCATAGAATATTATCGTCATTATTAATATTATTTATCATATTTGTGGGCGCGTACCACTCTACACGAACTTTAAATTGATTTTAATATCGATTAACGAAGTTGTGCTGCTTCGTTCACTGGGACCATACATGTTTCTAAATTGTAGTTAAATCCAACGATCATTTATTTCCGTACAATAGTTTCTCTTGCTAGTTTTCACTAGACCGTTGTGAGTTTGCGATGGAAATTGAAATAGTGATTTTTCGCTCATTGTTTTATAGTATCTATAGTGGGGTCGTTATGAAGGAAAATAGGAGGAACTCACTCACTTAATACACGGAGAATACATGACCGTACTCATAATGAAGATTCGAGCCGAAATGGACGAAAGGGCATGAGCGACACTTTTGGCCAAAACGACGTTTTTGTAATTTCAAAAGATTCATTATTTATTTGCTATATAAGCTTTGTGGACGATTGGAAGGCGTGAGCGACAATGCTCCGTTTGGAAACGAGTCGTCGACGTACAAAAGTCGTCTGCGTAGTCGGTAAAAAACATCGCGTTCGCAAAAATTGTTCAATTTCAATTTTTTTTTTTTTTTTTAAATAATTAATTTTCCGCCAAAACTCGTCGTGTCCGCCCGAACGTCACTCAGCCCCCTCCCCTCATCCGCACACGGTCGACGAACGTATTCGAAAAGAAGGGACACAGCACTCACCATGACGTCGGGGCGCATCTGGTTGACGAAGTCGACGACGAGCGGCCACTTGAAGAACGAGTAGTACGCCGTGCCCTGGAACGTGTCGCCGGCCACCAGGAACAGCGAGGGGACGCCGCGGCTGGCCGCCTCGGTGCGCGCGTCCTCCACGTACCGCGCGACACGGCCGAAGCCGCCGTAGCACCGGCCGCGGGCCGCGTCCTCCGACACACACTCGTTGCCCCGCGCGTCCGTCTCGTCGAACCGGCTGTGCATGTCGTTGACGTGCACCAGCACCAGGTCCAGCGGCTGGTCGGCCGCGGCGCGCGACCACCACGTGATCACGACCAGACACCACCACCACGTGGCGGCGGCAGCGGAGACCGCGGCCCTAGACGACGGTCCGGCCATGACGACGGCTTAGGCGGTGTGACGGGAGCCGGATGCTGCGGCGGCCGGACCGCGCGTCGACGGAGAGCGCGATGGGTGCCGCGGACACGAAAGACCGACGGCGACGTGCCGACGTTTATTATCTCGTCCGGTGTGCGAGCGCGTTGTCCGACGTTTTAGCGCGACGACAACTGTGCAGCCGCTCGCGTTCGGTCGCGATTTCTCTCGATCGCGGGGCTTTGATCGACGTCGACGACAACAGCAACGATATATTTCACCTCTAGACGAACGCGGTACGTGCGGCGCGCCACGGACGTCGAGACGCACTCACACACACACACACACACACACACACACACACACACACACACACACACACACACACACACACACACACACACACAGACGCACGCACGCACGCTCGGCCGCTTTATTTCGTGTCGTCGACGTCAAGGCCGATAACGATGGCGGATATTCGTGTGCTCGCGTTCTCGACTCACCGTGTCACGTGAACGCATGACATGTTCACGTGTGCGTGCGTATGCGTTTGCGTGTGTATGTGTGTATGTGAGTGTGTGTGTGTGTGAGTGTGTGTGTGTGTGTGTGTGTGCATAGGCACGAGTGGCGCTACCACCACCACGTGGTGGCCACTGCTACGGACGGCCGCAACGGTCTCTTCATGATAGCGGCGCTAGAAATCGAGAGAGACCCGCGCAACAGGCGTCTTCGGCGCGCGCGCGTTCGTATCATCTTCTGGACGCGTATTGACAAAAATCGTCGCACGCGCCACGGGCGTTGTACGGAATATCCGTGTCGTGTAGTATATTAACATTTTACGTTTTATCTTATTTGCGCACGCTGACTGATGGCAGTTATCACCAGGGCTCGGAACTTTATGCATTAAAAAACAATAAAATATGTGCATACGTATGCACTAAAAAAAAAAAAAATCAAATATGCAGTATAATATGCAACTATTTTTATTGTCAATATTCATATAAAAGTGAAATTATGAAAAAAAAGCTTTTTTTCAATCAGGTACAAAATAATGTTTTTCGTAATTTTTCCTTGACTATTTTTATTATAAATATGTATATTAAAAAGCATGATTATGAAAAAAAAAATATTTTAATATTTATTCATTGGATTTTTAAAAATTTGCAAATATCTCATGTATTTTTCCAACTAAAATATTAAAATACCAGCAGTTATCGACCATCCAACAAACGGCCGGTCATTAAGATCACGAGATCCAACTTATTTAACGATACGGGGCGATAAATATATTTTTATTCTTGAAAATTTTAAAATTAAATACTGGGCCAGTGAAAACAAAACTGAAATTAATACTAGGTACAACATAAATTAAATTTATCAATTATAAATTATTAACATAAAATATGCATTAATGGGCTTAAAATCTTTTAATATGCGAAATCATATAAATTTAGTTAAATTATGTAAAAATATGCAACATAAAATTTTGTATTTCAATTGTATGAACCATGAAACGAATTTGTATCAGATTTTGAATATGCAGCTTCCTGAAAAACATGCAATTGCATAAAGTTCCGAGCCCTGGTTATCACCTTCCGTCGATCGTCAAACGACCATTCGGTCTCGTTAACGCGAAGCGCTCGCGCGAGCACGTAAGCGTGCCCGCGCCAAAGTCGATTTCGCGAACGAGCGTTCACGTTGCTTAAGAGCGATTGACCCTAAAATATCGTGGTAGAGGGAAGGGTGGCGCTTGCAGAGCACCGAATATAATTTTTTTGAAAATAAACAACCCATGAATGGCCCTCGTCGTATACGTCAAATTCATTATGATAATTTTGATTACGAATTTATCCGAATAACGAAATTTTGTGTAAAAACCAAAAAAAAAATCTATTGTCGATGTTTTACAGCTGATATGACAATGTCGACTGGAAATTCTAATAGGCGATGTCTTTTCGGTTTCACGATATTTATTTAATATCGCTTCTTTGTCGAGGGTCACGTCTCTTTCGAAACGTACAATTGATTGTTACGATAGCTCTTCTAACCCATGCTTATTGGCATTCAAGGTAGCGTAAACATTCCAGAAAATCCCCCCCCCCCGTTGATTAAAAAGACGCTGGTGTAGAGATCAATTAAATCTCGAACCTTAAATGGAATATGGAAAAATAAATAAATAAATAAAATGTAAAACACACCCGAGGGTTCTGTCATTGGACAGCCTCCTTCCTCATAATATTCAAGTGCTGTAATACAAACACATTTGCTTATTGTACATAGTATGATACAGATTGTAAATATTCTATTTTAAATTAAAATAAAAAAAGAAAAAAACGATAGCTCCTTTTTTCATGATAAAGTAACGAATGGCGCTCAGTGTTGCCCACTATAATATTGTCTTTAATAGTGGTGATGCCGAAGGGTTAATATCACATCACTGCGAGATCGAAAAATAATATTAATTAAATCGATTTAATATTAAATATAATACGACTAGATAACTTTCAAATATATCCCAACTTAAACCGAACATAAATCAAAACGAACGGTTTTTTAAATTTTTATAGAAACATTATATTGTGTGCGATCGTAGGTATTATCACAGGATTCGGGGAGTTAGCTTTGAAATTCAGAGTGCTAAGCACCTCAAGCACCCCTGCGGTTTGCGCTTATGGTTCATGGATACGATTTTACGGGTCGTACGTGACTTTTGTTGGAAAAACTGCCTTGTATGACCGATACCCGAAAGTGTATACAATAGAGATTTTTTGGGGGGGGGGGGGTCGAACTACCGAAATCATACGTTTAAGAAATTAAAACAATATTTATTTTTATTTTTAAATCCTCTGAGGAAAATAATTCCGAATACGCACCTGCCGGCAGTAGTGTGCTGAGAAGATAACGTTACCGATCGATAGAGTGACTAACGTAATGTTTGGGCGATTATTGCTGTTCGAAAAAAGGTTCACAGATAATAAAAATAAAAAACCAAAAAGAAAACAAACATAGTATTGTAGTAAACACGTATGAACAATGCGTTTGGGTTATGGAAAGTCCAATTTCCAATAGTTTAAAGTCAACCTTTAATTTTCAATCTTGAAAAATATTTCGTTCTTAAAATGTTTTCTTCATAGGTTGTCGATGCTTATGACTTATAATGAACTTTGTTCGGTTGTTGGTAAGTACATTTTTAAAAACTGTTCTCACCAATGTTATAAAATGATAGAAATAAACAATATAATTATTAAAAATTTCTTGGTATATTCGGTAAAAAAATTCTTAAGGATTTCGGTGTAAATTGTTTTTACACAAATTAAAATGTTATCTACATAATATATATGCAATATATTATATATTATGTATATATTATGAATATTGTATACACGAAAAAAAAAACATTAACATAAATGCAAACAATTTTTCAGATTAAAAACACAATGCTCGATTAGTAATTATTAACAACTAATAAACTATATTAGGTTAATTCGAAAAGGCGCCTTACTACCTTCAATATTTTATTTCGTCACTATTATTAATTTTAAAGCTGATTCTTCTTTCTATTCCAGTGGTTATAGGGCTTATTGTTCGAATGTATGTTGCGGCTGCATTCAAGTCATTAGTACCTAAATGACGAAGTGTACTTATAATTGAAATGTAATTATTACAAATCGATGACTTTTTAATGTATCAAATATACATGCATTATTTTATGTACCTATGTATATTAATATACTGATATTTGATTCTACTGAAAAATTGTACTATTTTGTTGTTGTGTTACACATGCACAAAAAAAGAAAATATATTAAATACTATAAGATATGAATGATTTATACCATTTTTGTATATTTTCAGCTAAAAATCTAAAATATTAATCAATGATCATAAGTAACAAGTAATTTTTGACAATTATTGTTTGATAAATGTTATTATTTATGCAATTATATGATTTATACCAACATGTTTCTGTGGTTAATGGATAAATTTCAAGGTAGTTTTTTTTTTAAATATACAGTATATCAGCATGGAAAAAAAAACCAGAAGACCTTTGTAGTTTTATGAATTAAGACATTAAGTTACATATTATATGTACTTATACTATTTTTTTTAATTACGTTGGTACGGTTTCTATATTAGAAATACATTTTGCACCACACTATGTTTCTATACTATAAACTATAAAGTATAGATACACCTAGACTAAAATCATTTAATGACATATACAATTGAATTTTATTTATAAAAACTGAAATAACTAATGTAAAATAAAATTGTGAAATTGTGTTTAAGTATAGTTTCGATGTTATTTTAATATTTTTTCAAAACATAAAATATATATATATGTATATATAAATAAATAAATTTATTAATAATATGTAATTTAGTTATTATGTAATTTAGTTATTTATTAAAAGTATACCTCGTATAATGTACGTTTAATTTTCAATGACTTTTCAAATTATATATATATATAGTTTTGAATTTTTACAACTGATAAATAATAGTATTAATATTGATTTGTTTACACACCTATTAATTCGTTTTTTTGGACTATTTGTGTAAATGACGTAAAGTTGTCTCCACCTCTAGCCAAGTAACTATCCATTATTATTGTGTAGTTAGCAGTCAACTCCAATGGTTCATATTTAGGAACACTGCAACGACCACATCGTAGTAAAAGTGAGGAAACTCGGTGGCCTGAACGTTGTGATAAATCGAATTTAACCAAAACACCTAAAAAATAAATGACTTGAAGAAATGCGTCACATTGAAAAACCCAACCACACAATCAAATCAGAGAGCACGTAACAAATTAACTGATCACATTGTATTGAGTAATTATTACTGAAAATATTTTATGTTAAGTACAATTTTTACTTATTGTCTGATAATTTTAGTTATTTATTTAAAAAAAATAACTTGATAAATTTTTAGTAGTTAACTAAACATTTATTTTAATTTTCATCTATAGAATTAGTTAGAAAAGTTTCTCATTTGATTAGGTCATTATAGTAGTTACCTGATGAGTAAAAAATAATAAATTAATATATTCATAACTAGGTATAAAATGATTTCGTTGAACAAATAACAACTTGAAATAGTTAATTATTAATTCATAACCTTCTTACCTGATACTTGTAATAATTTTGGGAAATTTTCTTCAGACACACTATATTCAAATGCTTCTAAAAGGCTCGAGCCAGAAACAGTAACTTTAATAAGAGTGTTATTAAAAGGTACAACTCTCATTAATTGTCCAAAATTAATTTCGCCTAAATCAAAGAAAAATACAATTTGTTTAAAGCAAAATTTTTGTTAAAAATATATATATTTTTTTTTGGAATGTCATTATATATGTATGTGTATGTGTATATATATATATATTTATTTATTTAAAATACATTTTTAGAGTTTAGCTTGAGCCATTAATAACTTAAACAATAAATTACTGAAATTCAAATAGGTACTTTCGATTGTATTAACATTTCTCAATGTAATAGTTGCACAACAAAAATCTATTTGAAAAATTTATGATATAATTTTTATTTATTAATAAGTAATTTTTTGTGTACATCATTAACAATTTAAATGGAAAAATTTGTAGCTAATTATTGTATAATAAATCTTTGAAGATATGCGTTATAATAATTATTAGTAAATTATTTTCAAAAAATGTATAACTTATGTAATTTATTATTTATCCAAAAAATTTTTGAACGTGAGATTTAAAAATGATTAATTTTGATTTGTACGTTACCATTGGGATCCCTTCCAATAAGTGATGTACGAATACTGGTACATAGAATGATCGCGATAGGGGCATCAGTCCAATACTCATCGAAAACATTTCTTTTGATTATATTCTAAAAAAAAAAAAAAAAGTTTCAATAAAATATAATTGGTACATCTGAAGTACTTTACGTAGTGAACAAAAGAATCAGTTATGAGATTTCCTATATTGCATTCACCGAAACAGCATTCATCCAGTGAATTCATTAATTTGACAGTCGTGCGTCCAATTATAACATGTGTAATGTTAGTTACAGATTGTTTCCATGGATTCAGTAGATTTAACATAGACGGATCTAAATCATGAAAAAAATTTAATTAAATTGAGGTTAATTTTATGTAGCATAACAGCATGGTTACATCTTACATTGTATTTAGTTATAGGTACATACGCCCATGTTTACCTTTTATTCACGGATTCAGGTAAATTGTTTGAGCTCTACATAAAGTCTTTTTTACAGGTTATGTTATTTGACATTATATTTTACATTTAATGGTTATAAAATCATACATTTTTAATAAACGTTGTGAAAATTTGAGAACGATTATTTTATTTTAATAATGACTCAATTAGTCGAAATCACGGTGTTTTATAACTTGGCCCAAATTCACACGTTACGTAACCAATAAATTTACCTTGGCTTATTTTATGATCCATTAATATCGGAGATCCAGTAATATTAATTAAGTCACCATTAGAATCGAATTTCAAATCGACTCTACCAATGTATTTGGAATTACAATAAGCTTGTAAGATTGGTATAGTCTTATTATTTTTAGAGTTTATCACATACGATGGGTATGGTCCGTATGGCTTCTCAATGCTAGGTGGTGTGCCTGAAAATTATTTTATTTTAAATAACGAAAATCGATAACAATTAAAATGAAAAATTTTAATATCTATTTAGATATTTTTGAGTACAGAAAAAGCTGTTTAACAAGCCTTAATGTCCATTGACATACGTTACTAACGTATAACGGACTGAAATTATCAAATTTACTTACCGGAATACAAAAAAGTATGACTATGTCCACCCACAATCAAATCGATATCTTCCACTTCTTTGGCAATAATTTTATCTTCTTCAACGCCACTATGGCCGAGACCAATAATTATATTCACACCACTTTCGCGCAATTTCTTAGTTTCCGTTTTTAAAGATTCTATTTCATCGAAAAAACCAACGGCTTCCGTTTTGGACATGAACTGAGAAGAGTGAAAAACTACGTTAGATCATTGAGTGTGGTGTATTCGCTATAAAATGGTTCTATTTTTAAACAAATGTGTCCACATTTTGTTTAAAGCATATGCCATTGCTAGTGAAAAATTACTAGAAAGAAACAAATGATTACCGCTGTTTTCGGTGTCAAGTATCCAACGATTCCCACTTTTGTACCGTTTAGTGTAAATGTTAAGGACGGCAACAAGAATTCATTCAAATCAGGTTCCGCCGTCGTATTCAAATTTGATACCACTGTTGGTATACTTTTAGTCTCATTCAGATATGACAGAAGATTACCAACACCGTCGTCGAACTCGTGATTCCCCAGCGTCTTCGACGACAACAAAACAGTATTCATATTTAAAATCTCTTTTTGATAAAAAATAATAGTCGTAATTTTTGATTTTTTGATTTTCACTATCGCTTTTCGTCAATTTTTTTAAAATCATTCAATATTTTTATTTTGTGAAAATTATTTTTATTTGTGTATTGAACTATTGAATATGAAATTTCACATCGGCATTTAGTGATTACTTCAAATTTCATTTTTTTTAAACATTTTAATATTTAACAATACGTTTAAAGTAATTTAATAATATTAGTATTTAACAATACCCGGGAACTGTTAACCAAGTTCGTGTCTAAACGATCTTGTTTAATGTTTTCAATTAGTTCGAAAAAAAGTTTTTACTTATTTATTTTAATGAATAATAAATAATAATACTCAGTTCATTCAGCATTTTACCATTACTGAGGGTGTACCAAGAAGAGGTGAATTACACCCTGAAAATAGTTTTTTTTTCAAAATTATAAAATTGTTAAATTTTTTAGTTTTTTCAGGCCTGAGGAAAAATTGCCGAAAAGCATAGTAAAATTGGTACAATTCGTTGTCAACGACACTTTCAGCAAATCGATTTTTGTCCACAAGAAATTTGAGAACTTTTGGGCTAAATATAGGACTTTGAAAACACCTTGTATGTTTTAACTTTATCTCTAATAACGTTTTTAATATTTGACGAAAATTCGTAAATATTTGATATGACCTATATTCATATACTCGTATATTTAATAATTATGATAGGTACTGAAAAAAATAAAAAAATCGTAACTTGGGATTTTTTTTTCTGAGCGATGAGGATATGGAATCCTGGTCGCACCGTGACTGCTACAAAGTAGTGAGTACTAAGACGAGAAAAAAGATTTTTCGAAAAAATCAGAAGCCCTCGCCGCTTCCGGGGGCCCCGCGGGTCCGCGGCCCTCGGGCTCGGCCCCGGACGATCTCTAAGCGCGCGGGGTCGCGGCAGGACGTGCTCACCATGACGTCGGGTCGCAGCCGGCCGACGAACTCGGCGACGGGCCTCCACTTGAACAGCGAGTAGTACGGCGTGCCCTGGAACGTGTCGCCGGCCAACAGGAAGAGCGCGGGCACGCCGCGGTCCCGGGCCGCGCGCCTCTCGTCGTTCACGAACCGCGCCATCCGCGCGAAGCCGCCGTAACAACGGCCGCGCGCCGCGTCCTCGGCCACGCACTCGTTGCCGTGCACGTCCGTCTCGTCGAACCGGCTGTGCGCGTCGTTGGCGTGCAACAGCACCAGGTCCAGCTGCGCGACCGCGGCCGACGGCCACCACGCGACGGCGGCCGCGATCAGACACGCGGCCGTCGCGGCGGGAAACGGTGCCGACTGCATCGGTTATGTGTGTGTGTGTGTGTGAGTGTGTGTGTGTGTGTGTGTGTGTGTGTGTGTGTGTGTGTGTGTGTGTGTGTATGTGTGTGTGTGTGTGTGTGTATACGCACCGGAATATCGCTGCCGACGACGGTGACGCGCGTAGAGGGAAACGGTGAAACGACGATATTCGATTTCGCTCTGCACGAGTCGGTTCCTAAAAATCCAAGTCGTTTTTGAAATAAATAAAAGTGTAAAGTCTTATCGTTTAATACTCATATTTTTGCGTGTGTGTGTGTGTGTGTGTGTGTGTGTTTTTAAGCATGATTCACACTGTATATAGTCAGACACGTACCGACTGACTCCGTACCGTACCGTTCAAATATACTACACCGACAATTATCGTTCCTATACCCACATTTTAGATTCTGAGTGAAGCGAAGGATCTTATGGTTTTACAATGATGTTTATTTTTTTTTTATTTTTTTTTTTTTTCTGTAAACACTTTTTCGTATAGAAATCCTTGTCCAAAAGTTTCGTCCAGCAACTTTTTAGATTCAAAATTGAACTGAGATGGTACTTTAGAGAAGTCATTTTTCCAAAATCTCCATAGTTTTTCCAGTAATCAAGAATAACGATCGAAAAACTGAGTAAAAACGGTAAAATCGGTAAAAATCCGCCGTAAACGAGATTTTCACTGTTCAGATTTTAGGTATTTAGTCATAAATCGAAAAGTATTGAAGCTAGAAACTTGAAAATTTTATCCAATATCAAATACATACTTTTTATATTGGACAACATTTTCAGAGCAATTATAGCACTTTTGACTTAAATATAGAATTTTTAATTTACCAAATTGTTTGAAAGTTTTTATGTAATATAATTTTAAATATTTGACAAAAAGTTCTGAAAATTTAATATGACCTTACTCATATTCATATACCTACCTAATTATCCTAACAAAAGTTCAAAAATCGTTAGTCAGGATTTTTTTTTATACACACTTTAATAAATTATTATACGATTTTTTTCAATATTGTCTGATTTCTTTTAAGTTTATTTCTAATGAGTTATAATTGTTATAACAATTGAAGTTTAAATGAGTTATATCTAATTGAATATTTTATGTGGGTTTAATTACAAAAAAACTCACCAAAAATTATACAAATAACCGTAAAATACGTAAACAGTATTTAAATAATAATATATTATATTACACTGAAACTTTGCTCAGAATCGTTTTATACTAAAGAAATGAGTCATCATTTCTTTAAAACTTAATACATTCATCACCAATACCTTGTCCGAGGACCCAAGGGACGAAGGACGAACTTGTACCACCATCATCTCACTTACCAGCTTTTTTTTTATATACATTTCAAGTTTGGAGTTTGACGAAATACGAAATAAGTATTTTAGTTAATACCACCAGGTACGCATATAGAAGTTCCGTTCCGTTCCGACAAAACATTCTCGCGCGTATTGTCGGACGGACTCTGCCGGTTCGCTACGTGTATGAACGGAACGGAAACGTTTAAATGTGAATTACTGTATTTGAACAAAAATATATAAAAATATTTTGCCGAACGGTACGGTACGGTGTCTGTCGGCACGTGTCTGACTAGTGTGAATCATGCTTTAAGCCAGCGGTTCCCAAACTCAGGGTCGTGACCCAAAACAGGGTCGTGGATGTTTTTATGGTGGGTCACAGAAAAATAAATAAATTGACATATTTTTTATTAGCTTCAGTTGTGTAAAATGTAATTTTGATTTGTTGGAAAATTATACACCGAAAATACTTATTTGGTATTTTTATTCTGTAAAATATTTAACTTTGACAGCAACAAATAAGAATAATTTACCTGTATTATTATCAATAGATATAGATTAAATTAATTATATTTTTGGGTCATACACTCATACGAGTATACGGCAGTATATTGTTATACCATATTATATATTATACAGTCTTATCATACAACTATTATGGATTGAGATTAATCTATATTAGATAAAATAATTGATCCACAACATAATATCAGATGTTCCCTTGCAATAAAAATTAAACCAGATATTGAAAAACTATTGAACAGTATGCAACAACATCATCATAGTCATTAATTTATTAATTTAAGAATAATATTTGACTCAATTTAAAAAATGTAAGTGAATAGTAATAATTAATTTTGTTTATAATTTTAAAATAATTAAAAATTTGTATACCAATTTAATGCAAGTAAATGTTAAAAAAAAAAAAATAATATCATAGTTTATATCGATGAAAAATGGTATTTCTATTATTTGTTTTTTTTTTCTGGTATTGGCAAGCAAGTATGACTGGGTCGCATGTAAGTTAATATTGGAATCTGAAGGTCGCAGTGAAAATAGTTTGGGAACCGCTGCTTTAAGCTGTCGCATAGCTTTTGTCACGGGCCTGGCGTGGCGACCGAAAAAAAATTTTCGTCACGACAAATAATAAAAGCGTGACCGTGAACTAAGATCCCGCTCTCTGTCTACCGCGCGGCGAACCGAACCGGGCTAACTCGACCAAGCGTACGTATAACATATTGTGTGTACCTAGAGTAGGGGTCGCCAACTTTAATAGGCTTGTGATCGACCTCTGAGTTTTTCTAAGTTGTCGCGATCGACCAAAAAAAAAAAAAAAGGTATATAAATAAATTAACCAACAATTTATTATATGTAATTTGCGTGTTAGAATTCTTTTATTACTAAAATTTCACAGTGTAACATAACACGTATTTTAATATATTTATATTTGATTAATTTGACTAAAATGTGTTTCAACATAAAACGCAATGCTATTAATAATGGTATCTAATAGTATCAGAATAAGATGAATGAATTTATACTACCTAGGTATATATGTATGTCTTTATTATATTTATTGTAACTGTCATTGCGGACTGGTTTGATTTATCAATTTGTACGATAAAGGTCAGGAATTAATGCGGAATATCCATCAGATTACGTGTAACTCGATGATATTAGTGTATAATCACTATAATCTAGTTTTTCATAGTGATTTATTGTATTTTTCTATATGTAAATTTTATATTGGTGAAATATACAAAGATACACAAATTTACAAAAAAAATTAATATTTTATTTGTTTTCCGAAAAAAAAAACAAAGAAAATGTGAAAGGGAGTTGCGATCGACTCAAATTCATCTCGTGATCGACCAGTCGATCGCGATCGACCTGTTGGCCACCCCTGACCTAGAGCACTTAGTGCTCTGCACGGTCCGGTATACACCGGTCCAGACCGGACCGGACCGAACTACGGTCCAGTTTTTTCGGTCATGGTGTACAGGACCCAACCACGGACCACGGTTCGGTGTTTTTCGGTCTTTGTGTATTATAGTCTAAAATGGTTTGGTCCGGTCCGGTCCTCCTTCGATTTCAGTTCGACATAAGTTTGTTATTAATGATAGAATCGCGATCTAGTCCGGTTTATTGTAGCACGTAATACAATATATTATTTAGAATTATATAATTCACCCGTTCAATTTGTCTATAATTGCAATATTTCCTGGGACGGCGGTGTCACGCCAACGAATCGTATTATTATTACTTACATCTGAATGATAATTGTTATTATCCGGTCTTATTGTTGGACTCATCACTTTAAATTATCGTTTTTAACTCATAAAGTCAAATTATATATTACAGCCCGAACGGTCTAAAGAGCTAAAATTCCAACCGGGTTTTTTCCCATAATATCTGCTACTGAACCCAGCCATAAATTAAGAATTGATTTTTAGATTATGAGTAAAGTGAAGAATCTAATAGTTTTACAATGATGCTTTTTTTTCTGTAGACACTTTTGATACATTTCAGGGCGTCAAGAAAAACTACCGAAAGCCGAGTAAAAACGGTAAAATCTGTCGTAAACGATATGTTCACCAAATCGATTTTAGTTATTTTGTCATAACTTAAAAAGTTATGTTGCTATAAATTTGAAATTTTCACCATATATTAATAATGTATTTCTACAAAATTTATAAAAGTTCCGGAAAATGTTGACTACTGTTGAATTTAAAATAGAACTTTAAAAGTACCTAGTTGTTCAAAGTTTGTCTCTAATAAAATTGCATTAATATTTGACCATAAATTTAAAAAATTTAGTATGATCTTACTCATTTATTTGGCTAACTACTCTAAAAAATATTTAAAAATCATGACAAAGGATTTTTTTAGCGTTTAAGTAATTATCATACGATTTTTACGGAATAGACTGTTTTTATATAAATTTTAAACTTCAAAATGTATATAAAAAATGATGTCGCTATCTCATCATTATGAACCTTTGGTTGGAGATAGAACGATGCGCTTTGAAACGTTTGGTAAAAAAAAATTCACATTGTCAAACAAAAAAACTTTAATTAGATTTGTTAAAAAAAAAAAAAAAACATACCGACAACCATACTAAAACGGTATATTTTATTTCTACTGAAGTTTTGCTCAGAATCATTTAACTAAAGAAACGATCTATCAATTCTTTAAAATTTAATACACCCATCCCCAGTACCTCATCCGAAAAGTGCAGCTCGTTCTTTTGTTTTTTTTTTATTTATCACTGTGACGATCAGTGTGATAATTTTCTAAAAGAGTCGAAAGCGACACGAAAAACAAACAAATTTTAACCGTTCCGACCGATAACGTCCATAAGCAATACGTCGTCACGAAATCGTCGTGTGTAAAAGGACTTCGTACATCCCAATAATTCGTATGTCACGCGATAACTTACACGGCGAGTAATTTTTTTTTTTTTTCATAAAACCTTTCGTTTTCGAATAAGAACTTACGCGTGAGATTTTTTGGCAAAAAAAAAACGAATGCTTTTCACTGCGTTTACCTGGTACGTCTCGCGGAGCAACTCACATTCGTCCGTCCGTCGCGGGCAGTGGTGTCGGGTTAGGGCACGTTCGACGGTGTTTGAAAACGCAGAGGTTAGGTTAGATCTCGTCGGAGACGGAAGATTTCGTCGGCGCGCCTCGTAGAATCACACTGCGCGGCAGCCGTCGCTTTTTGAACTGCAACGATGCTGCACACCGCCTGATTTTGTAATCGCGGCCGGTCATAACTATATCGACCGGGACAAACTTAATACGTTTTATGACTGAAAACCGGTTACGACGTCGCAGTATCTCACGCAAGTACGGCTAGAGACGAGAATATTTTAATATATTTCTATACACGCCGTAAGCCGTAATAATATGATAAATCCGTTTAAAAAAAAAAAGAAAACTCGGCTCTACGCGCGGTGTCAGCCCATTTATAATTTATATGTATATTTTTTTTTTTTACCCGAACGACCAGTGGTTTCCCGAGCTCATTGCACATCGACTAACACCTGTTGGTTTTTTTTAAATCTACTACTTATGTTTTAAAAGCACTCCAATATTTTACAGGTTTATTACACACAGACCGACAGAATTTTATTGTTATTTTCACATAAATCAAAAACTATGAAAATAACAAAACATAAGAAACTAACGGCAGCTAATGCGGTTAATTATTTTATTCTTCTTCTTAGGGTCATCAACCCTAAGGTTGGTTTGCACCTAGAAGAAGGTGTTACTTGGGAAGGGTTTTTACTGTGCAGTGGTTTCCCGTTGCCTTCTGCACAATTATTTTATTATGCGCAATCATTATGACATGTCGGTGGTGTAGGTGATATTTTTTTGTTGTAAATAAGCAAACGAATATCAAAACAATTATAAGTGAACCGTAGAATAACTACTCGTATATTGATTTTGAAAAGTAGCTAAATCAAACTTATTAATACGTGTGTGTATGTTAATACAGGGTGGGGCGTGGTTACTTCCTTATTTTAAAAAATCATAACACAAAAAGTATTGGCAATATTGATTTAATTATTTTTTCTGTGTATAGAAATACATTTAAAGTTTTATGTTATTTGGTTTTAAAAACGACATCTCGAAGGTGGCCACCGTTCTCATCAATGCACTGAGATAGTCGGAGTTTGAAATTGTTGTCCACTTTTTCCAGCATCTGTGCTTATGTCGGCGATAGCAGCACGAATATTGTTATTGATATGACGAAGGATCTTTGGACGATCAGTGTATACCAATGATTTAAGGTAGCCCCACAGGAAAAAATCACATGGGGCTAAATCTGACGATCGTACTGGCCACTGAAGATCGCCTCTAAGAGAGATGAGCCGTTCGGGGAAGCTTCACATGCATTTTTTCGCGCAACATAATCGCGTGGATTAAGTTGTTGCACCACTGCCAATTTGTATGGGTGAAAATTAAGTTCCTCATGAAGAATTCGTCTCACTGTGCGACTAGAAATCCCTAAAGCAGCCGAATGTTTGTGTGCAGATCGCCTAGGGGATTTCAAAATCGCCGCCCTTACCCTTTCGATGATTTCTGGCGTCCTGACGGTTCTGGAAGGTCAATTATGTTTCTTCTGCACACTACCGGTATCCCTGAACGTGTCCACCCACAAACAAATCGATTTCCGATCAGGCGCACGACCTGCAGGTGCGATATTGAAATGGTTTCTGAAAGCACGCTGAATTGCGATGATCGAACGGCTGAAAGAAAAGTAGGCCTCCACGGCGAACGCGCGCTCTTGCTTTGTCCACTGCATTGTTGACACTGAACTAGTCAAAACAAAAACTTTAGCTAACGTGCTTTCGAACAAGTCATAAACCAACGCTCTACTATTAATAGCCGCTAAGTTGCGAGGGTTTCAAATAAGGAAGTAACCACGCCCCACCCTGTATTAGCAAATTACTAGGCCCTTGGATAGGAGAATGTATTTTTTTAAAGCAATTATTACATGCATTCTTTCATTTTACATTAATATTAATTGATCATTATTGAAAAAAAATATACATTTAGTTTAGACTCTGAGTTTAAAAAAAGTTTCTGTTTACTCATAACGTTTTGAATTTGCGTGAATAATTTTTGATTGTTAGTGAAGCGTGATTCTTAGGTCCATAAACGATCTATTGGTTTTACAATGGTGTTTTTTTTCTTCTGGTGACACTTTTTGGTGTACTCCACATGATTAAAAAGATGTATCCATCAACTTTATAGATTATAAATCGCATTTAGATGGTACGATGAGAGTTAATTTTTCTCTCCTCTCGATTGGTTTCCAAACGTGAGGAAAAACCGAATGAAACCGGTAAAACTTGTCAATAACTAAATAGATTTTAGTAATTTTGTCATAATTCAAAAAGTGTTGCTAGAAACTTGAAATTTTCACTCATTTGTCAGTTATTTGTATGCAATAAGCCTAAAAATCAGTCAACTCTTCTGGTAAAAAAAAAAAAAAGCAGCTTGATTTTTCGCAAAAACATGGATTTAATTTAACCAAGAACATTAATAATACTAAGGATTTTATAATTATTTTTCCCTACTTTGCAAGGTGTATTTAAAGCTTACGAAACAGTCATAAACAATTAATTCAAACAAGAGTCATATAATGGGTGTTTTGAATCTTCTAATCTACAACAATAGGTTATGATTATTATATATTGTTCATTTTGATGTTTTTTAATCAAAATATATTATTAGTATACCTACGTTGTTCATGTCAATTCTTTTAACTAACGATTGTCCATTTTTTATTGTTTATACCTTTTTTATTATGTAAGTAATTTATATTATTTTTATTAACTACCCAAATAAAAATTTCCAAATGGTTAAAATAAAATAAAATAATAATGGCACCAAAACGACAAAGTAAAAACATTAATTACAGTATATATATATATCTTTATAGTATATTACCATATCACTAGTACGACCATGATTTATACTAACACATATTTTATTGATAAAAATTATCGACGTATATTTTAATACCATAAATCAAATCATTTTGATTATTTACTCGTACTAAATTCACAAGACTTGGCAAACAGAGTCTTATAACTCCGTATGATTTATATCGTTCGACAAATTATCAGCGTTATAAAATTCAGTCAATGGTAAGCTTTTCCAAAATACATAATTTCCATGATTTGAATGTTCCTCGATTTCAAAAGTTTGATTTTGAGTTATCTTCAAGAACTTGAGAGGATCTGCGGGGTTTCGGGAAACAGGTAACCACGTTACTGTGCTTTCTATATCAGGAACACTGTAAAAGTTAAATAATTATAATTTTAGTAAAGATCATAAACTTTTCATTTTTAAATCGTACTCTATTATCACACAAACATTTTCCTGTTTAAATACATAGGTACAAAGTTCTATGTTTCAGTTTAAATCATTCAATAAAACAAGATTCATTTTCCTATCTTGAGTTTAGCTACCTACACACTCAGATATAATAAAAATAATGTATTGTCAATAACATGGTCTAGCTAATTACCCATTATTAATGAAGGAGGCCCATATGTTAACCATTGTTTTGATCATCTTTCTGTCTTCTTCGTTGTCATGAGTAGACTTTTTTTTAAACTTCAAAATATACATTGTTTCATCGCCATGTGTCACACCTATTTAGTCACGTGGAATTCATAAACGTGTTAAAACGTATTCAATGAAAGAAATAGTCAAACGCGTTTTATAAATACCTGAACCACGAGAATATGATTTTTCATCTATATCATCTATGATAGAATATTCACCACTATACCCAAATTCGTGGAAATATACTGGTGCCGTATTTTTTGAAGCAATATTTTGAGCAGCTTTACTTATTGAATATCCAAACATTCTATCCGAAATCATCTGAATAAATGGTATAAAATCATTGTTTTCAAAGTAATTATTTTTTTATAATTATTTATAATTGAAAGTAACGTTTGTTTTCACAATTTTTAAAACATTAATTACTTATTGTTGAATTTATCTAGATTATAATAAAAACTTTAATGATTTTAATTGAATAATATCAAATAAATGACCATTCGACATATTATTTGTGCCAAAACGTACTTTTATGAGATTGCTTTTGGTTTCGATTGAAATCTTTTGGTCACCGAAATAAAACTGCTTTATGTCTTGTGCGATTTTGGTTCGCAGGTTTTCATTTGAAACGGTGTAGTTATAATCAAGAAGATGCGGAATGTGTTCATTCCAATTGCTGTTGATTTCGTTCAGTGCGTCTTCGAAAAGAATAAAAACAGCTATGATAAGACCTTCGTTTTGTGTTACACTCATTAATACTGGAACGTCATAAGCGACTAGTTTTTCCGGGATATCGGGTAAAAACGGTTCTTTTCCGACTGTTTCAACAGTTGGACCAAACGGTGTAAAAGGATTGAATCTCCAAGGCTATAAATGAAAATGAATTTAAGGTGATTATATAATAATTATAATCGTAATGTTTACCATGAAATGAGCAACAGTTTCAGCTATGGTTTTCCCTGGTCTCGAACGAAGGCATTCAATAATATCCTGTGAATTACTGGTTGGACATCCTAACAATGCGGCAACAGTTTTAGTCTTCTCAGCAACGTTTTCGGTGTATGACCAGTGGCAATAGGCACTTCCACTCTGCATGATCGCTCGATTAAACAAACCTTTAATATAATTTAATGTCTAATTGAATCCAACTTAAATTAAATACGATTTAATATGTCTATAAATAACATCAGAGTGTTTGTGTGATCGTAACGTAGATATTGAAATGATAAGGTAAAAACATAATAGCGGGTGATTTTTTAAGTAAATTCGCTTTATTTTAACTATGTGTAATGTGAATATTTGTGTTTTTTTCTTTTAAAATATAAAAGAATAATACAATTTTATTATTATGATACAATGTTTTTTTTTTTTTTTTACTTTCAATTATGTTTGTAATTTTTAAGTTCATGAGTTTTCTTAAATCATAACTTATATTTATAACACCATATTATGATAAAGTACTGTTTATAGACATTTTGTTATTGTATTTTTTTTTTAAATTGGATCAGTAGTTTATGAGCTATATGCGCTTAAAGTTTAAACTTTAAAGCGACGGTTAAGTGATATTAGGTTTTTGCAGGAGCCCCAGCCATATCTGCCCTCTTTATCGCGATTCCAAACTTCAAGTACTTATCTTTTATGATCTTTTATAATATCTCTGAAATTAATGATTCAATAATAAGAATTTAAATAACAAAACGTCGTAAAGAAAAAATAGAACACTTCTTTTGTAATATTACGTCTTTATGTTGTAAATAGTGATTGTCATTTCAAAGAATTAAACATTTGAAAAAAAATGCGTTGATGAAAAATAGTGAAAAGATTGTTTTTTCATAAAAATGTGATTCTATGAGCGTTATACATTTTGCTAGAAATGTACTCAAATATTAACACGGTGAGTATGCTTCAAAAATAACTCTGTATAATATGACACTATAAATTGGGAATGGGTGATTTGGCCGACAATCATTCAGCCGACAGGACAGGGAGCCGACAACCAACGGGCCGAAAGGACATAAAGCCTTCAAGACAGAAGGCGGATTGGTCAAAAGGCCGACAATATACTCGTATTTTTATAGCATTTTTACGTATTTAGCCAAACGAATAATATCTGTGTTTATCTTATAAACTATGCGTTTTTTAATATAAATAATAATAATATAATATAATATTTATATTTATTAATAATTTATAAAAAATAAAATGCAGTTTTTAATAATAATAATAATATAATTTTTTTTTTTGTCATCAGGTGTTTTATGACATCTCTTTTCACATTCCTAATAAAAACAATTTTCAGGAACTTTATTTTTTATCATGATAAACCCATTTAAAATTAATTTATTGTTCACAAAACTCAAAGCAAACTCCATTTTTAATCTAGTTTTCAAAGAAAATTAGCAAGACTAGTTTAATATATAAACGTGATACGCACTTATTAGTATAAGCACTATAAACAATAGAGCAATACTACGACTGAATTGTTGAACTGAGATCATATAGATTTGGAAATCCCAAATTTCATATAATCAGAACTATAGGCTGATTGATGTAATAATAATTTTATCGTAGGTGATAACTTTATACATATAAAATATAAAATAAACACTGATAATCATTTGGTTTAATACGTAAAAATGCTATACAAATATACTGTTGGCCCTCTGACCAGTCGGCCCTCTGTCTTGTCGGCTTTATATCCTTAAGGCCCGTTTGTCGTCGGCCCCCTATCCTGTCGGCTGAATGGTTGTCAGCCCAATGTCCGGATCCTCTATAAATTGTGTATTGACACTCATATTGCCATAGGTCATCAAGTTATGAAGTATAGAAAACGAAATTTAAAAAAAATAAATAAAACTTACCCTTTGACAAGGGTGAAAGTAAATGATAATGCACGGAACTTGCGCCAGCCGACATGCCGGTAATTGTGACGTTGTTGGGATTACCACCGAAGGTGCCGATATTTTGTTGTATCCATTTCAGCGCGGCTACTTGGTCTTTCATGCCATTGTTTCCAGGTAACACGTTATCGCCCGTAGAAGCGAATCCCAATACACCCAAACGGTAATTTATCGTCACATAAACGAAATCGTTACTATCCAAAAGGTATTCCGGGCCGTAAGTAATGCCTTGCCCTCCAATGTACCCTCCGCCGTGTATGAACACCACTACGTTCATTGAATCACGAAACGTTTTATCTTGGGGTAGCTGTTGGTCCAAAATAAATAAAATTCAATTTTTATCTTGATTCAACTAGATAATTTACAAAAATTCAATATCGTACATTGATGTATAATTATTATTCAACGAGCGATCGTAAAGCACTCGAATATAGTAATCGATGTAGCATTGACGACATAAACGAGTTAAAAGTTAAAATTAAGTTGACAAGTTGAATTAATTTTAATTAAGTTATTTATTGCGTTAACTTTTTTAAAATTAATATTGAGCTTAGTAAGGTACTTTTTTTTAACTCTACGTGTTAACATCAAGTTGACTATGTACAGTAATATCTAAATAAAGTTAAATTTTATCCGATGAGTAAAGTAAATTTTCCAAATGGGGTTTTTAGTTTTTTTCGTTTTATTTCAATTATAGGTTACATACTGATATAGTAGGTGTATATTATATACATATGTATATAAATCAGGCTCGTAATCAAACATTAATGAATTGAAACGTATTTGAATAAAATTGCTGTTTGTTTGATATTAATATTAATGTTAGAAAAAAAATACCGGTTAAAGAATTCAGGCAAATAGAAGGTATTTTGTATTTTTTCATCCAATAAGAGAATTTCAACTTTTAATGAAACCAAGTTATTTTTTTAAACTTTACTTTTGACTTGGCTAGTTAAAAAATATGTTCACTTGTATAGCCTTGCATTGTAGTAATCTAATAAGATTACAACATTTAAACCATTTTTTTAAGTAATATTTCGACACCACAGAGTGATATTATTTGTTTTCCAATAAATACCAGTTTTACGATTAAAGAAATGAAAAGTTATACCGATTATAATTTTACCGATAGGTCGTTTCAATATTCGAGTGCTTTGTTTGATTTAGCAACAGACATTTATGAATCATGAACTACTTTAAATTAAAGTCAATATTAAATAATCAAAATAAAACATTATTGGGTTACAAAGACCAGGCAATGATAGAGTTTGATTGTTTTCATTATCTGAAATATTCACAAACAACTATTAGAGCCTACGATTTAGAGGTTTTTAAGTAGTTAATATTTGTACGATTAAATCTCAATTATTCTCAATAAGCATCTCTATTATATTTATATATATATATATAAAGTGACTAAATCGTTATTTAATAAATTACATAATCTTTTACCTGTGGTGTATAAACGTTGAGGTATAAACAATCCTCTTGACCGTGAAAGTTGGGCATATTTGAATAATCGGGTCCTAGACAAGCATTTCCAGGAGACGAGGCATTCCAGACGCCTAGCCAAGGTTTTAGAGGTTGAGGTTCCTTCGGAATGAAAATTAAGTTTTGAATTTAACGTCTAGGATAAATGTGTTATTTTCAGTACTTTGAACCGATAGTTTTGCACCGGAGGACTTGCGTACGGTATTCCCAAGAACGAGTACAATTGCCGACCATTATACGTGGATGTATATGCACCGGATATTTCACCAGAGCTAACGCGTACTTTAGGCGCGTGAGACGATAAGCTCGCCGATATGTATCCGGTGAAACATAGTAGTCTCAATATGATTTCACACGTTCTTTTCATCGTGTGCGGAGATCGATGGAGAATAAATACTGATATGGACTATTGAGTAGAAAATATACGTTTTAAATTAATGTTTTGTACTCATTTTAAATGAAATCTGAAAAAAAATCAACGTTGATGAAAGTGTATAATATAAACTGTATTAACGCAATACAGTAGACTTTCCACTTACTATACATACCAAAACATAAAATATCTAAGACACTTATGAACATTTTTAATACAATTTTAATTCGATTTATTTTTTCTGAACTTTATGCTAAATATTTTTTTTTTTAGTTTTCAAATATTATAAATACTGTTAAGCCATAATTTGAAAATACTATGTTAATTATTAATTATCATAGAAACATACACTATTATAATTTATTTCTCATAAGTATTTTGAAACAAAGTGATTTTGAAATCACATGTTTAAATGGTTATCTACATACTGTGTTCTGCAATTATTTTATTGAATATTTTGCGAAGGTTTATTAATTACACTGTCTATTTCTACAGATATGCCAACGGATTTTTCTAGGAAATATCGACAAAGTAAATTTTTCAATAAACTTTAATCGAATAATTTAAAACATTATCGATTTTAATTATTGTGAGAAGCTATTTACTTTAGTCTTAAGTATAATTGAATATGATAAATTAATCCAGTTATCATATTGACGTAGGTACTAACATCATTCACTACGTCAAACGTGCGTACTCACAGCTCATAGAAAATATAACCTTGAGGTTCTTCAGAAATATTCTAGTAATTTATTTTAATTTAATGTAAAAAATAAATTTAAGTGAAAATGCACTTGAATACACATCTAAGTATGAATATTTGTTAACTAAAAGTACGACTAAAACTTTAAACTAAGCTTTAATGATTATTTTCCATGTTTTGGATACCACACGAATGTTGATACTAGATATGGATAACAGCAGTACAAAATACATGTTACCGGCAGCGGTGTCCATCAAGGTTTCAATTTCCCCTTCATTTCGGTTCAAGGACGAACACTGCAACAGTGTAAAATTTAATAACGAGTTATTATACATGAATGTTGTAAATAAGCATTATGAGTGTTGATAATGCGATGAGCATGATATGTGATTTTGATATAATTGATATCAGTTGTAACGACGGAATTGAAAAAATAAGGCGATTATTTTTTTTCTTCAAACATTTTAATTTACTTATTATTATTATTACTATTTAAAGTAAAATTTGAGCAACGTCTTATGAGTAAGACAGGTTGTATAGTTTATTATTTCTTACCTATACGGGTGGGAATGTATCAGTGGCACCTTAATGTTCTGCTCAGCCCGTTTTTTTTTTTATACCGGACTGAACTGACACATTTTAACCAATTCCAGGACTGCACCGGATTGATAAAATAAAAATTTTGCCTGACTGGACCGGACCGTTTCATTTTTATTGCATTAGAAAAGACTAAGACTGTACCGATTTAAAACAATATATAAGAATAAGACCGAGCTGGACCGATTGTAAAAAATGATCTTAAATATTTAATTAAAGTAATTAAATATATTTTTATTTTATAAATAAATTTCGAATACCCGTCTCTTCCGCACCACCACTTCGTTACGGGAAAAATTAAAATTATAGATGGATTGAACGTGTTAATTATATAATTATACATATTATATCGTATTACGTATTACATATTGTTATATATTAAAACTTATGTCGAACTGAAATTGAAGGTGGACCTTTCCGGACCAAACCGTTTTAGATTATAATACACAAAGACCGGGAAAAAGACCGGACCGTAGTTGGGTCGTGTACACAAAAACCGAAAAGACTGAAACGTGGTCCGGTGTAGACCGGGCTGTGTAGAGCACTATAGTGGGCATGCACCAGCCAGTGTACTTAGAACAAAATTGTAATTAAAGGTCAGTATACCAATAATTGCGCTCTTTACTTTTACAATCAGTTTACCAATTGCGTAATAACTATTGGGGTAAATAGTAATTTTATAGAAACAAAATGCGATTCATCACATAGTAACACCTATTGATAACGATTTATAGATTGAATACCTTCTCAATGACTTCGAATGATTTTAATAAGTCTATAATTAAATGGCTTAAAAGGTATAATAGTCAAAAAATATTTGTCATGTTGTCATTGATATAAGATGCAGTTTTAATTAAAATAAACACGTAAAGATTTTAAATTTTAGAATAAGGAAATGATAAACTCAATAAAAACAAATGATACATTTTGTGAACGATTTAAAACAGTGTACAATGCAGATTATCAATGGCGAAAAACAATGAAAAAGGTTAGTTCGGGTTTTAAACTCCGTAAAAGTAATCGAACTGTTGGCACACTTTATCTCATAAAAAATTTTCGCGGCACACCAATCCATATAATAGTATATAGGTACACTATGTTGTAAGACAATAAAATGTTCCGCGACGTGACGTAAAACGATAGAGACGGCTGCGATGGGCATACTAATATTAAACACTGTTATATTATGTATCAGCGATTAATCATTCAGCCTTTATGTTTGATATTTATCAGTTAATATTAAGGCTTTGCACCTGAATTAACCCGAAACCTAAAAAAAACCCGAATTATTTCAAAAACCCGAACCCCGAAGACCGGAAAACCAGAATAATTTAAACACCAGAAACAATTAAAAACTCGAATAACAAACGCAAAACCTGAAACCTGATTCCAAGGCTTGCACCCGAATTAACCCGAAACCTGAAATTTTCTTCTTTGTTGGAAAAACTATTGAGAAATTAGAAAAAATCTACAGTACCATATCAAGGTGATTTTTAATCTATAGAGATACTGGATAAATCTTTTGGACCAAATCTACTACCCAAAAAAGTGTATATATAAAAAAAAAAATAAAAAATTAACACTGTAAAACCAAAAAATTCTTCTCTCCACTTTAAATCTAAAAATGGGTCAATACCTCTGTAACCCGGATTTATTTGTGGGGACTCAAAACCCGAATAATCCAACACCTTTATACACCCGTTTGAAAACCCAATTTAAAATTCAAAAACCCTAAACCCAACACCGAAAAAACCATTTGGGTGCAAAGCCTTGGTTTTAACCAAATATCGATAATAATGCTGGTAAACACAAAATTATAAAACTATTAATAGATTTATCGCGGCACACTTAAAAAGCGCTCGCGGCACACCGGTTGAAAACCACTGTTTTAGGTAATGGTAAATAAAATGAAAAATTAATGAATTGATACTTTGCAGGCACAAAAAAAACAAGTCTTCTTACAGAGTACGACTTGCTCGCCCAAAGAAAAACATAAACAGCAAAGAAATTATTGTTACGCAAGAGCAGGAAAAAACAATAAATAATTTTCAAGCTTTATTTCCATTGCTGAAAGATACGATTTGTAAAATTAATCCCGATAAAATTCACGATTTATTAAAAAAAAAACATCAAACCACATATGCTTCGGATTATAAATCACATGGTCTCAATTATCGTAATAATGGTATTAGAAAAAAATACGGGAGTAATGACTATTCAATTAGATGTGATAAAACGATTAAGTTGAAAACACTTTGAGTACAAAGATCTGGAGCAAAATTTACAGGTGGTTTATCACCCGAACCGTAGACAATTCCTATTTCTGAATATCGTTCCGCCATAAATATAAATATAAATATATATATAATAATAATAATAATAATAATAACAAATATTGTATTCTTAAAAACAAAACAAAAACAAAAAATAAATTATTTTTAATCATTTACTCCTATATTAAAAAACATTTCGGGTCTATGTATGCCCAATTATATTGTTTACTAAATTGTTATTAAAAATATTATCAATTTATTTGTTACGAAAAATCAAACCTGTTATAATTTTTTAGTGTACAAAATTAGCGTTTTATTCGATGCACTAGTGTTATTTGAATCATTTTAGATTTAAATTACTATCAATACAGGTTTTAAAGCCAGAAATGGTTTTATCAATCACCTAAGAAGAAGAAAAATCAAGAACCAAAAATATTGATTGGTTGTCTGCTATGTTCAACGTCTACAATTGTAACTTATAGAATATGTTTTTGAGAGTCAATAATAAATAAATTGTTTTCCCTATCCTTTTAACGGAAACAACATGTTTTATATTTGTTGATTATAGATATCGATTTTATTAGAGGCCACCTCGAAACCAACTTCGAACCATTTTATAATACATAGTCGACATTTGGTTATAATGTTATCCTTATCTTTATATATATAAAAGAACAGGCCTTTTTTATGTACCAATTTTGTGACGACGCTATTTAACTTTTTTCCAATTTTTTTTCACAAAGTTGTTCCAAATACCTTCGTGCGTGTCATCACGTCGCCCGATTTTCAAAATTTTGATTTTAAAGGGTTGAAATCGGCAAAAATAAATTTTAACGTGTTGCGTGTGCTATGCCCGCATATATGCGGGAGATCAAACATAAAATATACCTAAATAAAATACCGGTAAAATTGTTATCAGTTGGGACTTGGGATATTATATACACGTGCTCCTGAATTCAACGGTGTTTCCAGATGTGTAATATCAACAATATCCAAAGAGATATTAAGTATTATATATTTCCAACCTCTTAGTGGTTCTCAAACCATGTATCCATGGAAATTATTATTAAATTCGTGTATTTTAACGCGTTTAATTTTACATTTTTATGTATCGTACTTACAATTCGTATACATTAAGTACCTATAGTTTTCCATGTAACAAAATCTATTTGGTAACAAAACCATACACTATATTAAATTATGAATGTTACCGCTTTGCGCAAGTTAAGTAACT
The DNA here is from genome assembly GCA_027580255.1 of Therioaphis trifolii. Classification (NCBI taxonomy): domain Eukaryota; kingdom Metazoa; phylum Arthropoda; class Insecta; order Hemiptera; family Aphididae; genus Therioaphis; species Therioaphis trifolii. The sequence continues at coordinate 17,994,459 of CM050407.1, forward strand.
CATGGCCGACAATACACATTGAGCTGTAACTTAGTAAGTTATGATTCATTTTTTTTTTAATTAACTATCTCATTTTCTACATGCACTCATCTATCAGTTTAAGTTTAAAACAATTTTTTTTAAATCTGCAGCACAGAGAGGTTGTTAGCTATTTTAATGCTCAGCAGTGAAAAGGTTAAACGTGTTACGGTCCATCAGACATTCAGACGCCGAACGCGCGACGATTGTCGGTTCATCAGTGTACCGCGATTGTGATCAGTGAACATTATACGTTTGTGTTGTGTTTCCCTAAATTATTTAACTACAATTTAAGAGTATTGTCATTTACTTTGCAACATTATGAGTACTGCCTTAGAAATACATAATTTGTATTTAAACGACGATGTTATTAATGCATTTTTAGACATCGTAAAATTACTAACATCATTTATTCCACAAAACATATTGTTTTATCAAACATCACTTGTGTAGCCGTTGAGAACATGGACGGTTTTCAAATTGTATATAATGGTTCTATTGGAAACACGTACACTTTATACGCACTTAGTTTCATTACGATAATACACACATAGCCAATGCCCAATATCATCATTTCCAATAGAACCATTACCTATATAAAAAAAAATGGTGTTTGATAAAAAAATACGTTTTGTGGAATAAATTATGTTTGTAAATTTACGATTTGGAAATAACTGTTTCTCACACGGACAATACGTATGTGGCGTTTTCTAGAGCTGGAAGACCTGACCATTTGTACGTTTATGCACTACAAAATAAAACTCTAAATGTGGTATACCAAGAGGTTTTGACATAAACCGTATTAGAATTGAGCATCTACGTATCATTTGTAAATATTCATAAAAAAAAGTTATATATAATTACAGAATCATTTTTTAATAACAATATAAGTATAGAATTATTATCATTAGAATCAATAGAATCATTTTTAAATATTATTATTATTATTATTATTTTTGTTGTCTTTATAATTCACTACTACTATTTAGTACTTTGTATCATTAAGTAAAATACATTTTTTTTTCTTTTAAAGACAGCAATGTGTGTTGATTTAAGAATTTCATTTTGATACAAAAAAAACTACACTCGGGCGAAGCCGGGTAATTCAGCTAGTAATATATAAGCATGTATGATATATTGATGCAAACGTTGGATGAAAAAACATCTAAAAACTACTCTGGGCTCATTTTCAATTTGTTTTCATTCCACAATGATGAATCGTTTAAGCATACGTAATGTACTGTTGTACCCGTCGCACAGGAACGGTCACGTAGTCAGTCGGTCTGAAGCCAATACGAGCAACCACACGGCTCCTCTTGTGAACACACAAGAGCTCTCTTTCTCTATTCCATTATTTGATAATATTGGATCTGTTGTTTTAGTTTTTTTTCTTTAATAAATTCTTATGTAATAAATCCTTAATAAATAATCTTAATTAACTTGTAATTAAGTGTAATTTGTGTTCGTTCTTCCACCAACGGTGATCCCACAGACTATAATACTCATCATAGTACCTCTTTATGTTTCTAGCACTCACTATCAACGTACGCCGTAAAAATAACGTATAGGCAATACATGCAACGGATCGAGATATTATACCATATAGAAGGATTAATGAAATGTACTATTTATCGCGTACATTCTAAGTTCTATAATAATTTTAGTGGGTGACTTAATTATAAGATTATGTAAGAAAACATAAGTTTTTTTTTTTTTTTAGTGTAATTGATTGATAAGACAGTAAATTCGGAAATTTGAGCTGAAAAGTAAAATATTTAAAAAAATCACCAAAATAAATTAAGGAAAAAATTATTTATATTTTTTTGCTTTGTACATACAAATTAAATGAAACATAGAATTTGTTGGTCAGTTGCTGTTGTTTGAAATCATTTTTCAGTATTTATACATAAGATAATAATCATAATTAACACAACATCATAAATTTTTAGAGCAATAAAATCGTTTCAAATTCTTTTATTCTGTCATAAAATAACTATTGAATCTATTTGAACTATCCATTATTTATAGTGCATGTTCGCGGGAATTCATATTACAATTATTACAATAATTGACAACACGGAGAAAGTTAAAAGTTGTTCGTGAACTCCTTTGACGATTATCTAAGATTATAGTTAGTACGCTATATGTTTAGAATGTTACGATGTTTCGCCTTTATATTTCCGCTATTGATATATTTTGTCGACGGAAGCCAAATATGGCATTCACCCCAAAATTCATTAACGCAGTTATATAAATTATGATGAACACTTTGATGCGTTTAATAACTATTTGAACTTAAAGGCAAAACGTTTTGAAGAATTAAAAAGGTGAATATTTTATAATATTTTTTTAAGCATTTTTTGGAATATTAAAGTTTGACGTTATAAAAATCGAGACAACTATACGCAGTGAGTAAAAAAAGTAAAAAGAAACAGTTAACGCTTTGGAAAGCGACAAGTAAACTTGTATTACTATTTAAATCAGGTCAGCTATTACTTACGTTTGAAACATAAACATTAAATTTTCATTTATTCACGATTTTAAACATTTTTGAAATAATACACTGACCCGTTAACTACTAACAGGTGTTGCACAGAAGCTTATTTTATGGTAAATTGGTGAAATAATATATAAACAGTTATTAAACATTTGTCACTATATATCATCAGGCATTGAGTATAGTGAGTACTCAGGTTTATATTTTCAGAGATTTTTCTTTCGTGATATTTATTTATAAACATTATTAAATATTATTAGTTATATATATATACACACAGTGAAACCTCTGAATATCGAACACTCTCGGTAGCCGAAATATTGTCCGTTAAAGGTGGTTTCACTGTATATGTATTTCATAAATAAATTTTATCCTTTATATGTTTTAGTTATGACTTGGTGGTTGTTAGCAGATGGACAGAATTTACCTTATAATTGGAGAAGCAATACATTCTATCTAGCTGATTTTAAAAATTATCTGTAACATTTTTTGTAAGCTTATAAGTATTGTTATTACTTATAACATTTTGTAAACATATATTTTTTTCATGAATAAGCTATTTTTCTAAGACAATATTTATAAACTAATATAATATGAGCAGGGCCGGATTTAGGATTTTTAGGCCCCTAAGCTCAATTGTGGTGTGGGCCCTACCAGAAAGTTTTTAGAAAATAGAAAGGGCATGCACACAAATAGAGAAACTAAGCCATCTCTAAAACATTTTCAAGTTTCAAATCATTTAATAAATCGAGGGTAGTGCAACTTTCTAACTTCCAGTTTTTTGACCGAAAATAATAACATTTAAAATATAATATTAAAGTGTGGATTTAATTATCACATAGTAGTTAAAAAGGTATTCAACGCTCTTTATTAATATTGCAACTGTAGTAGCTAGTAATTAAATTCACAACATAATAATTATAATATAGCTTAATAAATAATAAAAATTAAATTTAAAGGTTTAAACTTTATTCAGTTTACGTCTTAACTTTGTATTAATGAAATCACTTATAATATCGTCATGATTAATTTGTCTTAAAATGTTACACGCAATGCTAAGTTGAACCTTTCTTCTGTCATGAATGTTCGGAGACGGTTTTTGATCAACTTTAATTTCGAAAAAGATCTTTCTCCGCTGCTGTTGGTGACCATAAGTGACAGGTACATTCTTAAAGTTACCTCAATATTAGGAAAACAATCTTTTACATTTTTTTTCGATTAGAAGCTGGTACATCCATTTAAATAATTCCATTTTTTTTAACCTAAATCCATTTTTTTTTTTAGTTGTATGATGGTGTGGTGGGGGCCCTGTTGTGGTGCGGGCCCATAGGCTACAGCCTATATAGCCTACGCTTAAATCCGGCCCTGAATATGAGAGCTGTTTTGAAAACAATTTTCATTTTTATTTTTAGACGATAATCAACTGATAAGAATTCGCAGACAAACATTTGTATTTGACACTGAAATGAGACATCCACACCATTGGTTATAACTTATAACTTATAAGTCTGAAAATCACTCATAGGTTATGATATTCCATTTAATAGCCTCATAAAAAATTTGTGTTTGTATTTTCAACAAATCTCTTTTTTTCATTTATAAATATACTCATGTATTTTTTTAAGTTACATATTTAAATTTCAAATATTAGCTCAGGGTTATTTTACCATGTCACTCTTTAAGTTGATTTTATTCGTACATTTTTATCCTAGTTTTAATTTATAGATAGTAACTTGTAAAAATCGGGCACGGTTTTTAATTATTATACATAAAATACATTATTCATTTATTCATTTTTCCAATATGTGAATAATTACATAAATACATACCGGTGAAATGTCATCATAATAATCGATTTATCATGAGCTGTTAACTTTTATGTTTTGAAACAATTAATTTTTTCATAGGTGTGTGATACACATTTTACACGGACTTTTTGGTGCCCCCAAAGTATTTGCGTTCAGAGTGCATGCCCCCCCCTTGGCGCCCCTACGACACGGCTCTGTCTTTTGCACTCTGGTATTCGCTCGATATACAACATAAATCATTATTCGGTGTTTACACATCAGGAGATAAATAATTATAATTTATACGATGTTATAAATTTATAGGCAGTTCAATAATTTCGGATGCGCTTCATTTGTCATAGAATCACACTTGTGTTTGAATAATCTATTATTTATAGGATATATACATGGAGTATATTTCAATTGTTATAAAATTTAATTTTATCATGAAAGTCAAAAGTTATTCACGAGTTATATTTCTGTGCGCAGTTAAAAAGGTACGTTAAAAATATGTTTAGTATGTACCGATGTTTTTGTTTTATTTTTTCGTTGCTAACACATTTCGTCGGCGCAAGTCAAAGATGGCATGCATCACAAAACGCATTATCGCAGTTATATAAATTACAAATGAAACACTTTGAAGTGTTTCATGAATATTTGATCTCGGAGGAAAAACGTCTGGAACAATTAAACAGGTGAATATTTTCTAATGTTTTCAAAGTTAAACCTAACTCTAGAGATGATTACGATTGTCGCTGAGTAGGTACTCACTAATATTGCACTATTTATAAATTAACAAGGTTAAAATGTTTGACAAAATAACGATATTCAAAACAAAACAGAACTCGTTAATTACGATTGAAAAGTATAAAAACTAAACTATTCAACGTGCAAACATAAATGAAAAAAAAGTTTGTGACAGTCGCAGTAAAATTACGATTTTTATGATAAAATTATTAAAACTATCAAATTATGAAAAATGAATGTATAGTATTCAAAGTATATAATTGTATATCGCATATAAATAAATTTAATAAACACATAAATATAAATAATATAATTTTTAGAGTCAATGACAATCGCTTCTTCGAGTTTATTTAATTATCAATGTTAGTCAAACTATAATTTTGTAAAAACATATTTGGTAAAAACATAAGTTGAACATTTATCATTTTGACCGTAAATATGACTGAGTTTTTAGTAAAAACGACGAACGACTCGAATACTTTTATGTATGTAAAGATATTAAAAAAAAACAGTCAATTTAGTTTTTCTTTTCATTTGAATTTTCAAAATGTATTTATAGTAATATGTATTATTGTTCAAATGCGTTTTTATATTCATCACGCAACAATGATACGAGTTTGAAAATAATTTCAATTTAATTTGTATTATATTGTATCAAATTTTAAACGTTAAAAAACTATTGATAGAATATAACGAAAATAAAGGGGTGAACAAATTATGTTCTGGATGTCTAAAATGAACACCTATTTTAATTCAATATAATAAAAACTTAGCTATTCATTATTATATACTAAAATTGAGATATTATGTTTTCGTTTATTATTCATAAATATTTTAATGCATTCTACAACGCGGTCTGTGAATCAGTAATTTAGAAGCAATGTACGAATGGCACACTTATGCGAATAACTCCGTTTCACACAACCACGTAAATAACCTGAAAGTGATGACACATGTACGTGATCAACTTGGCAAACTTGAGGATTTAATACTTAGTAAAGAATCTGCCGAAGGTAACGCACTTTTTACATTTTCAGAATATAATATGACGTGTCATATACATATACGTTTTATCATCTGTTAGATAAACGCAACAACTTTTTTCCTACAAATTATTTTTATTATTTCAATTGTTTTTTGACATGAATATTATAATACTGCGCTACAAGAAAATCGTATCAAAATATATTTTTTTTATACTTGGAACTCAAAACAAAAATTAAAAATTCTGATTTACCATTAGCAAAAAAAAATCGAAATAGCCATTTGTCAACAAGATTTTTTGAAGAATTATGATGTTAAATATCTTATTAAAGTTTGGTCATAAATTATCAATGATTTTTTAAACTTTTCAAAAATGCGAATTTATTGATTAGAGTTATTGTACGTTCTATCAAAGTAAAACCAGTGATTTCGATTAATCTTTGCATGATTGATAATGATAAATATCAATTTTCAATCACTTAGATTAGGATAATTTAGCCGCGAAAAATAACAAAAATCTTGGAATAAATCAAATTTCGATCAGCCATTTAATTAATTGTGGTATAATAATATATTATGTGTTTAAATTAAACAAAACACAACATTAATGTTAACTTTTTCACAAACTTAAAAAAATCGTAGAAAATTAACGGATTAACCTTTACAAGAGATTTAAGCACTCATATTTTTCTGAAAATTTGTATCACAAAAAATGTGTTATGAACTTTTTATTCAACAGTAGAATAAAATTAAACAATTTTGTGTTTGAGTTTTAATAATGAAAAAAAAATTTTCAAAACAACTTTATTGAAGCGCATGACCTCTAGTATTTTTTTTTTTTTTTAAGTTAAAAATAATGAAAAGAAAAAAGTTATTCCATTTATCAAATAGATATGATTTACCCTGCGTATATATATATATATATATATATATATATATATATTTGTTTTATTATTATGATGTGTATAGTTTTGAAAAAAATTGACCAACACGAAGATCTCAGTGATAAACACGTATTAAGTGCGTATAATGCACTGAGAAGATTACAAAAGTTTTATATGATGACTGCGTCTGACACGGTGGAAGGAAGACATAACAGTCGAAACGTCGGCGATCAAATGAACGGTACACAAGTTATATTCTATACTCGCATATAAACCTTCAATGACTAGTAATCGATTTGGACCATCCGAAATCGGAAGTGAAAAATACATAGCGATTCGGTATTAATATTTTGAATAATTTCTTTTAGCGTGCGAATGTTACGTCATTACAAAATATTGTTTTGAAGAACAAGACATGTACTGCGTCACAGAATGGGCGATTGAAACGCTTGAGAAATGGGAAAAACACGGTCAACCTAAATGTGTGGATATCGAAAAGTTACGTTTTTACATAGTTTCATCTTCGGTGCATACAGGTAAATACTGCGACTACAAAAAATCAACAGTAATATTTTGCGTAAAAGTTTGTTTCGATATTAAAATAATTAATTACCTAAACAGAGTCGACAAATACGCAATACACTACTGTAAATATTTAACTAAATGTAGTATTATGTTGTTAATTGTTATAATTAGCACGATAATAACGGGCAAATGATATTGAGAAGTAGAACCGGGCGATTAGAGGTCACATTTTAAGTCATATCAAAAAGTGATGATATAGGATAACTGCCAGCTCGTACACAAGGGGAGTTTTAAGGATTCAAATATCTACCGAAATTTCAAAGAAAATTTAAATTACTGATAAACTTGTATAATCGTGTAATATTTACTTCACGTTAAACAATATTTCTACTATAAACTCCTTTGCGAAAATCAAAAATGATTGTGTTTATACGACAGTTGTAGGCTAAGTGTTCCCACTTATCGAAAAAGGGTTTTTAGTAAAATATTTTTGGTAAATATTATGACGATAATGTTTTGATATTCAAATAATTTAGTACCTACCTAAATGTTGTCAACAAGTACATACAATAAACCACTGTAAACATTAAATTGAATGTAATGTAATATAATGTTGTTAATTATAATTATCAAAACAATAAAAACGGGTCAATGACATTGGAAAAGGAAGCTGAGTGTTCAGAGGTAACATTTTAATTCCTAGCAAAAAGAAATAATATTGAACAAGGGCTTATATACAAGGGGAGTGTTAAGGACTCAAACCTCTGCCCAAAATGTAAGTTTAAGAAATTAAAGCACTGATTTTTCAATGTAGTACGTTTTTTTTTCAAATTCATATTGAACAATTTTTCATACTTTAAAATACTAACCAAAAAAAAAAAATCCGTTTACTCGTCAGTGTGCTGATTCCCCGAATAATTATTTATACCGAATAGTTCCGTACAACTTCAAAAATTAAATTATTGATAAACTTGTATAATCGTATAATATTTACTTCACGTCAAACAAATTATTTTGTTTACACAACACTACGCTAAGTGTGTCCACATACCGAAAAAGGGTTTATGCCGAATAGTTTTGTATACAACTATTACTACTGCGTTACCGAGGCTGCATCCGAATTGAGTCGCTAAAGTCTAAAAAACTTACTAATTGAGTCTGGCCCGAACTATAACTGTTCTAATAAGAACAACATTTTCCTTCTCATTTTTTGTTTTTACTACGGTATAGTAAAGAACACTTAGACTTAGGACTGTCTATATTTTTATTATAAATGTAAGTATGATAAAAAACGGTGTTTTTCATTTTCTTTATTAAAAATAATTGTTATTCTTATTCAAAATTTTTATTTTTTAACAAGTTATGAATTTAGCTTTTAGGTTTTTAAGTCTAGTTCAGTGATAAATTTATAATTTTTTTCACTGAACATACTCGAATTTTCCATATTCATGCGCGTATTTTGCAACACTAATTATATTTTAGAATAATTGTAGCATACTAGCATGGTATATATAGGCAATAGATATTAAATGTTTAAAAATATAACGTCGTACGCAATACACAAATGGTTTTAAAAATCGGATCTTAGTTCAGACCAACGGTTTGAAAACTCAACTAGAACAGTTTTAAAACTGTGATTTTTTTTTTTTTTTTTTGTGACTTAATTCGAAAGCATCGGTAACTGACACACTCGTATAATTTGATAATTGTTCGCACCAACATAACGAGTTAAGTTTTATAAAATTAAAGTTTTTATTGTTTAATAGGATTTGATTTTACAACCATATTACACCCGAATGAATTACAAACATCAGATGACACTGAAAAGTTCAAACGTTTTTTCCTTATGAGACGTAAAGACACGAATCTGTTGGATAGTGTAAACGTGGTTAAAATGTTTGGGACGTATAATTGGTATTATGTAAGAATAATGTATTAAATCGCAAACTAGCCATAGAAACAATTTGATTCCATTTTCTGTTTTTAGGAATTTAAGAATTATTGGAATTTGGTAAGGTTTAGAGAATTGTGTCAGTATAATGCACCAAAAAGAGTATTAACAAAGTACTCGAAATGTAGATACCAAACACGAAATTCTGCATATCGATTGTTGATGCCGTTTAAAGAAGAAGATGTTAGTAAAGATCCATACGTAAAGATATACCACGACGTTTTGTACGATGGTGAAATTGAAAATTTTAAAAAATTTGCTTCAGAAGATGTGAGTTGTGTATCGATAATATTTAAGTTTCTTGTAAAAACGATTAATAATTCGTTTAACATATCACAACACAATACGCTGTACTAAAGTTCAGATAAACATTTGAATGATTTTTATATTTTTTATATTATCAGATGAAACCTGCTAAAGTATCAAAGCATTCTGTTGTCGCAGAAGTAGAAGATGACCGTACCGGCGAAGTCTGTAGGGTATATAATGACGACTTATCGAAGACATTACCTGCTCGCATCGAATCTTTTACCGGATATTCTACAAAGTTTGCCGAAAGTTATCAAATCGTTAATTACGGTCTAGGTGGTCATTATATACCACACCATGATGCATTTGGAGAATACGTGAGAAACATGCGCTTATTATGAATTTCTATTTTTTATTTTTTTTTTAAATGGACAAATAAGGTATACGACATTTTTATTTCGATTTCAACCCTAATTTAAAAAAATAACTATGATAAAATCTTGAAAATAGTTTTACGAGACTAAATATTATTTAACAATACAACAAGAAAAGGGAGTTAATGCTCTACTTAGTATTATGGGATGGAAACAAAACACGTTTCGTAGGTAGACAATATTTTAATACAGGTGGTGACAATAGTAGTAATCGTTTTACAATTTTGAGATATTCAAAGATAAAAGTAGAATTTGTCCCCATTATGTCTTTTTTTTTTAGAAAAAGACATTTTTTGTGATCCTGACCAAAGTACTCATTGGATACGTAGTAGGTACCTTATTTCACGCATTCACTAGAATTATGATCTATCCTACGGGTAAAACTACATATAAAATCGTAGCAGTAATTCTCCGTATGATAATAGAACGTGGGCGAATTGTTAATTTCACAGTGAAAAATGGACATTTGACGCGGTAATTCAATTTCGACTTAAGTATAGAAAAATAGATTTAATCTGTAAACATCGTTATTTTACTACGTAACTTGAAATAATGGCGGTTATAGTTTTGATGCACAGTAAATGACATTGTCAACTGACTAAAACTCTGGGACCATTTAACACGGTTTAGCAGGGGCGGAGTGGGAAAAAAATTCAGGCCAGGAAAATTAATTTTCTCCAGGCCACTCAAAATTTTCAATTATAAATATAAATTTTTTGTCACTACTAACTGCTTACATCTTGTTATTCACTACGCTCGAGAATTCAAACAGAAAATAATTAGATTTCAGTTGGATTATAGTAGTGGTATGTCTAATGAAGAGACATTGAACGATTGCGATGTTTGAAAGAAAACTATCTAATTGTCAGGTATGTGATCGAAAATGGCTTAAGTATTCGCCAAATCAAGGAACAGTATATTGTTTTATGTGCAAACTATTTACTAGTTATTCTGATAGCCCATATTTTGTAAATAATAGTTTTGATAATTGGAAAAAATTTGAAAAAATATCCTATCATGAAAATAGTATTGAACAGAGAACTGCTGCAGTAACAAAGTGTTTACTTCGAATAGATGAAAAAATTCTATTAATAGAGAAATGGAGAAACAAATATTAACAGAGACAAAATATGAGACTGAAGCATTGAATTGTCTCCAGTCACTTGACTTTGGTCAAAGTATCAAAAACTTTGCATCCTTAAAAGCGAGAAAAAAAATGTTTTTAAATAAAAATAATGTTCTAGTTTTATATTTATTAAGTTTTATTTGTGTTGTATTAAAAAAAACATTGTTTTAGAAAAAAAATAATGTTATCATGAAAAAAAATACTATTTTTATGAAAAAAAATTGTCTTGGGGCCCTCTAAAATATCTGGCCCCAGGGCCCCAAATATGTATAATCCGTGCCTGACTATACCTGTACATACAAAATACATATACAGTAAAACCTCATTAATCCGGACTAATTGGGGTTCTAGGTTGTCCGAATTATTGAAAGTCCGGATTAAACGAAATAACTAAAAATCATAAATTATAAATTTATAAAAATTGTATTGCATATTTTATTAAACCATATATTATTAAACCTAAAAAATAGTACATGCATAATGAAATAAAAACGGAAATAAACAATGAAATGAATAAAAACACATACAAATGGTACGAAACACTCCGAAACATATCGAGCCACCGACTGACGCTAGTCGCTAAATAGTAAATATACGTTGAATTTGAATATAATATTGAAATATATAAATGGATTATAATATAATTGGATAACGTTAATGACAATAATTAGTATTGATAAATGTATAATCGCAATAACCTGCATTTATAGGAAATTCGTAGAACCATTGATTTTAGAATATATTTTATAATCAATGTTATTATCTATACTTTAGGTAAACGGGCCATTTAGCTTCCAGGCCACCGGGATTTTTCCCGGTATCCCGGTGGGCCACTCCGCCCCTGCAGTTTAGCTTGATTCTATGTTTAGAATACTGTTGGTGAGTCGGAAATTCTTGGTAAACACATTGAAATGTAACGGCGTATTTATATGGAGCTCTGGGGCTTTAGCCCTCCCTTGACATTTTAGAAAATATGTTTCAGTCTTCTCATGTAAAATAAATTGTAGAAATTCAATATTATTTGTTCAAATATTATTAGTTTGTAGTTTCAAGAAACTTTAACTTCGACACATTATATTTTACCATGTATTGTAGTTGATAGACCATTTTTAAAAGAAAGCTGTTAGATTTTATGAAAATGATTTGATTGGGTTCATTGACATTGTAGAAGCAGTGTATAAGCTTTGGTAAGCGAAATAGAAAAATGTCGACTGCACATTAATGTTCATTGCTGATGTAGAAGCTTTATGTCTATGTGATCGACTAATGTACCCAAACGTTTGATTTCTTAGTTACATAAGTACATAAGTTAGCTATAAGGGCCCCCTAAAAACACCACTTTTCGTTTATTTGAAAAATATAAAACTGTAGTTTAGTTTAATTCATCGCTTACATGGTAGTATCTCCTATCTCTATTAATATTATTTTTGAAAAGCTTGAATATAAAATTAAATATAATAAACTATAATGAATTATAACAACAACAAAATTCTTCTTTGTTTATTTGGTATTTAAGCGCATGCATAACAAATGTAACTAAAAATTTAGGTATTACTGTATTAGGTATATGAGATATCCTCAAACTCGCATTTGCAAAATAGAAGATTAAGCTGAATAAGTTATTGAAATTATTCACAATCGTATTATTCCTTGGTTTAAACTTCATGTTTTATGATAAATATTATATTCTCGGATTATGAATATAGCCTTTGTAAAAACATTTAATTTGTGAGGTCAATTAATAATTTATTTGGTGAAAAAAGAGTTGGTTGATTTACCAGTAAGGTTACCCGGTAAGTTTACCGGGCTTACATCTCCGGTAAATATTGCACTCGAACAGAATGCATTCGAATAGAATTAATTTAAGGATTTATTATTTTTCAGACTACAAATCCAAATGGTGATCGAATGTTAACAGTATTATTTTATGTCAGTATCATTTTTTACATTTTGCTCAAAAACTTAATATATATATATATATATATATATATATATATATATATATATATATATATAATATGTGTATATGTATATTTATAAAAAAAAAATGACGTATAATATTAGATGAACGACGTTCCAGACGACGGGTCTACGGTATTTCCAATGTTGGATATTATTTCTCCGTGTGAAAAAGGAGCAGCGTTAGTCTGGGTCAATTTGAATTTGACCGACGGAACTATACTCGCGGAAAGTCTTCACGGTGCATGCCCTGTACTAAAAGGAAATAAATGGAGTTAGTAACACGATAGTGATTTATGTATTCACTATTAAAGTGACATTGGACATTTCAATACGCATACCCCAACCCAAAAATTAATCAATTATTTAATTATGCAAAATAACCTTGGTATCATCACAATAATTGAAATCTCCATAAGATACGGGGAAATATGGTAATCATTACATGGAGTTATGTACACGTGTAAGAGCAAGGATAATTTCTTTTTTTTTTTTATATAATATCATTTCGATCATAAATTATGGTAAAACGTTTGTAGTGTATAAATCCTTGTGGAATTACAACCAATTGAAACAGAAAATCATTTTATGACGCAGTATATTAAATTCTCAAAATATGGATTTATGTATGACAAATTTTATTTTCAAATTTTTTTTTCTATTCCGGGTTTTGGGTACTCTCGTTAATCTTTAAAATTATCTGCATTACCCAGTACAGTTTGAATGTTCCAAAAATTGTTTTTCGACGATTAAGAGGGTATATTATGACATTGTGATCAAACAAATGAAAAAGAAATAATACTTGCCAAATAAAGCAAAAAGCAAATTTTTACCAAAGTTTCGATCATGTCAACAACAAACATCTTAGGATTAAGGTTTATATTTAATTTATTCACTTTTTGTACTTCTAAAATTATACACTGTCATCGGCCAGGCGTAACACAGTTGCACTCATTTTATAATGAATAATAATGAAATGATAAAATTAGATAATTATCATTTATCACATATTCATCACTATAAATCATAAGACATAATGTAAAGTAGGTACTCAATACTGTATTTTCTGTGATTTTTCTTTCATAATTCACAAAATTTTCCGAAAATCATATCATATTATGTTTAATTAATAAATTATATGTTTCAGTTATGACTCGGTGGCTGTTAGAAGAAGGACAAAATTTAAACTATGATCGGAAAAAAGGAGAAACGATAAAAGCCGGTTGATTTTAAAAATAATTGGTTAAAGCTTTACGAGCTTACAAAGAATTGTATTTCTTAGATTTAGTTAAAATTAATGAACATTGTTTTATGTACGACTTACTTTTTCGACACGAAATACATATTATATAAATATACAAGAGAGTTTTCTTAAAAAATTGTCACGAACGTGAAGTACACACGACTGCACTAATAAAGATAATCGACTAAAAATAAATATGTTAAAATATATTTGTTTTGTTAATATTAATATAGGTAAGTAAGCGAACGCTGAAGACGGGGAACAAATGATATTTATGCAATTATATAATTTGTGAAAAAATCACTTTAATGTTTCTTACTACTAGTTAAACGTGATGTATGTGTTCCTCTGGTCATTAAAAAGTATACGTGGATTCATTTTGTAAGATCGATTATTAATCTATTTTTGTAATTTATGAAATATACCTTATCGAATATTATTCATCTCTTCTAATCTTCGCAAAAATTATTACAATTATTATTGTTATTCACTAACATGCACAACCCATCGAACACAATTATGTCATTATTAATATTATTATTATTATTTATCACTGCAGAGACCCATTAGTAGTGATACGTTTAAGTATATCTAGATAGTCGGTATGAAATTCAATACAATTTTAGTTTTTCAGCAATTTTTCTTTGAGCTTGGTAAAACTGTTGGGGAGAGAGTAAAATTAATCCTCAAATTACCACACAAAAGAGATATCAGTTCTATATATTAGGTGAATCACTGGGCGGAACATTTTTACAAAATTATATGCACCAAAAAGCGACTCCAGAAAAAAAAATACCAATATAAAAATAATAGATCTTCCAAAGAACATTTTTAGTATTTTAGATACATATTTATACATTATATCTATTAGGTACACGTGTTCCAGCCATTGTTGCTGGAACACGCGTACCTAATGGATACCTAATAAAACATTGTGTTTATACTAGATTTGAGTAAATTTATGTTCGTTAAAATAATTACTGTGTTTGATATTTTATTATTTGCTTATGAAATATTTTATACCGTTGTTCGGTGTTAACAATATGTCAAAAAGTAAATAATTATAATTAATACCATGTTAAAAATTTATAGAAAATAATATAATTTTAAATGATTTTCATCTGTCGTAGAACCTCGTATTTGAACAATATATTATTTATAGGGCATATACATGTTTTTATAATTAAATTAAATTCACGATGAAAGTTAAAAGTTGTTCACCAATTTCGTTACTGCAAGTCTAAAAGTATAGTCGGTACATTATAAATATGTTTAGAATGTTTCAATATGTTTTTTTTATATTTTCGCTACCATCAAATTTTGTCGGCGCAAGTCAAAGCTGGCATACATCACAACACGCATTGACAAAGTTATATAATTTGCAAATTGAACAATTTGATGTGTTTAACAATTACTTGAACTTGGAGGAAAAACGTTTGGAAGAATTAAAAAGGTGAATATTTTATGATGTTTTCAAAATTAAACATTTAGATAGTGACGATTGTAGCCGTGTCGAGTGTCGACACTAACTGATATTTAACAATTTATAAATAAACAGTTCAGGATTTAACATTAAAAAAAAAAAATAATAATAATGATATCCGAAACCGATTAAATAAAATTTGACTAATAAATAAAATAATAAAATTACTCATAGTATGATATTGAAAAGGAAAATTTTGTAACAATCACAGGAAATAATACTTTGAATAATAAAGTTATTAAAACTATCAAATTAAGAAAGACTATTTAAAAACAAAACAGTATCGTATGTAAATACGTTAAAAAAATACAAAAGTATAAAATCATATACTTTTATATAATAAAATAAGTAAAAATAATTACAATTTTTAGAAGCCCATTACAACCACTTTTTTGTGGTGGCCCTTTGGTAATCATCAATGGTTCTCAAAGCTATAGTATTATAGAAACACGTTTGACAGAAACTTTTTTTCACTTTGGCAGTCACTTTAATTGGCGGAAACGTAAACTGAGTTTTTGACAGAACCGATGAATTACTTTATTAAGATATTTTTAAAAATAATCCATTTAATTTAACTTTGGTTTAGATTTTTATTAAGTATTTAAAACATTTTGATGATAATTGAAAAAATTCATTTTTATATTTATTATACAACAGTGATTCGAGTTTGAAAATAATTAGAATTTTACTTTTATATTATTGTATCGAGATTTTTTACGTTAAAAAAACTTCTGAAAACTATTTTTTCAAGTATAACTCTAATAAAGGAGGGGCGGTTCTGGATGTTGACAAACAACAACATTTAGCTATTTAATATTATATACTAAAATTAAGATATCGTACTTTCGTCTATCATTCACTAATATTATGAAGCATTCTATAACACGAACTGTAAATCAGTAATTTAGCTGCAATGGGCGAATGGTACAGTTATATAAATAGCTCCGATACACACAACCACGTGAATAACATGAAAGCGATGATACGTATACACGATCAACTTCGTAAACTCGAAGATTTAATACTCAGTAAAGACTCTACCGAAGGTAACATTTTTTAATAACGATATACGAATATAACGTAACGTGTCGTAAATATACGTTTTATCATGATTATGTGTACAGTGTTGAAACAAATCGACGAACATAAAGATCTGAGTGAAGATCAAGTGTTAAACGCGCAAGGTGCGCTGAGAAGATTACAAAAGTTCTACATGATCACTGCGTCTGACATGGCGAGAGGAAGTCATAACAATCGAAACGTCGGTGATCGAATGGACGGTACATGATTTATATACTGTTGTACGAATTTACGATAAATCCTTATCGGTTTCTACTAATAGAGACCTGGAATCGAAAAACGAAAATACATAATTATTAAACATCTAAATAATCGATTTTAGCGTGCGAATGTTACGTCATGGCAAAATATTGTTTTAAAGAACAAGACATGTACTGCGTCACAGAATGGGCGATTGAAACGCTTGACAAATGGAAGAAACATGGTCAACCTAAATGTGTGGATATCGAAAAGTTGCATTTATACATAGTTTCATCGTCGGTACACACAGGTAAATATAGTGACGATAATGTTTTGATGTTCAATTAATGTAGTATCTAAATGTAGTCAACAAGTACATAAAATAAATTACTGTTAATATTAAATTTGATTTAATATAATGTTGTTAGTTATAAAAATCTGAACAATAAAAACGGACAAATGACATTGAAAAGGGAATCTGGGTGATTAGAGGTAACATTTTAATTATTAGCAAAAATAAATAAAAAAGGATAACAATAAGAGCTTATAGTGCTTATACAACGGGAGTTTTAGAGATTCAAGCCCCTACCGAAACTCTAAGTTTAAGAAATTTCTCGATGTAGTATGTTTTTTTTCCAAATACATGTAAAACAATTTTTATACTTTAAAAATTCTATCCGAAAAAATTCCGTTTTTACGCCAGTGTACTGATCGCCCGAAAAATAATTTATATCGAATAGTTTCGTACACTTCCAAAACTACATTGTCACAAACGTGATAGAATTTGATTATTATTGTTCAGACCAACTAAATATGTTAATTTGTAAAATCAATTATTTATTATTTCATAGGATTTGATTTCACAACTTTATTAAATCCAGACGAATTACAAATATCAGATGACACTGAAAAGTTTAAACGTTTTTTCCTTATGAGACAAAAAGGCACGAATTTGTTGGATAGTGGAACGATGGCGAAATTATTTGGCACGTATAATTCGTTTTATGTAAGAATATTTTTTTTATACTGGAAACTGGTTTTTGGAAATAGTTGAGTTTCATTTTGTGTTTTTAGAAATTTAGACCTTATTGGGGCGAGGGAAGATTTAGAGAGTTGTGTCAGTATAATGCGCCAGTAAGAATATTGACAAAACACTCGAAATGTAGATATCAAACGAGAAATTCCGCTTATAGATTATTGATGCCGTTCAAAGAAGAAGATGTTAGTAATGATCCATACGTAAAGATATACCATGACGTTTTGTACGACGGTGAAATTTTAAATTTAAAAAAATTGGCTTCTGAAAATGTGAGTTGAGTATCGATTATATTTAAGTTTCTTGTGGTGTAAAAACTATTAATAATTCGTTTAACATAGCACTACACAATACGCTGTATTAAAGTCCAGATAAACATTTGAATGATTTTTATATTTTTAATGTTATCAGATGAAACCTGCTGAAGTAACAAAGCTAAATGGTAGCGCAGTAGTAGAAGATCACCGTTCCGGTCAAGTCAGCAGGGTATCGAATTACGAAGCATCGCAAAAATTAAATGCTCGCATTGAAGCTTTCACCGGATATTCCACGAAGACAGCCGAAAACTATCAAATCGTTAATTACGGTTTAGGTGGTCATTACATACCACACTTAGATGCGTTCGGAGTTTACGTGAGATGTTTCTTATATTTAGTTTAAATTTCTATTTTTTTTTTTTTTTTATTTGAAAAATAAGGTATATGTTATTTTTATTGTGATTTTAAAACCAAACAAAAATCTCGACAATTACTTTACAAGTTTAAATAATAATGTTGGACAAGACAACAAGGCAAAGGTAACTGCAAATGTTATATTTAGTGTCATGGAGCGAAAACAACAGGAGGTAGACGTCAATTTAAAACAGCGTGTGTAATATCAAACTTGGTGATTATAGTTATAGATTCGGATTTATTAAGAAATTCGAAGATTAAATGACAAATTCACAATGAATTTTCGATGAGTGTTTTCATAATTGATCCGACTGAGGAGTACATTTCATTGTGGTATAAACTTAGGGCAAAAATAAGTGTAGAATGCATCCAGTTTTTGTCTTTTGACATTTGAAGAGAACAATATTTTGAAAATGACATTCTTTTTTGATCCTGGGTAGAGAGCTCATTGAGTTATGACTTTATGAGTACCTTTTTTTCGTGCATTTATTAGAATTTAGACCTTTCTCACGTGTATAATCGAGACAGTGATTTGTTGTACAAACATAAAACGATTGGATTTTTTTTTTTTTAATTTGACTGTGGAAAAATGGATTTTTGACGAGGTAATTCGATTTTGGTGTGAGTGTGGAGATACAGACTTAATTTGTAGACATCATTATTTTACTTTGCAATTCGAAATAATGACGAATGTAGATTTTATAAACAGTGAATGATATCGACAACACGACTCAACTTTTTTCTATCTTTGGACGCTACTGAATTCCATTTTAAATTTAGAATAATTCTGTTTGATCGGAAGTTCTTGATAAACGAATTGAAATTTTCTCGCACATCACACATATACACGTCAGACTACTCGACAACACACGTACTATTACATATAACCTTTTGCACTTTTCGGCGGCCGAGTACGTCGCACGTAAATAATAAAAACAGTTTTTTGTATTAATTTTTTTACAACGTCGTTTATTATGTTAAAAACAAAATAATTGAAATACAAAACGAATTATGAAAAAAAAAATAAAAATAGATTAATAATAGATTAACTCTGGAACGCGTTACACTCGGGGATGCTCGGTTTCGGCCCGGATTCATACCTGGATATGGGTAACCTGATTGCGTCCCGACTAACATTGGTTCCCAAAACAACTTATAAATGTATGCAAGTTTAATAAAAAAATAAAAACTATAAATATAAAATACGATTTTATTTTTTATCGTTATAGTACAAAATACTAATTTGTAAATAATAATTGCTTGTCGTGAAAAATACAATCAAACATCAGATAATTACTGTACGATATTCTTTACAGTCGATTTATAATGGCTTAATAATCGTAAAAATGCTTAAATGAGCGATTAATTTCATTTGATAACAACTGAAAACAGTAGGTACTTCTTGCCTGTTCTGTTCAGGCCGCAATCGGGATAGGAAAAATGAAAAAAGGTCACTTTGTGCCGCGATCGAGCGATCCCCATTACACTCGAATCCTGGACACCTTAATGCTATTTAATAGGAACAACTTTATACAACCTATATCTTAACCTACGCAATATATCCTCGGCCGAGCACGCCGTGTGTACACGTGTTGTCATGCGAGTAGGCTCAGTCAGAGTGGTCGGGATCACAAATCTGACGGCTACGTGACGACGTGGTGTGTAGGCGTAGATGTAGGTCGGTGTGTACTTACATGTAATATGATGCAAGTTGTGAGCGTGTGTGACCGACCGGTGATAACACTGGTATACTATGAATTTATTTGTTTTTATGGCGCACGACAAGTACGTGATTGTAGGATAGGTAGCCCCGAGAAGGACTGTTTTTATCAATACTAAACAGGTCACAATTTTTTCGATAAATTCATCAATATTGATCGAGTAAATTAGTGAAACGTGTCGAATAAAACACACACACACACACACACAAAACAATAATTAAACAAAAATAAAACCGAGTTAGTCGTCAGACAACGACGGTTCACCAGTAACGGTTTGTACACAAGGTTCCAACTGATCAATTGTTTCATCCATGATGTCATCGACTTCCCAGATTTTATTTTCTTCGGCAATAACGCGTTCAATGAAATTTTCCCAGTCGCGAGCCGTTACCCGTTCGACCGCCGTGTCGAGCAGTTCTCGAACGTCGCTAATCTGGTATGACGTGTTATTTTGAGTCACATGATTTTTCACCATCGACCACGCCGATTCCATCGGGTTGAGTTCAAGGTGGTATGGCGGCAGACGGAGTACCGTGTGGCCCGCGTTTCTCGCCAAGTTGTCTACGACACACGAATCGTATCGCGGTTTTATCTCGCGCACTTTCCTCAGCAGTTCGACCTTCAACATCGGCCTAGACAAAACGACGCCTTTCGAGTTGAGCCACTCCAATGTATCCGCTTTTTTCCACTCGGACGTCGGTATTTTTTCGGTCTTGACCGAATGACAGGGCGCGTTGTCCATCACTATCACGGAGTTCGGGTCGAATCGAGGAAGAACGGATTCAAACCAATCAATGAAAATCTCGCCGTTCAATTCGTCGTGGCGATCGGCACTGTTTTTACTGGACTCGAAGCACAGTAGACCGCCCGGTAAGAATCCTTTTGCCGAACCGACGTGTAAGACAAACAACCGTTTTCCATCGCCCGTCGGATTATCCGGTCCGATCGAAAGTGCGTCGTTAAACGTGTCTCGTTTGGACAATGGCTTCTCGTCCGCACACGCGTGGTCACAAAAACCGCCGCCGTCTAACCACGTCTCGCCCAGAAAATATATCGTACGACCTTCTTCGCGATATTTGCGGACGTCGTACAAATATCTGCGGCGCCAGACAATCAAATCTTCCTTCTCGGTCAACACGCTGCACCTTTTTCTCTTGGTGAACACGAAGTCCAATTTTTTAATGATATTATATAAAGTGGTGCGTTTCAAGTCGGGAAGCATGGGATCTTCGTTCACTGCCGACAGAATCCTCTCGATCGTCGGTAGTTCCCTTTGCAACCAAATCGCGTGCACCTTTTGCCTTAATCCATTTCGATCTAAATCGTCGAATTTATCGAAAAGAGACTGTCTTGTACGCGTCATGTTCGGCGAAGACACGGCTCCAGTCTTCTTGTATTCTGCGATAGTTTTGCAGATGGTGTCCCGGCCTATGCCCGTGTTCCGGGATAATGTAATGACCATGTCTTTGTACTTCATTTCTGGAGTGTCTGATATAACGTCTTTATACATTTTAATGATCATAGTCTTTTGACGGCTGGTCACGTACTGAAAATAAATCGATTGCTTTGATTTACGGTGAAATTTACGAGTTTAATCACTATTTCATTAATAAACACACTATATTGATATTAGTCGACTGGTTCTTTAGTTTTATCGAATACATATTTAAAACTATCCAAATAAAACAATAAAAGATTTTATGTTTACGTTTTATTGTTATCATACTCAGCAGATATTGTGCATCGCAACTATTATTTTTGTTTAATAATTTTTTTTCAATCAAAATTTTAAGTGCAGCATGTACCTATTTGTTTAACGTCGGGGTTAAGTTCCAAGGAAATACGACATAAACCGAAAAAACGTCAAGTGAAAAACGTTTTACATACACATTATTATAATGACGTTCTGCGAATTATTATCAATGTATTATTTTGGAATTGTTCGATAAACTTTGCAAGATTTCAATATTTTATTTCTAAATTATGACTTTTGTGTATTCAAGTACCTATATTAAAATTTCCGAAAGTGTTTCCCAGTTTTTTAAATATTTTTGGCCATAGAAGGTAAACGTTGATGTTTTGTTATCTTATAAATTATAAATTAACAATGGACATTTAAATAATACGCAATAGCATTATATTATATTACAAGCACGTATCCAGGATCAATTTTCGGGGGGTGGGTTTAAAATATTTTTAATACATGAATTAAAAATACATAACTAATAATTGTACAATTATACATTTAAACATTAAGACGTGTGTAGTTAGTTTTTGTTATATTATATTATATTATATTTCGGGGGGGGGTTTGAACCCCTAAAACCCCCCCTGTATACGGGCCTGTTATATTATGTACATGACAACTGTATCGTGAACAGCAAAGTAAAGCTGTTGACTGTTGACGAAATAAAAAACGAATACGCAATAAATATTACCTAAAGTAACTAAAAAGTGCGTACTTCGCCCCGTGTAGGTAAAATTATTGAAGTTCTTACTTCACTCCTAGGACAAGTTAATGGAGATAAATGTATTGAATTTTAAAGAAATAATAGGCCATTTCTATAGTTAAATAGTTCTAAGCAAAGCTTATTCAGAATTAAAATGTACCGTCCATATATTTTGCCATTTTCCGTGTATTTTTCATATATTTTAACCTAACTATCGGTTAGGTTTTTTTTTCAAAATTAATTAAAATTTGTATGTTTGGAAAAGAAGACATTTTTTTTTTTTTAAACAGAAGATTCAAAACTTGTTGTTCTATCTGTAATCAAAGTTTCATTATGATTGAATATGAAAATTTCTTCAAATAAATATTTAAAGTTGAAAATTGGCGTAAAAACAATTTATTACGTACTAATTGTATTAAAATTTACATAAACGCTTATAAAAATATCCCGAGTGACGATTTTTGATTTTTTTTTTTTTTAATCATTAGAAAAGAGCATTGAATTTTCAAATGTTTTTGTCAAATATTTAAAACATTATCAGGTATAAACTTAAAAAACAAGGAATTTTTAAAGTTCTATTTTTAGCTCAAAAGTTGTCAAATATTTTCGAAACTTTTTTGAAAGTATTAAATAATACGTCATAATATATGGTGAAATTTTCATGTTTTTAGCATTATGTTTGGATTTATGACGGCATTAATGCAGTCAATAATTGAAAGTGTCGTTTACGGCGGATTTCGCCGTTTTTACTCGGTTTTTCTATCGAGAAGGTTTTTACTATCAGGAAAATCGAAAAATGACCTCTTTAAAGTACCATATAGATCAAATTTCTGATCTATTAAGTTGCTGGATGAAACTTGGAAAATTATTACAACTCGAAAAAATGTTAACCGAAAAAAAAATTAAACATCGTTAAACCAATTCGCTTCACTCAGAATCCAAAATGGTACCTATATACGTTTGATAAACATGTCAATAAAATCGTTGATGATATTATCCGAAAAAGGTCGACGACATTAAAGTACGTACGTATAAACATATAAGCAAAACAAAAATCTGACGTGTAGGGAAAAACGACATTATACCGAAACCATTGCAGTGTTAAATGGAACAAAAGGACTTGGGCGATGTAAAGCGAAACAATGTTGAAGGAGGCAGTGTTAAACGAGGACACACTGTATTACATGAATATTATAATAATAATGCATATTTGTTTCAACGGGTTATGCTTTTAATCGAAAACGTACGTCATAAAATATTTTTACTTACTTTTCCTTTCGGATTTTTCCAATTTATGGAAACGATAGGAACTTTATCCGACGCAGCATCGCATACTCTGCTTGCGTTCGAGCCACTCATGGTGAAAAAAATCAACCGGAAAAACACCAGAAAAATATAAACGTAACCGGAATATTATTATTTATAGTACTGTTTAAATTATAATTTACACACGCGCGTCGTGCAGAAAAGGTCGTCGGAAACTGGACGCCGTACGACCCCGAACGCATCGACAGACAACAAAAGCCGGATTCCAGAACATTCGTTATTATTTGAAATCCTACGCACTACAGCCGGAAACGTGCAGTCCACGGAGTTGTAGTCTCGGCGAATGGGTCGTACTACGGTAACGTTGATAAGAGCATATTATTCTGTGATAAGAGTCAACGCCATAAAACGCATGGTACTCGGCCGGTGAGCAGGTGGTCAACAGGGTAGAGAAAAAATGGGCGTGACATGATAGCTGGTGCCGCCGAAAACTTGTCGAGGGCGGACATCGATTCCGTCGATTTAGTATCAATTCCGCCAGCCACCGTTCATAGAAACTATCGAAAAATCTATCGATTCCTTCGACTGTTGAATCCAACGGTTACTGTTCATAAAAAACCATCTATAGATTCCGCCGATAAAGATTAATAATATTTACAACGTTTTTGAAAATCCACAATCCTATAATCGTATTAATATTTATTTCAGTTTAAATTTTATAGAACATCGTCATTCACACGTACATTTTCAATGAAATATTTAAGTTTTTAGAATCAATCATAATACACATAAATACATAAATATAAAAATATATTTTAACAGTAATTACAAAACAACAAAAATGACAAGTCAAAAAAAAATAATTATATATAATATATTTAGACATTATTAATTTAATGAGATAATACTTCGATACTTGTTTTGAATGTGTAAATATAGAAAATAAATTTGTTTGTTGTTTAATTCTTAATACCAATACATTTTCAACAATTTTTATTTCATTATTAAAAACCTTATTTTAACTAGGTTTGTGTACACGTATTCCATTAGTTTTTACGTAGGTGTGTGCATGTGTTTTCATATTTAAAATGTGTGCAACTATAACTGAGTTGAGATGAGATTTTGAGAATTCAGAATTTAATTTAGAGTGAAAAGATTCAGAAATATTAGTTGTGCTTTGCGTTTTATATGATTGTATATCGTCTGTACTGATCTTAAATTGTTATATTTGTTTATTATGATTGATTCAAAAAATATTAATATTTTATTAAAAATCTACTTGCGAATGAAGTTTATCAATAAAATGTAAAATTATATAAATGATAATACAATAAATTATAAGATTGTTGATTTTCTAAAATGTTGTAAATATTAATTTTCTGTCTCGGCGGTATCGATAGATAATTTGTTTGGAAGCTGGAAGTCACGGCGGAATCGATAAAGTCCCATCGTCGACTATGTTTTTTTAACTTGAACATACTATAGATAAAATTTTATATTTATTTTTATTTCATAAAATTTTTTTTAAATAAAATATATTTTCAAATTTGTTTTGATTTTAAGATTATAAATTTGTATACTAGAATAGTCTTTAAAATTAAGCAGCCTCGGCTGTCTTTATATTTGTGTAGTAGGTAATCGGTTGCGTTAATTTTTTTTTTCGATTTAAGCTACCTATACATTTCACAATACGGCATAATAGAGCATTTTTACGGATATCACTCGTATTAAATCAAAGTGGATTTTTCATGTTATTATTTTAGTGCTTTTTACTGGAAACTTAAAAATTGCATCGATTTTATGTGATAAGGTTTTTCATTTTTTCGAAAATTTAACTAGTTAACATTTATAATTATTACATGCGTTTATTTTCCAAAAAAAAATGATATATTATTGATTTCAAAATTCGAAATCATATATCTCGTACCTATACAGTATAATAACTAACCGAAAAATTTGCCAACCATAAAAGTGGTTTGCCTTAAAGTCTCTACACTCAACATCATTATTTTATCCGAATCGGTAAGAACACCCATAGTGCGAAACATGTATAACAAAAAAAAAAAAAATTATATTTCATGTACAATTTTTAATATTTGATAAAAAGTTCTGAAAATTGAATATGAATTATTTATATAGTTGTGTAACCAACGATACTAAAAAAACTTTCAAATACCGTTACTCTGGATTTTTTTTTTTTTTTTTATAAATGTTAAAAAAATTCTCATATAATTTTGACGGAAGCAACTGTTATTACACATACATTTTTAACATTAAATATGTATGAAAAATGTTGGTTCATTCAATTATCGTGAAATTTCTGATACAGTTAGAAAAACATATTTTGAATCTTCCGATAAAAAAAAACCTCACAACAATTAGAATAAAAATGGTGAAAAACATATAATCGATATATTTTTATGCTGAAGCTATTGGGTTAAGATCATTTAACTAAAGAAAAGGTTTATCGTTTTCATAAAAATCAATACAACCTCCATCGTTATTTTGTTCGAGAAACTAAGAGTACCCATGTAGCGGTGTGTGTGTTAAAAAAAATAAAAAAATAATAAATTTTGTGAGCGTGCTACAGTGAAATGCATTTGTATTCATTATACATACTTGATTATAAATAATTTGTAGAATAATTTATTATAATAGTTAGAAACGCCAGCTGATATCACTATAAGAGATAGGAGATTTTTCCTTTAGGACTTTTAATTTATTTTAATTTATTATCTTTCAGAATACAAATGCAAAAGGAGACAGAGTATTAACAGTGTTGTTTTATGTCAGTATCATTTTTATATTTTACTCGAGAAATTGAATTTTGGGTGTATGTATGCATGCATATATAAATATATTAAAAAAAATTGATTTATACTAATAGATGAACGACGTTCCAAACGACGGATCTACGGTATTTCCATTTCTTGATGTTATTTCTCCATGTGAGAAAGGAGCAGCGTTAGTTTGGGTCAATTTAAATATGACCGATGGAAGTCGACTCATGGGAAGTCTTCACGGTGCATGCCCTGTACTAAAAGGAAATAAATGGAGTTAGTAACACCATAATGATTTATGTGTTCGCTGTTAAATAAGCGACATTGAATTTAAATACTCGTATACCTACACAAAAATTAACAAATTGCATAATTATTATGTAATAGGTAAACTTATATGTATAATAAACCTATAAGATCACGGTAATGAGAATACGCATCTCGAATTAACGATTTCAATTGTTGGCTCATTGAACATTGCGTACATGAATAGGTTTTCATTTTTTTTCGATTTTAAAGAAATTATACTATATTGCTGCATTTAAAAAATGATTCTGAGAATAGCTTGGTCGGTAATTTTACTTCGGATATACTTTTTCCAAGAACGTAATACACTCTAGAACAAATGTCCCGTATTATAAAAAAAATTATTGAAGTCAACTTCACTATTCCTGAAGACCTATCACCTATATTATGTTATCTTTAGAAAATTTAAATGAAAAAAAGAAAAAAATACATTTTTTTTCTATTCGAGCCATCTGCAAGTTTTTTTTTTACAATCAGCATCGACGGGAAGCAATAAAAATCAATATTTTGTAACATCATAAAACAATATTTAGTATTCATTATTGAGGAGACATCAATATTTATTGATTAAATACATCCATTGATGGAACTTCTTGGCTAGATTGTAATTTATTAGTATTTAAGAAGTTGAGGACTCCATTTACATTTCAAACGTCTTCTGAGATCACCTGGGACTATTCATGTAAGACAATTGAATCATGTTTTTATTTTCAAAACAATTCAAAATTTGGTGTATTGGATTTCGGGTACTCTAATTTATTTTCAAAATTCACTGAATATTCGGTGCCCTCGCTATGCTTCGAAAACCATTGTTTTCGACGACTAAGAATGAATATTATTTTGTGAAGTTAATACCAATCTTATACCAACATTGCGATCAGGTCAGCTAATAAATTTTAAATATTTATTTACATTAACCTTTAATTTATTCACTTTTTTTTAAATTTCTAAAACAATAACACTGATTTGTAAACTACTTGTTATCTCATCGACCATGTGTAGCAACACAGTTTATTTTATGGCATATAAGTGAAACAAGTAACAACTAATACAATTCTTAATAATTTATCACTCATATATTATAATAAGACATTAAGTACATTAGACATTAAAAAATGTATTTTTCAGAATTTTTTTTTCGATATACATTCATAAATATTATTGACCAATTATGTATATATTTGATGAATAAATTATGTGTTTTAGTTATGACTAAGTGGCTGTTAGAAGAAGGACAGAACTTACCTTATGATTGGAGAAAAAGAAACAATAAAAGCTAGGTAGCTGATTTTAAAAACTGTTGCTAACATTTCTTTGAAGCTTATGAGTACCTAGTTATTGTATTTTGTGAAAATTGTTTTTTAATGAACTGATTATTTTTCTAACCCTAAATTCATAAATAAATATAAGAAAACTGACATTGTTTTTTTTTTTTTTTTTTTGATGATTCATAGAAAGAATATTAAATCAGCATTCAATCGAAAGAAAACACAAAAAAACTAACTTATAAGGACTCGCTGACAAACATTTATACTTTACCCTGGTGTTAAAAACCCACACCACTGATTGGTCATCTGAAAATCACCCAAATGAAGTTATTATATCTCCCCCCCACAAAAAAAAAACAAATAACAATTAAAAAACATACCTATAATATTATGGATATAAGAACGTGAGGTAGATATTACTTCGAAATAATCTTAATCGACGAAAAATAAATAAATTTAAAACTTTCGCTTGTATTCATATTAATATATTATAATTTATAAAGTTAAAGTGTGCGAAAGCCGGAGGCGACATGCATTACAAATAATATTGACGCAATTCAATATTATTTAAAATCTACACTAGAGTCTTGAAGGCTCCAGGAGGAAAGAGCTCATAAAACAATTGTAAATATAAAATTATTATTGTGTTTAGAATATAATTCATTTTACACTTCGTGGAATATTTTTCAATGAAATTCGAATTTTCAAATTTTCTATTGAGTTTTCTCTTAAATATCCATATAAATAGGTTATACTGAAACCAACAACAATCGACAACGGTGACTTGCTATGTGCATATTACGTACACAATGAACATGGCTAAACACAATTAACGTGGCTGCCATAATTTATGTTTATATAGGTGTAGTAAAACGCTATTTGCACTGAGTCGTTGGATTCATCGATCCCAAAGAAGATAATCTAGATCAATCATTCTTAAACTGTGTTCTGTGGAACATTGAGGATTCGAGGAGAGCACTCAAGGGCTCCATAAAACATATTTTTCACAAAAAGTCGTATTCACACTTTTATCATTTACTATTTGCTACTTATACGTGTAAAACAACATTTTCTGTATTTTAATCAAAATACTATCCTTTATAATCAAATACTATGACGTATTTTTAACCTCGTATAACCGTTTTAAATAATACTTATCAATATCTGTTTATAAGAGGGTAAATAGTTAAGTAATATTACATAACAGACAGAGAAAACGCAATCGACAAATGTAATTTTCTCTAAATTTCGTATAAAGTGACTCACAGTTTAAAATATCGCTTGGAGCTAACAGTTTCATGTTTGTTTTTAAAAGTTGTGGAGCCAAAGGCATCATCTAGCCCTCCCTTCAGGCATCAATTTTAACAATTAGAATGATTATTTTATCGTTTTTTAAAAATATTTTTGCTATGTAATCATAATATACACCCACGTTTCACCACCAATATAATGCTACACATTTTAGAAAAAAGTCAATTGAAACCAAATTCTTTTATAGCACCCTCGATTTGAAATTTGTTAATTGGCACCCTGAGTTGAAATTTATTTAACCTATTGGTTAATCAGGTCCTGAACGCAGCGTAAATGTTATATTGGATAATTTATTTTTATTTTTTTAAATGTTCTATTGTTTATACCGTTTTTGGAGTTTGGTAAGGTGATTTTTGGGTTTGTTTGAAGTTTGGTTCATGTAGATATCTAAAGAAATTGATCTATTGTCACCTGCAAATAGAAAAAAGAAGTGAGAGAGTGTTCTCGGTGTTTGATATGTCGAATTGTGAAAATATGGTAATTGATACCTTGTAGCACACCTGTTTTAACACGGTTAATATCAGAAAGTATGTATACATCATTCTTCAATAATGAACCAAGGTCTTGTTAGAATTTTTTTTTTCGTTTTGTTTATACCTTTCCCAAAATTACTCTACCAAAGTGCTATATAACTACTTACACGACTAAATCATAAACCGTAGTATTACAACAGTGGCATCTCTTGATTATTGCCATGCAAGTAAAAGCAATTACGATAATTCTTAATTTTGTTGATAGCAAATTAAAATTTTCATAAAATGGATGGTAAGTATTGTGAATCAAACATAATGATTGAACATATTGTTAATTTTTTGGGTTTACAAATTACAAAAAAAAAAATAAAAAATTTACATAAAAATATTGTTACTGTTCGCATATACTAACCGGACATTCATAGTGTGAGTGCGTGACTTACATTTTTCAGAACCTGTTCTCAAATCTTCATCTAGTTCAGAGAAACATGACGTATTTACTCAAGCCATCTATAAAATAGAACTCAAAATGGCACTTTTCGTTTCCACAGAACAGTATTCACGAGTGTTTACTTTTGATATTACGTTATAGTTTTACTGGCGATGTCAAGAAGATTCTCTACAACGAAGTTTTACTTTGATGGATTATCTTGATTATACGAAAATTCAAATTCAAATTTTCGAACCCAACGCTCGAATTTTAATAACTTTCAAAACTATTGAATTTTAAATATAACTTTAACGTGTCCATATGAATTTTCTACATAGGTTCCTACTTAATGCATACTAAACGTATTTCGCTTATAGACTAACTGAAGTCGGGGAACAAATACCTAACAAACAAAGTATAATGGCTTAATCTTACTGATGTTTTTGAATTATTAAAACATAAGTTTTATACAGTGT